>JAMXBB010000012.1:2211289-2811289 GCA_024138015.1 Lumnitzera littorea | reverse complement strand
CCACAACAAAAGAACCATGGTGGGTTGGAAGTACAAATGGTATACAAACAAAGTCAATCGAAACAAACAAGCAACAAAAAAAAAAAAAAAAGGACATTACATGCTATACTTCTTGGTTAACTACATGATTTTTTAACAGTTTGTGATACATTCCATCAATAGCAACGAAAATAGGGGAAGGGGGAAACAATAGAGATGAAGAAGACAAGGTAGATCAGCAACTCATTTGTACCTTCACATATTTGTTGTGAAATACGTTGTATTCAAATGGGTCTTTGTTAGATCTGACCTCTATTGCGACGTAATCTCTAACCTCCGCTAAGGTTTCGCTGAAGAGAGTGAGAACCACATTACTAGACGTTGCTACTGTTCTGGTGAAGGTATTGTGGACATGAAGATTTGTAAGGAGGGAGAGATTGGGGTTGATGATGGTTAATGGAGGATGTAAGAGATGGGTTACGATGGGGTGATTAGGGTTAGGAATAAGATAGCGTTGATTACTATTTAAGATCGGATTGTTTTATTATATGGCAAAGTAGGGTACTTTTTAATTTTAGGTAAGGTTAATTTCGATATAAAAATGCTTGTATATCTGACTCATTGGGTGCACTTCATAATTTCTATTACATAATTTTTAGTGATTGGAATTCTTGAGAATTCATATTATGAGATCCCAAAACCAACAAAACAAGGTAATATAGGCCCATTAGGAATAAAGAAGATTCCCCCCAAGTGTACAGCCTACTAATGTTTTCAAGGAAGCCATTTCTTTTTTATTTTTTTTTTCTCAAACTCTCACGATTTAAAATTTAGGGAAGTTATGTCTAAGTAGAGGATGATTGTAAAGCTGCAATGCGACTCTCTTTTTATAGACTAAAGATCGAGAAAGTGAGCTAGAAGGAAGTTTTATTAACTACGACCTATAAAATGTTGGGATATTACTATTTTAATTCCCATGATAAAGACATATGAAAATGTTTTGTCAAATTGAATTCATTGTGGTAACTTCTTACTCTATGTCTATAAAATAATTTTAAAGTCGAATCACATCGTAAGTCTAGGTTTTGATTTTTTTTTTTAAACTATTTGATTTAGATTGTGGTTTATGGTTTGCCATGGTACGATTTTCAATTATTGTTCAATTTATTAACCGAAACATTTGTGAATTGATGTATACTAAAATTGAATGAAAATACCAATGAAATCATATACCTAACGATATTCATAAGAACCCACACATATTAAATAAGAACATGGTTCCCAGGTCTTAGATACGTTTGTTTCTACAGAGGGTTGAAAATCGTCATATTAATTATTGGGCTTGGTCTATTATTTATTTGGACTTGACTTATTAGGCTAGGTGGTAGGACCTATGAAGTTTGGTTCATATTTGAGATAATTCAGGGAGATTTGACTTGGTGGGCTTGGAATAAGGATCGTTAGGATAGTTAGACCGATCCATCCATCTCCGACCTTTCTCAGGTAGGCTCATGCACTTATAAAGAAGGCTACTAATCTTGGGCCTATTAGCTAACTCATTCTAAATAAACATGAATCGAGCATACTTCATCTCATTCGTTAATCATCAAGATGATCTAATGGATGCTATCATGCTAAAAAACCTATAAATACTCGACCTTTTTTCTTCATTTGAAACTCTCAGAGAGATCGGAGAAATGGTGTTCTATTTTGAAAACTCTGCTCTCTAAGATCAAATAGCATTTAAGCAAAGAATTGATCTCATTTGCTCAAGCTGTAAGGTAAACACCTAAGGTCTCCTAAGGGTGCCTTGTTTATTACTTATGCATTTGAGACATTGAGATTGCCTATTTCTCATCCCTACCTTATTATCACCTAATCATCCTTTCATGTAACAATCTTACTTTACTTATTTGAAGCCATATGTAGCGCATTATTCATGCAACACGTACGTGACCACTCTAATCAGACCCTTACATCAACATTTTGGCGACTCCAGTGGGGAAGAGTGATTGTAGAGACATGGTAATTTCTAAGAAGAGAATAACTAGTTTGTCTAATACCACATCCCAATAACTTGACACTAATGTTGAGCTTACCGAACATAATTTACTCACATTACTTGAGAATATTAACTAGTACCATTTAGTGCCTAAGGTTCCTCTAGATCCTGTACAATCAATGCAGACAATGCAGGAAGTTACAAAGGCTTTAAATCAACTCATGGCTATGTTTTAACTCATTTACATCAGGATGGTTTCCTTTATTATTGCGCAATAAGGTATGGCTTTGCCGAATCCTATGGTTGCTACATAGCCAAACGTTACTACCTCAGCTCAACCAACTAATCCTCTAACTATCGAGGAAGGATCTCCATCAAAGAGGGAGTGATGAAACCCATCCCCCACCAAACCATAACCTATGCGACAACCAACTCCTACAACAGAGAATTTAAGAGTCCATTTAGGTAGCTCTTCATCTTTATGGGTGCCTGCTCCTCCATCTAATCCTACCATCTCAATCTTAGGATGATCTACTTCTTATCCCAATCTTACCCCTGCCCCACCACCTATGTCTACAGCTTTTGCTCCAAGGACTTCCTTAGTGATTGTAGAGACATGACACCTCCTAGGAAGAGAACAACTGATACATTTAATATCATATCCCAAGAGCTCGACACTAATGTTGAGCTTACTCAATAGAATCTACTCCTACTGCCTGAGAATATTAGCTGGGACCAATCGGTGCATAAGGCTCCTCTAGATCTCGTATAGTCAATGCGGACAATGTAAGAAGCTACAAGGGTTTTAAATCAATTCATGACTATGTTCCAACCCATCCTCACCGAGATGGCCGCCACCACTACTACGTAATAAGGTATGGCTTTGCCGAATCCTATGGTTACTGTACAACCAAACGCTACTATCTCAGCACAGCTAAACCCATCCTCATAAGACAACCAACTCCTACAACGAAGAATATAAGAGTCCATTTAGGTAGCTCTTCATCTTCACAGGTGCTTGCTCCTCCATCTAATCCTACCATCTTAATCTTGAAAGGATCTACTTATTATCCCAATCTTGTCCTTACTCCATCACCTACATCCATAACTTTTGCTTTAAGGACTTTCTTTACAATAAGGGAAGACTTAGACATTTATGTAAGGGAAATACAAACTAAGTCATCTATGGGAGTACAAGCATTGAAACTTTCATATCATCAACGCACTGTAACGAAGCCATACCTTAAGGACTGTGTAAGTCATATATTCATACTATTCAATGGTAAGAAGGGAAGCACAAAAGAACAGCTACTAAAATTTATTGAAACCTTATAGGCTTGATGATGACCTGAAGCTTAGAGAATTCTCCAAATCATTGACGGAGAAGGCATATACTTGGTATGTCAACCTTCCCTTAAGATTGATTGATTCATGGGGAAAAATTCTTCCCCACTCATGAGCGAGTTACTATTACATATATGAGAAGAATACAACAAAACTTAGAGGAAGATCTAATGGATTATATAGAGCACTTTAGAGAACACACTCTAGATATTCAAGATATCTATGATAAAAGAGAACTAATGAAGATATATATCTAAAGGATGTTCTTTAAGTATGCTGTGCATTTAGAGAACTTTTCCCTATGTTCTTTTACTGCATTCGTTGAGAATGCACAAAGGACAAACAATTTTGTTATGAGGCAATGGAAGGAAAGTAGCAAGCTTAACAAACAAATAACATTCATATCCTTGACTAGGAGTGAGGACTTTAACGACAGTAAGAAACCTAAGAAAGATGCAGAAGCTCTTTCATTTCCATGCCCAATGAGCAAGGTACATACCATTCTTGACCGTTGGCTATAGAATGAAGCTATCAAGTTACCAAGAGTTGAGCACTAGCCTATAGAAAATGAAAGATGAAATCCCAAATATTGTCGATTTCATAGAATAGTAAATCATCCCACTAAGGATTGTCGAAGCTTGAGAAAGATATTCCATGAAAGAATTTAAAATGGGGAGCTTGTCATCGAAGATAATGACATTTGTAACTACCCTCTTCCAAGCTATGGTACTCATATGGTAGCACATGAGTGCTTTGAAAGTGATTAGTGATTCATTAGGTATTAAAAAAAGGAGGGGGGTGGGGTAAGGGTTAGGGGTTCAAGCTATGGCATTGCTTTTGTAAATGAAGAACGAATTTCACTACTCAATAATAGAACTTTTATTATCTTACTCATCTCTATGTTTTATATCTTACTCTCTTAAGCCCAAGCAACATCTTGGCATCTTAGCTCCTACGCCTTAAGCCCAAGCGACGCCCTAACATCTTGGCTCCCATGCCTTAAGCCTAGGTGACGCCCTAGCATCTCCTATGCCTCAAGCCCAGGCAGCGCCCAACATCCCAATCTTCATGCTTCAAGCCCAAGTAGTGCCCTGGCATCTCGACTCCTACACCTAAAGCCTAGGCGACGCCCTGGCATCTTGGTTTCCATGCCTAAAACCTAAGCGAAGCCTTGGCATCTTAGCTCCCATACCTAAAGCCCAGGTAGCACCCTAACATCTCGGCTCTCACGCCTAAAGCCTAAGCAATACCCTAGCATCTTAGCTTCCACACTTCAAGCACAAGCAATGCCTTAGCATCTTAGCTCCCACGCTTCAAGCCTAAGTGTTACCCTAATGTCTCGGCTTCCATGCCTTAAGCCTAAGTGACACCCTGGCATCTCAGCTTACATGCCTCAAGCCCAGGTGACATCCAAGCATCTCGACTCTCATGGCTAAAGCCCAAGCAATGCCTGTCATCTTGGCTTCCATGCCTTACATCCAAGTGACGCCCTAACATATTGGACTCTACACCTTAAGTCTAGGCAATGCCTTGGCATCTAGTGTTTGTGCAAGAATTGCTGTTTAATTGAAGAAGTGATCCAACAATAGATCTTAGCTTACCATGCTTCCATCTCACTTATGCGGGAACCACAATTGAGTGAAAGTAGCAATGGTAATAAGGATCTTAGTTTTCTTCAAGAGAAACATATGCTATAGCTTTATGGTGATACAATCTACTTGCTTACCCATCTAAGTTGTATCTTAAGGAGGGAAAACTGGGGATAAAGGAAAGGTAGCTCTCTCTTCTCTTAATTTTTGAATTAGAACATTAACATAATGATTTTGATCTTACAGTCTCACCAAGACTTGCTGCAGAATAAGTTTGCTATGCGTGAAGCCTATTAAGGCTTGCTGTGTACAAGTCTTGTTGTGCTTGAGGCCTACTGGGACCTACTTCATTAAATGCCTACTGAGTAAGATGCTCACTGCGCTTGAAGCCTGCTAAGGCCTACTATACTTAAGGCTTTCTTAATTAGGGCTCCTCCATGTAAAGGATAATATTCTCGAGGCATTTTAGCTTAAGGCCTATTGCAATTGAACCTTGTTGGGGCTTGTTGTGCTTGAAGCTTGCTCATAGAAGGTAGATCCTTACAAGAAGAACTAACTAGCCTATGTTAACTCTTGAAGTAGATTTTTAAGGTTAACTAGGGGCAATGAATTATGATGCTGTTCATACCTATAAAGATGGAAAAAGAATGTATGAGCTAAAGACACAACTACAACACTTGAATTAAGAGAGAGAGAGGGGATATGAAGATACTTAATCTTTCCCACAACTTGGGCTTAGAACCTAAGGCTTGTCCTTCCTTCGTTCCGCGAGCCATGAAGCAAAATATGGCTTCTTCTTCTTAGTGCAAGTAGCTTGCAAAGCACCCATTAACAATGCATGAAAACTATGCTCATTATGAGAAGTTGTTGTGGCAACAAGGTCGGCTTGTCCAAAGTTTCACAAATTCAATAGTACAACTACATCTTCTAATGTTGAAGTTATCTTCACCCATGAAGTGATAAATGTATTGGTTTAAATACTCTAACGTGAGATGATCACCTGGCATATTTCCATTCCACTCATTTGCAGGAACCGCAGCCAAGTAGAAGTGGTAATAGCACGAAAGACTTTTGCCTTCTTCAGAAAAATCATGTACTCTAGCTTCTCTACAATGTATGCTACCTAATCATTCCATCCAGAGGATAGCTCCTTTAGGAATTTAAATTGGGTATTAAAGAGAGATAGCTCTCTCCTCTTATCCCTAAAGCGCAACACTGAATCTCTCTTAATGGTATCTCTAGAATCAATATAAGGCTCGTGCTCGATAAACCGAAGACCACCATCAATGTAAGGTATCACGTAGACTTCTCGATGTTTATCTTTATCCTAAAATGTGTCTTCAAAAATAGTCTTGTCCAGCCATTTATCCCAAAGACATGAGATGGGTGGCAAGCATTTATCTTGATACACTAAACAAGATTGTTTATCAAAGAATCAAGAAGGCTACAGCGTAAAGGAGCTGGTTGTTTTCTCTTATTGGTTCTTCGTCAAAGGGCAACAAAAAATTTTCTTGGTGCAACTTCTGATTGCAATTGGTTCTTACTTCAATTGTCCAATAAATAGAGCTCGTATCAACTATCAAGAGAAAGAAAATAAGCATAAGAATTAATTTATATAAAAAAAAAAGAGATTGCGATGATTCCACTATGAACAACATATTACAGATTTTGCTCTAGTAAAATGGCTACATACAAGTGCACACCTCATGCCATTATCCAATTAGAGGCACATATGGATATTTAATGCCTAAGTACTTTATGCATGAGATTGTGCATGAGAAGAAAGTAAATAAAAAGAAAAAGAAATCAATTGAAGAACTTACCATAATCTTGTTACTTTAGTGGGACTTATTAAGCTCTTAATGTCAGTGGTTATACATAAGAAAAGGTAAAATTTGCAGCCACATTATTTATCAATGACATTCGAGTATTAGAGAAAAGAATAAAACCTTACTAAGCTGCCTTTCCATATTTTACATGCATACAGCTCGAAAAATACATTTAGAAATATGAGTCAATACAATAGATCGCTAGAGTTATAATATGAGCATTACCGTTATTGTTTGTTAATTAGTTTGAGGTCCTACAGAGAATGTTCATGGATTCAACTTCTACAAGTCTAATCTCTCTAACTAACATTCATAATTCCTTACTCTGAAAGGGTAAGTATAACTCTTTGAGCATGGTTCTTGGATTTGTTCTCTAATTATTGTTAGGGATTTGATGGTGATGGATGAACCTATAACAATCCAATTGCAATTGAATGTCAAGGAGAAGGAAAAAAAAAAGATATTAAAGGAAAGAACTGAAGTAAAAGAAAATGAAGCAAATGAAAGATATATATATATATATATATAATACATATATATATCAGATATCTATGTCAAAAGGTATTTGTCTTATCAATTGCTTATGTGTCAATGAAGAGCATAACCCTGTTATAGCAATAAGTCCATAAGAAGACACCTGGTGATATTGTTCTTAAAATCCCTATGACAAAGATGATAAGATATATGCCAAGAGACCCCATGTGAAAAGTAGATGAAATAGGATAAGATGTACATCTTTCGTCGCCCCTTGATCAATAGTGTTGCTACTCCTAATGTAATCCTGTAAGAAGTGTTGTAGGATGGAATATTAGAAGATTGAGATGATTGAAAAAAGAAAGTGGGGGGAGGGGAAGATATAGGTGGAAGCTATTGCTCTATTCTCACTTATAAGCAATAGGAGTGTAATGTCTTGTGCTAAGTCACTCTACGCTTCTCTCCATTTAGGAGTGTAGCGTTTCTTGAGCCGCTATGCCTATTCCCTATTATTAGCCAATTAGATTATGAATGACTCAGACTTGGAATAAGGGAAGAAAAGTCGAAGACATGAGTATATATATGGTTGACGGTGTGTGGTCACAAGAAGATAATGACTACATATTAAAATTTGATATTTTATGGCTTTGAATGATTTGGATAATGTTTCAAATGGAAATATAAGGTATTTGGCTCATAGAGAAAATTTGAAGTTTATTCTTTTCTTTTATGGAAGATAGTGATAATATTGGTTTGAATTCAGATTTAAGATGGCAAGATAAGATATTGAAAGGAGTTGAAGTTTTGAGAAAAAAATATTAATATTGATCCTATGTTGATATGGATAAATGAGAAGTAAAAAAAAAAAAATTAGAGGGCTAAAATAATGGGCCTTAGTTATAAGCGGATCTTTTAGTGGAAGGCAAAGTTGATAGAGAGCATATTAAATATTAAATATTGCCTACATCCTTTAAGTTAAGCATAAATACATGCTCTTTGATCCACTAACAGATGTATAAGGGTTAAACTCGGAGGCATATGCATAAAGCCCTCAACGTTGAAGAAATAGGAAGGATTATCAGGAGGTTCGTATCTTATGAATCTAAGTCCATCATCCAAAAGTGATTATACATGGTGATAAAGCATAACATGTATTTCATTATGGAAAATATATGATTTCTTCATGAAGGAATTTAGGACTTCAGTATGCTAGTGAATATCTTCCTACATGGATTTTATGTGAAGCATCTATCATCAAAGAGAAGTTGTTTTATATATATAACCTTGGAGTCTAAGCCTTGTGTCTTGATTCTTGAACCAATGAATTCAGATAAGCTAATAAGTTCTTAATTTGAGTTGTCTAAGAAAATAATATGAAGCTTCACCATAAGTGAATACTTGCCACATAAAATACCATTCGACAATTTGTTTCAATGGGAAATATACAAGAGCTTTTGTTATAAGCTTACAAGGGCATTAAGAAAGATTTGATGAATAATATTGCCATAGTGGCAATACCACTCTAACATGCCAAAAGTGACGTATAATTAGATGATGCCATAAGCTTACGTACTAAGGTATATAATAAATAAGTTGCGACAATGGTGCTAGATGAGGTTTTCAATTATGTGAGCACAATTGGCAATGATATAGCTAATTCACAGCACACATGTGCGGAGTAGTGGCCTAGCTATTCAAAAGCAGTAATTGATGCCCAAAATACTTAGACTTCGTTCAAGAATTTTGGTCAGGGGACAAAAATATAGAGGGTTAAAAATTGTCATGTTAATTATTAGGCTTAGTCTATTATTTATTTAAACTTAACCCATCAGGCTAGGTGATAGGGTCTATGGAGTCTAGTTCATATTTGGGATTATTCAGGGAGATTTGGCCTAGTGGGCTTAGAATAGGAATGTTGAACCAATTTATTCGCTTCCAATCTTTCTCAGGTAGGCTCATGCACTTATAAGAAAAGCTACTGATTTTGGGCCTATTAGTTTGCTCATTTTAGATAAACATGAATCGAGCATACTTCATCTCATCTGTTGATCATCAAGATGATCAAATGAATGCTATCATGCTTAAAAACCTATAAATACTCAGCCTTTCCTCTTCATTTGAAACTCTTAAAGAGATTAAAGAAACGGTGTTCCACTATAAAAACTCTGCTCTCTAAGATCAAATAGCGTTCGGGTACAGAATTGATCTCATTTGCTCAGGCTACAAGGTGAACGCCTAAGGTCTTCTAAAGCTGCCTTTTTTGTCACTTGTGCATTTGAGATACTAAGATTGCCCGTTCCTTCTTCCTACCTTATTCTCATCTAATCATCCCTTTAGGTGAAAGTCTCACTTCACTTCTCTAAAGTTAAGTGTAGCGTATTACTCATGCAGCACGCACGTAACTACTCCAATTGAACCCCTACGTCTACAGTTTCAAATTGGACAGGTCTTACGTCCTGGCTTATTTATTGGTTTTATTCACAATTTGGTTTGACTAATGATTTATAAATTGGACCGTAAATCGAATTCCTATATCTACCCATCCATAATTTTGTAACTAGTTAACTAATGCCCTATGAACACTATAATTAATTTGTCTATGAAGACCAAGGTTGGCCTGGCCACAATTGACAGTTTCCAGTTCCCCTAAATGGAGAGCCAAGACTTGCTACATAAGACCTCTTCTGAGCAAGGTCCTTAGACCAGTTAGTTCTCTTGGTTTCCATTCGCGTATTTTAGACCTATGAACTAGCTTAAACAATTCTTTTCTTAAAAAGAAGGGAAAAAAAACTTAGTTTTCAAGCTTAAAAAGGAATGAAAACTTTCGGTTTATAAACCATATAGTTTTTACCCCATTTTCTAAAGAAATTGTAAAATATTTCACTTATTTATATATAATTATATCCAATTTGAGTTGTAATATTATTTATATGGGACTATAGAGTAGAAAGAAGTTTTAAAAACAAAAGTTAGTCTTACTCTCACAATATTCAAGAATGATAACTTCCTTTTAGTAAAGCATATATATATTAAATGATATACATTTAAAGATATATTTATTTTTTGTATTGTCAATAATAGCAAGTTAAATACTATGAATGAGAAGTAATTTTTCCTAATTGACATGTAAATAGTTTAAATTTTTAATATTGTTCAATTATACTATTTACTTTTTACTTTCTAATTTTTTCTACAATTAATTTTTTTTTTCCACAAACTGCTGTAAACCTACTTAGTCCATGGGCGATTTTGGAATTGCCTATCTAGGCTACTTTGACTCTCACACCCTTTTGGGCTAATTTCAAGCCATTTTGTAAGACTAAACTGGCCCATGCCTAAATCTATGTCTAGGAGGTAATCTTTGGTAACTAGAGTTTTAAAATGTAGTTGCAATTCTAATCTACAACTAATATGATCCTATGAGAGTTTAGATCATAGAGCTAACAAAACTTTAAACTAGGGGTAAGCACAATTTGGTACCATATAGTCTACCCTATTGAATTGAATTGAACCTTATATTACAGTTTGATTCTTTTTTAATTGAACCTAACCTTATAATTCAATTTATAATTTTTTTTAATCTAAAAAAAAGGTCAAGTTGATGACTCTAACCATGAATCTCTAAACATTTAGGAGAAATACTCGCATATTAATGCAAGTTTTCCTAATCATCAATATATATAAATAAATAAATAAAAAAAAAGCATTTTCAATATAGTTCCTAAACCAAGAACCTGAAATTTATCCCAAAGACAACATTAGAAATAGCTATTAAATCTTACCGTGATTTACTTGGTATTTTAGAAGTTAAATAGCATCTAAATCAACATAGGAAACAAAAAATTCTTCACATATTTCCAATATCTACAAATTATTATATTTGGCTTAACACCTTTATTGACATTTTTATTTGAGGGAGAAAATACAGACAAATGAATAAAAAAACACGTATTATTTTGAGAATGGTACTACTGCTCAATTTTCACAATCAGCATAGCAATCATTGCAGTTTTTTTTCTTTTTTACTTCTTATGGTTTGGTTTAATTGGTAATTTTTTCCTATCTTAATCAGACAATTTGGTTTGATTTATAATTTTTCCAACCTAAAATAACAATTCAAACCTAATTTACGATCCAATTTGGTCCAGTCTAATTCAATTTTGGTTTCGTAAATCTTTTTCAAATCCTACTATAAGGTTTAAAAAGAAAAGCAAATATCTAGATTTCAAATAGGTAATCATCTAGGTTTCGATATTAAGTCATTTAAGTTCTCTTCATTTTGCCATAATGTAATCAAAACCTCTATGTTTCAATATTAATATATATAAGTTATCTATATCTATATCTCCTACCAAGATTACTTTTTTCCATTACATTAAAAAACACTAACGTGGTGGAAATAGACACAAGGACAACTTAGTGATAAAAATTTTTAATAAATGTTAATAATTAGAAAACAAAAAAGAAAACATATTTAGGTCATAAATTTAGGAGACGAGGAACCTAAGGAGGAGAGCATTGCCGAGAAAGAAACTTCTTAAGAGAATGAATTGATCAAGGAGGTTGTGTTTACCGAGGACCTAGATTAGTTGATCTTAGTTATCTAACATACAATGAATTTGGAATCCTCACGCGAGGAGGAGTAGAGAGAGAACTTGTTTCATATCACCTATAATATGAATGATCAAGTGTACGCACTAACTGTAGATAGTGGTAGTTGCACTAATGTAGCATTAGCCAATCTGATTATGAAGTTGAAGTTGTCAACTATTGCGCAACCAAAACCGTACAAGTTGCATTAGCTAAACGAAAAGGGAGTACTACATGTCACTTAGCAAGTACTATTGTCAATCATAATTAGAAATTACTTTAACGAGATTCTTTGCAATGTATTACCTATGTGAACATCACATGTGTTGCTTGATCGACCATGTCTTTGTGATAGAAGAGTTATCTATAATAGGTACAAGAACACCTATGTGTTCGAGAAGAATGGCAGGGAAATTAAGCTAAACCTGATGCTACCGAGTCAAGTTAACAAACTGTAAGCAAAACTTGCTTGAGGATCAAAGAGGACTCTGATGATTAATAGAGTCGAGCTCTAAGAGGCTATTAAAGCCAACGTACCAACCTTCATGTTGGTCAGGCAACTATTGAAATTGAAGGAGTAGGGTGAATTACACCGGAAAGTAAGAGATTTGTTGAATGATTATGCTGATTTGTTTTCTAAACAATTGCCCGAGAGGTTACCCCCCTATCTGAGGTATAGAACATTTTATTGACTTGATACTTAGCTACCCTATCAAATAAGCCAGCTTATCGAATAAGTCTTGAACAAACTTCTAAGCTCCAGCGACAAGTCAATGAGCTACTAGAAAGAGGGTATGTTAGGGAGAGTCTTAGCCCTTATGTTGTTCCACTGATCCTAATGCTGAAAAAGTTATGGCAACTTACCTAAGAAGGGAAAAGACAAAAATGGTATTGTCTCAAAGAAGTAATGTATAAAGAATACAAAAGGGTAAAAATGAATATTAAAAAAAAAAACAATGATTAGTACAGTAGATTCTACATGCGGTCCTGGACATATGGTAGAGATGCATTGATGATGTCATTGGAGGATGTAGACAAAACAGTATAAGCTGATAAGATGGCCCAGCAAGGATGCTAAGCAGGTATGGATTTGTCCGAGTAGGAATGGCTAAGAATTAGTTCAAGGCAACTCTTTAGACCTCTAGGTAAGAGTAATGCTAAGCAAGTGGTCAGCTTGGACATGATAGAGCAGGTACGCTAGGTTTAACTGTTGTTAAGACATTCTTCAAGTTGGCATACGATTTCCAAAAGGTAGGTAGTCATACAGCTCGGCATATAGAGTTTATCAACAATAAGGAGTAATTCGGTTTCAGTAGAAGTCGGTTAGAGTAGGAGGATTCGCCTCGTCAGTCCCTCTAGTCCTCGGGCTCAGTTACGAGTTAAAGGCCCAGTAACTTGATTCTTATCATTCTCTTTGGGTTTATTTGGATTTGGGATCAAATTTAACTAGTTTTCGCTTAGTTCTCCATCAGGGTGATATGGACTGAGGTCGACAATGTTAAAGGTGTTTAAAACCCATCATCTTTAGGCAGCTCCAACCTGTAAGCATTGTTGTTGATTTTTTGAAGGATTCTGAAGGGTCCCTTAGTCCTAACAGATAGCTTGTTCCTCCTCTTACTCGGAAACTTTTCCTTGCTCAAGTATAACCACACTAAGTCTCTCGGCTGAAATTGTTTCGTCGTCCTACCTTTGGCTTTCCCATGCATTTCTCTAACAACTTGGTCAATTTGTCGAGTAACTTTGTCGTAAATGTGTTTACGGACTGTGCTTGAGCTCTTGTGTCAGGATCTTCTTATTTTGATACAGGTTCAAGAGTGTGATCAAGGGGCAACTCAGGATTAAAACTATAGGCAACTTTGAAGGGAATCTATTTGGTGGTGTCATGTACTATTTGATTGTAAGTGAATTCGACCACAAGAAAACAAACATCCCAATTAGCTAAGTTCTTGCCCACTGTAGATCGAAGCAGTGATTCTAAAGTACGATTGACTACCTCTATTTAGCCATCAGTTGGATGTGACAGGAAGTATTGAATAGTAGTTTGGTCCCCATTCGATACCACAAGGTTCTTCAAAAATGGCTTAAGAACTTTAGGTTCCTACTTGATATTACACTTCTTCATACACCATGTAACCGAACAATTTCCTATAAAAAAAAAGAGAGAGAGAAGCAATAGCTAAAGCAACATTAGTCTTGGAGCAGGACATAAAGTGTGCCATCTTACTAAACCTATCTATGACGACCATTACGGAGTCTTTGCCTTAGGCAGTTTGTGGTAATCTAAGAACAAAGTTTATGCTCAACTCAATCTAAGGTCTCGTCAAGACAGGGAAAGGCATGGCTTTTCCTTGCTCGACTCGGCATTTAGTCCTCCTGTACACAGCATAGCCTTTAACAACTTAATGTAAATCTCGCCTCATTCTTGGCCAAAAGAAATGCCCACTCAACAACTCATATGTCCTTCTCTTCCCAAAGTGTTCGGAGAGTCCTCTACTGTGAGCTTCCTTAATCAGTAACTATAAGCTTCCAAAATTGAGTTTAGGACAATCGAGCTTAGATTTAGGGCTTTTAGGGAAATTTATCCATTTGAGCCTAAACTTTACGACTAGAATAAAAAAGTTAGTCGAGATATTACAATGAAGTTAGATTTTAGAAATAATGACCCAAAATCCCAATTTTGCCCTTAAAAGTAGGAATATTTAATATAGCACTAAAATGTTCGGAACTCCTAAAATCGAACTTAGATTGCAACGAGAACTTAGAAATAAGTTAATTAAGCTATAAAATGAGATAATATAGTATAATTTACTATATAAAAATACACGTAATTTTATGAGTATGCGGGGTATAAATAATAATTATACCCGTAAATTAACCTTAAATTACGCAATTATATATATTTTTTGTTGAAATCATAAAATTAACTTTAGAACATATCCTAAAAATAAAAGATATGTTAGAAACTTAATTATATGAGTATAGTTATACATTACACGTGATATTTACAAGGGATATATACTCGTATATTAAGTAAATAATTAAGTATTAATAAAATATACTCAAAATACCTAAATAATTGCAAAATATTATTCAAAAGCCTTCCAATTGCTAATTCAAGTCTGGAAACTGCTGGAAACCATCAAAGCTGGACAATTGCTGAATCAAAAAGTGAATCTACAAGCAAATGACACCTCCCACTTGCAATTAATGGAGGAAAAAGCAAGAAAAAATAAATAAATAAATAAAGAAAAAAGGAAACCGACCTAAACCACTATAAATCTATTGAACAACATCATTTTACATCTTTGAAACCAGAAACAATAGAAAGAAAAATTAGAAAAAAAAATCGTAGAAAATAGGAAAAATAGAGCAATTACAGAGCTGAGCTAGTTCCTAGGGTGTCCTTTGATTTGCTATTATGCCACTCCACCACCAATGAGTACCCCCAGCATATAGGTGTTTTGACATACCAACCCCCCTCCCCCACTCCCCACGACTGCCGGAGATACCAAGAACAGCAAGGTCAAATTCCTACTCTGTTTTTCAATAATTTTTCAAAATTAGTAAATCCACCTAGAAAATTATGAAAAAAATTGTACTTAGGTTATTTTAAACATGCTTTCATGTGATGTTTTTATTTTTGAAAAATTCGTAATATTTAATATACTTTCTTAAGAAATCTACTGTTTACCCAAAATTTATATTTGTAAAATAAATGTACTAAATGATGTTGTTTCTAGCTGAAAATTTTTGTATACGATATGTATGATATATAGATAATTGCTATGTAGCTCGAATTTTGATTTGAATATTTTTAGTATTTATTGCATTTTTAGGCCTGAAAATAACTTGAAAATAGGTTGAAATTATGAATTTAATAGGAAATTATGAAATTAATTGATGAAATTGACATATACTGATCTATAATAAATAATAATAGTATTAAGTCAGATTGAAATTAATTTGGTGCTAAAAGAATCATAATTGGGTAATTTATGATAATTTAGGGGTAAAATCGTCAATACGAATATATAGGTAATAGGTCGGAAACTTGAAACCAAGTGATAATGAAATCCCCTATATTTTTAGGAGCCTATAGAAATTTTCGGGGAATTATTTGGTAACCTGAACTATTTATTACGAATTTACTAAATAAAATAGCTTAATTTACAAGTCGGGGTGTATTTGTAATATTAATAAGCTAAAATGATTTATTAATATTTTCTGATCAGGATACACTTTAGGTATATTAGAATTAGAAAATACTTATATTATAATAATATATGAACAAATTAGATAAAATACAATTTAATAACATAAATTACGTATAATACGATCATATTTATATAATTATGTATAACTGTATTAAAAACTTAAACTACCCGTTAAAAGCCGTCTCTAGAAATAAGACTCGTAAAACGTATCGTTAAGTCTATACAAACCAAATGACACTAATTTTGTTAAAATCAGACAACCTTAAGTAATTTAACCTATAACTATATCATATTCAAGAATTTACATATTTCGGTAATCTTACCGGAATTAAAATGTGAATTAATAAATTAAAAATACGTTTCGATACGATCAAAACAATATATAATACGTAATAGTATATATGATGTACAGTATCAACAATTAATAACTCAATTCAATATATAGTGATAACATGACTATATATTATGAAAATAATATTATATATATATATATATATATATAACCATTTTAGATTAAACTCTAATGTTTTCGTAATTATTATGAAAACTGAATTTGGGTCTTTTATGTAATTAGGACCTTCCAATACAAAGATGGTTGATGATTCGAATCAGCAATAGCGAACGTCTAAACAAGTAAGTTGGGATTGTGGCTTCACCACTTGTTTGGATACTATTTAAAGTATCTGGAGACTCAAGAGTACTTCTGGTTGTGTTTGTAGTTAGATGATTATGCGCATACTATGTGTGTTGATGATACTTGGTTGTGACAGGAGTTCAACTCTTTAGTGTGTTGTTCTGCATATTTGCATGGATTATGTATTGTGTGAACTTATTGGTCACCCCTGATTAAAACTAACGTTTATTCAACTAAAATGAAACTGGACATGCATAACACCCATTAGAGGAAACGATTAAGAGTATAAGGCCAAATATCGACTTCCTTCGATGAGGATAACTGAAATGGTCCTTTCCCCATCCTTAATCGAACTAAGTAACAGGCGAAAAGGTCGCGGCAAGGTTGGGGGCCGTAGTTCGAAGGTAGTCATGGGAAGAGGGTGTTCTCCATTGCACAAGCCCGGGTTTGGTCCGACTTGAGTCGCGATGAAACTCCTCAATCCGGGTTGGCGCGGATGTAATTTCTCTAACCTCACAATGGACCAGATAACACTGCGTGATGTTTCGTTTGAGAGATTGCATTGCATTTCATCATAATTATTAACCTTATTTGTGATTGTGCAGTACTCTTGTAACTCCGTCCCACTTACTGAGCTAGTTGTGCTCACATCCCTACAAACTCTTTTGCAGGTGTTGAGTAAGGATAGGATGTTCAGGTACCACCATTCTTAGGTTAGTGTACTGCTGTTTGGGACAGTGAGGATCGAGGAATCAATTGAACCTGGGCTTTTAACTTTGTCTTTGAGTTTTGAGGAAAATTAATTAGGAATTTCCTAAGAGCTCACTAGTTTCCTAACTTATTGTATATAGACTGTAAAACCTGTGGTTTTTAATAAACTCTAATTGTAAACTTTACCTTTGGACGTAAAACGTTTGTATAAATACTGTTGTGGTACTAAACAGTAAGTCGTATAGAATAGGTATTTTGTAAAAGTTCTACCACAGGTTTAGTTATTAATAGGTGTCAGAACAGATGTTTCAAGCTGGTTGGATTGTGCGCCTTGTGTGAACTGTATCTACAATAGCAGCTGTAAGGTCAGCTTCTTTCTTAGATTAGTTTATACGGTGGGACTATTATGACTCTTCCTATTCGGGGCGTTACAGTAACTCCTTTAGTGAATAGGTCGGCAAACACAATTTTCCTTCTTAGTACAAGTATCCATCTTCCATATGATACTCGTCCACTATCCTTTCATCATCACAACGCCTAAGTATGGGTCCAAAGTATGGATCCTCAAAGTATTGTCCTTGATACTTACAAACCCAAACAATCTAGTTTGCAGTGCATGTCTCCTTGAAGAAAGAGCATTCGCAACCACATTGCTCTTTCCTTGTTTATATTTTATCACAAAATTGAATCCCTCAAAGAATTTGACCCAGCTCACTTGCCACTTTGACAAGTTTGTCTGACTTTAGAGATACTTCAGAGACTCATTGTTAATGTAGATAACAAATTCTCTAAGTAGTAGATAATGCTACCATACTTGGAGTGCTTGGATGAGTGCTAAGAGTTCTTTATCATATACAGAGTAATTCAGTTGAGGTACCTTGATCTTCTCACTATGGTAGGCAATTGGTCAATATTCCTATATTAGGATAGTGCCTATCCTAATACCTGATGCTTCACATTCCAGCTCAAATATTTTCTCAAAATTAGGTAAAGCTAGTATGGTTGTGGAAGTCAATCTTTCCTTTACCTCAGCGAAGCTCCTTTCCTCCGTTTCTCCCCATCTAAAGTCGGTGTTCTTCTTCGTCAGTTTGATGAGGGGTGCACCAAAGGTGCTGAAATTCCTTATAAATCTTCTATAAAAGAAAGCCAGTTCATGGAAACTTCTCACCTTGGCATAAGGAGTATAAGTTGAACACTTGACGATTACTTAGATCTTCTCGTCATCTACTCATAAGCCGCCTCCTTTTATTACATAGCCTAAGAATACCACTTCCTCCTAATAAAAGCAACGTTTCTTAAGATTGGTGAATAACCTCTAGGTATGAAGGACATCCAATACGACATGGAGATGTTCATAGTGACTCGGCATGTTGGCATTGTATACTAGGATGTCGTCAAAGTACACCACGATACACTTTCCTATCAGATTTCTTAGTACATGGTTCATCAGTTGCATGAAACTGCTTAGGGCATTCGATAAGTCAAATGGCATAACCATCCACTCATAGAGTTCATGCCGAGTTTTGAATACAGTCTTTCACTCATCTCCTGACCTTATGCGAATTTGATGGTAGCTAAACTTCAAATCAATCTTACTAAAGATCTTAATTCATCCAGCATGTCTTCCAACCTAAGGATAGAATACTTATATTTGATCATGAACTTATTCATGGCTCAATTGTTAATACACATCCGCTAAGTACCATCCTTTTTTTACATTAAGAGCGCTAGAACAACGCAAAGGCTGAGAATCTCCCTAACATATCCTCTTTCTAGTAGCTAATTAACTCGTCATTGGAGCTTAAAAGCCTGTTCAGGACTTATATGATAAGTTGGCTTATTCGGCAGGGTGGCGCCAAGTATTAAGTCAAGGCAATTTTCTATACCTCGAACAGGGAGTAACCCCTCGGCAACTATTTAGGAAATAGATCGGCATATTCATTCAGCAAATCTCTTACTTCCAAGGGTAGTTCACCTACTCCCTCAATTCCAATAGTTGCCTAACCAACATAAAGGTCGACGCGGAGGCTTTAATAGCCTCTCGAAGCTCGGCTCTGCTCATCATCAAAGTCCTCTTTAATCATCGAACAAGTTTTGCCTGTAGTTTGTTAACTTAACTCAATGGCATTAGGTTCAACATAATTTTCTTGCCATTCTTCTCGAACACATAAGTGTTTTTGTAGCTATCATGGATAACTCTTCTATCACAAAGCCATAATCGGCTAAGCAACATGTATGATGCATACATGGGCAGTATGTCACAAAGAATCTTGTTAAAGTAATTTCCAATGGTAATCGGCAATAGTACTTACCGAGTGACATGTAGAACTCTCTTCTCATTCAGCTAATGTAACTTATACAGTTTTAGGTATGCTATAGTAGGCAACTTTAACTTCGTGATCAGATCAGTTAATGCCACATTGGTATAACTACCACTATCCACAATTAGCATACACACCTAATCATTCACCTTACAAGTGATATGAAACAAGTTCTCCCCCTACTCCTCCTCACAAGAAAGTTCTAAACTCATTACGCGTCGGATAACTAGGATCAACTGATCTAAGTCTTCGGCAAACACATCCTCCTCAATTAGTTCATTCTCCTAAGAAGTTTCTTTCTCAGTAATGCTGTCCTCCTTAGGTTCCTTGTCGGTACTTTCCACTCCCAGCCTCGGGACGTCTCCCTTGATGACCATACTCCTTCGGTTCGAACACTAACTAACTATATGTCCAAACCCTTAACACTTGATTTAGCTCATCTTCTTACCAGAACCTTGCCCTTTCTCATATGATCAGGTCAGTACATCACCTATTGTTCGGCTCTTTTGGTCAATCTTGACATCTACTCACCTAGTCACCTCAATATTCAACTAACCTTGGTAGCTTCCTTAAACAAATCAACTTGACTGAGCAAGTCGACTAGTTGGTGATCGAGTCAATACTTGGCTCGGTCTTTACCTCTCTACTCACTAGGTTATCCTTATAGCTTCATCCATTGTGATAAATTGTTGGAGTTGAAAATGTTCATGCTAAAGGCTCCTTCACTTCACAACGAATCATAAACATTTGGAACTCTTAAACATACTCGTCAATAGTTCGGCCTCCTTATCTTAGCTCTTGAAGTAAAGTGAAAGTGTCTTGTAGGTATGTATCTGGCACAAACCTGTTTCATAATATTATCTTCATCTTAGGCCAAGTACCAATCTCTCGATAGCCTTCTCGTCTTCTGATAGCCTGGAAATTCTTCCACCATATGGTAGCATATCTAAAGAACTTAATAGCAGCAATTCTCATTTTCTCATAATCCTCATATTGGTAATAGTAAAAAACGCGTTCCACCTTCTCCTCTTAATCTAAGTATTCATCCGCACTTCCAAACCCATTGAAGCTTGGAATTTAAAGCTTCACATGGTCAAATGCTGAGGGTGCTTAAACTCATTCTTCTTCTTCATAATACTCTTCCTCATCCTCTTCATCTAGATCTCTTGGGTCGATCCTTCTTCTTGCTCACCCGCCTACTCCTCCACCTTAAACTGGTTGAGTTGGATTTTGACCTCTAACAGGTTAAGCAACTTATTGGGTGTTATGCACGACTTTAGCAAGTCGATAAGCCAATGTAAGAACTGCTCGAGTTAAATCCACCAGGAGGTTAATCATTTCATCTAGTCTCTCATTCGTGCTTCTTGGAGTATCTTAAGATCACTGGCCATGGTGGACAACACCACTGTTGTCATCCTTAACACTAACGTTAACACTTAAGTCTGTCATTTTCTCAATAGATCTAAATTTCAAACTCCTCTATTAGGTGTTATAGCTAACACTATCTCTCTAAATCACACAATATACTTCCTCTAAACTAGAAGCTTAATAACCAGTAAACACGGCAACTAAATTAACATAAAAAACTTGCTCTGTTTCATACGTATAAAACAGAGTATAAACAAACCTTTGAAACAAACTACTACAATCCAAATGAAACCTCCGCTCTGATACTAAGATGATGCGTATCGTAACCAATGACAGACAAGGCCAGTCACGGGAATGGGTCCAAGCTTATCGAAAGCTTGAAAAAGAGCAATAGGAAATGCATGAAAGAACGAAAAATGAATGAAAAGTAAGCGAAACCTACAAACAACTCCAAAAGATATGATATATAAATGGAACTTTCGAGGACTCATAGTACAGCTCGATATGATGCACGAGATGATCTAGTGAGGTTACACGTCACCTAGCCTTACTTAAGGGTTAGGATAAGAGTGAAAGGAGAGTAAATAAATAATGTTTACGAAAGAAAAAGTATCTAGTATATTGATGATAATCCAATGATTGCGTTTACATGTACAAGGGGGTATTTATACCCAAAAAGTTAAGGCAACTTGCCTAAAAAGGGAAAAAGAACAAAAGGATATTGTCCTAAAGAAGTAATGTATAAAGAATACAAAAGGGTAAAAATGAATGTTCTAGAAAGACAATGATTAGTGTACCAAATTCCACACATGGTCTTGGACACGTAGCAAAAGTGCATTAGTGATGCTATTGGAGGATACAAACAAAATAGTACAAGCTAATTGGATGGCCAAGTCGGGATGCTAAGTAAGCATGGACTCATCCGAGCTGGAGTGGTTGAGGATTAGTTTAGGGCAGCTCTTTCAACCTCTTAACAAGGGTAATGCCGAGCAAGTGGTTAGCTTGGATATGACAAAGCAAGCACGCGAGGTTGGGCTATTGTTAGGACATTTTTCAAGTCGGCACACAATTTCTGAGAGGTGGGCAATCATACGACTCAGCATATAGAGTTTATCAACAATAAGGAGTAACTTAGCTTCAGCAGAAGTTAGCTGGAGTAGGAAGGTTCGCTTCACTAGTCCTTTTAGTCCCCAGGCTCGGTTACACGTTAAAGGCCTAGTAGCCTAATTCCTATCAATCAACAAATCCTGTTTTCAAGTTCGACTTTACTTGATATGCAGCCATTGAACTTTCATCTAAGTATCCCATCAAACTGACCATCTGCATTTGTTTTTCTACCTAATATACAATGGAGTAAGCCTTACTTACTGTAAGCAAAGGTTCCATAGAAATTATGTGACTTTGTACTCCTTCAAACACATCATTTAACCCAACCAAAAACTACATCAGCTTAGTTCTATTCTCAAGTTCTCGAATTTTAGTAACCAAATTACAACTACGTTGTGATATGACACCACATGTATATTTAGGAACACCAGAAAGATTATGCAATTCATCCTATAGTTTCTTAAGCTTGTTGTTGTACATAGAGACATTTAAAGCACCTTATCTAAAATTGATTATATCATGCTGCAACTGATATAATAGTGGTCTATTCGTAAGACCAAATATCTCTAAGATATCATCTTACGATTCTTTTGAAGACTATAACAACGGATCATATAATCACATCAAATCCAATTTTATACTTCAGTTTGTTGTTCATCATCAGGTTTCTCACATTTGCCAGTTATAAAACCTAATTTGGCCTTCGCACCAAGTGCCAATCTAATTTAATGACTCCATCCTAGATAATTTGATCTATTGAAAATTATGCTCGTAATTACTATTCCTAGATTATCAAAACCAGACAAGTGCATTGGATCCTTTAAATTTAGACTTGTCTTCAATTTACCCATATTCAGGACTATCAACTGAAATTGAGAACTAGAACCGTACGAAACAAAGAATGACAAAAACTATTTGATGTTAATCAACAAGGAAGATGAAAGTTAGTAAGCACTTAGCTCCGATACCATGATGAAGGCTTAACGATTTGCAATTGTTCAGCTAGAGCAGTGAGAGAACTTAGAGAAATGAAGGGTATGAAAGAAATAGAATTTGTTATTTCATTCAACTAACTCAATATTTTGCAGGCACGTATTATTTATATACAAGGGATACACGTATAATTGCCACAAGTGTAAAGGATAAATAACTCTATACAAATAAATCTATACTAGTAACATATTCAAATACAAAAACTTCAAAACTTGTACTACAAGGTTAGGTATGAGTAATGTCTCATATTCTACCCATCATTTATCTATTCACCCCTACACTTAATGTTCTCAACCAATGGTGCCCATAAAAGAGTCCCTTTCATACTCAATCTAGAGCTGCAATCTTTTGCAATATATATGATATAAGTACTTCAAACAAATATGTTACATTAAAATTAGGTACAAAGAAAAATTTTTCAAAAAGAAAGGAGATAGTACGTATCATAAAAAAAGGAGTCTTTGTGTCACGTTACCAAGGTCCTCATTTTCTATAATTAGAAAGGAAAAATAAAAAGAAGAGATGGTCACTGGCCATCCACTTGGTGTTTCAAATTTAATACTGATATTTTAGCAATAAATTTAACTATAAAAAAAGTTTCATGTTCTTTTGAAATTCTTTGAATAAATAGCACTATAGTCCAAAGATTAAAGGCCAACAAACTCAAATATATCCTTTATTCTTTTGGTGCCTTAGCACATACATTTGTCTCATTTCACTAACACAAACAACTCACCACACAAAGTCACCCTTAAAGAAAACCTAAGACCTCTCAAAAACTCACAACCATATTTTTATTAACTTTTACAAGCAACATTTTATTTGGTATCACGTACACACCATTATTTCAAAAAAACAACAATAATTTATTTAGTTGTGCTCGTTTTGTCCATGCCCAATATATCCATGGTGACAACGACGACGACGACAATGGTACCCATAATGGTGATGGTGATAATAATGATAGTGATAAGGATAGCAGTAATAATATTTATATTCATCATCAACGGGAACACCGTAGTGGCTATCGTGGCCATATTGGTGGTGATAGGCATCTGAGTGCACATTTTCTTCTGTTGGAAAATATGAAAAAAAAAAATGATCAGGCATAAAACATATTAAATTAAATTAACATTTTTGCTCATAATTAGATGTTTGATGACCTAGTAACCATATAAACATAAATATCAACATGTCCCGTAACTAAGTGATCGTATAGAGTGTTAAATAAATGTTCTCGGCACGTGCTAATATTTTTCTACTAAATATTACTTTCTCAGTAGTTCTAGTTCTAGTTAATTCAGTACATATACATTTAAGGATTAATAAAGGAAACGATCGCACATATTGAAATATCTCCTTCAACAATGAACTTAATAAGACGATATGCAAGTAATTAGCATGCAATTACATTTTTAATAATAAATTCTAATTACCTTATTACTTGTCATTTATTTGCATTTATATATGATGCCATCACATGTTTTAAAATTCATGATAATGACAATAATATGTCATTATTACAATAATATTTGACGGTTTTAAACCTTCTATTATAATAAATGTTGGAAAAAAATTTGGAAAACCTTTTCAGTGAAATAAACATCTTTAAGTGAATACGCGTGAGTGCTAATACTGAAGAAAAATATGATTACTAATACTCACTGGTCGGAGTTGCCTCGGCAAGATCTTGAGCGGAGACTTCAGCTGAAATGAGAAAAATGACAAGGACAAGAAGCATCAATAAGATCTTTGAGGAAGCCATCACGTATTTATAAAAAATCACAATAACCGCAATATTATATGATTATCGTGACAATATTTGACATTCTAAACCTTCTATTATAACAAGCAAAGGAAAAAATTTAAAAACATTCTTAGTGAAACAAAAACCCTTAAGTGCATATGCGTGATTGCTAATACTCAAGAAAAATATGATTATTAATACTTAGGGGTTGGAGTTGTCTCGGCAAGATCTCGAGCAGAAACCTCAGCTGAAATGAGAAAAATGAGAAGTACAAGGCCAGGAAGCATCAATATCTTTGAGGAAGCCATTTCTTTTTTTTTCTTTCTTGAACTCTCACGGTTCAAAAATATAGGAAAGATGATGTCCAAGTATAGAGGATAATCATAAGCACCACTGCCGTTATATAATTATAGATTAAAGCGGGGGAGATTTTGCTAGAATGAGGTTTTGTTAACTACGACCATAGTTTTGCTTACTACACTACCATGTTGCTACATTAATTTCAATAACAAAAAGAAATGGAAATGAATCTTATGTTTTGTTGGGTTAAATTTTACTGTGGGAGACGATCCTATTTTCTTGCAAGGCTACAATACAAGTGAGTATGAATAAACCGAACTCGATCGTAAATGAAATCGTTTACGATTTGCAATTCAGTTCACAATTACTGTACAATTTAAAAATTGAACCAGCTGTAAGTCGCACAGACTTAAATTGAATAAATAAATTAAATGATAAACCCAACAAGACCATAAAAATGAATAATAGATTGGTTTTATTCACGGTTCGGTTGTATTACGGTTTACAAATTATAAACCATAATCCTAGACCTGGTTGACCAATGTCCAATAGACGTCATTCTCTAAGTATGTTTAATTTTTAATCTCTAAGAAATAAAGTTCTGAAATGTATTTACAATTTTCTATGTGGAAGTAATACCATCCAAGTTTTATTATTATAAACGACAAATAAGATGGTTCAAATTTTAATTAATTAATAAAATTCTATTATATATAGAAAACTGATAGTGTATACTGAAAACTATTATTTTCTGTCAAAATTTGATTAAAACCTCTATTTTTTTTTTTTTAATGTTCAGAAGATCTTTATATTTCAATCAAGCCATTTAAAACATTTATCTATTGTTTTAAATGTTGTGAAGAAAAATTGTAGGCGGGCTTATTTGGTACAAGGTTTATACATATAAGGACTTAACATAATATTGACATAAATATAAGAACCACCGTTGTATTTATATTGATAAAAAAATGTTGTCTAATATATAATGTTGTAAATCTCTACCCGAAATGCCCTAAATAAAATAATTATATTACGAAAAGCATTTTAGCAAATTTGTCCAAAGCTATTAATTAAATTAAGCTTGAGACCTATTTACTTAGAAGTAATAGAGAGCGGATAAAATAACTACTTCCGCTCAAACTTTTCAATTATCTGCTTACTTGAAAAATGATTGGAGAATTTTAATTCCCAGGTAGTTTGGTAGAATCTTTTACTATAAAAAGTTCAAATACCCTTGTTAATACACTACAATTAAATGACTTTTAGTTTTTTTATTTCAAAATAACCAAAAATGGTATTTTTGGTTATATTTCCATCTTAATATTGAATTAATAAGTGAAACAAATACTAAAATAAATATTTAGCAATAAAAATATTATATGAAGTAAACATCGAAATAAAATTCTAACTTACTCTTAATAATAACCATTCCCATGGCATAAATTTTTCCATTCCTTATCTATTTCATTCTACGTTCATTTTCCTTCAGAGCAAAAAATAACCCTTCTCAATATCAAAATGTACATTCACTTCCAAAAGAGCAGTATGTTTATTTCTTTACTCCCTCTTCATTAATAGGGTTCCTTTGACGTTTAACTAATATGTGAAGTGAGTTTACTACCTTAGGCTTAGGATGAAAGATCTTGCAGAATTTTTAGGATTTTAACCTTTGAATTTAAACAAAGATGGATGTTGTCATATGTTGAACTCTAGGAATAGATTCTTGTGAAATTGTTTAAAAGCATAAGAAGACACCATGTGCATGGTTATGTCTACTTATTTGATGTGCTTGTTATGATAGAAACTTAAGTGAATTAAAGTGTATCGAAATTTCAAATGCATACTACTTATATTGGTTATGGTTGAAAGTTCTGAGGTTACTAGTGATTTGATGGATACCTATTGATTGATAGTTGCAATGTCTCAAGTTTAGTGTTATATTGGAATGATGTGATAATTAAGCACCGACTTGCTTAGTAAGTTGTTAACTAAAGTGACTATATAGGTTTTGGGTTAGTGTGAAGGAAGAAAGCTACAATGGAGTTATATTAGTGGCATGAAATACTTATATGGGTAATTATAGTGGATCAATAATGGTAACGGTCAGTCTAGTAGTTGTTATGAGAAGGCATGATTAATTGCTTTTGAAATCCTAAGATGCTTAAGTAACCACACCTAAACTTTCATATGTTGGAGAGCCATGATATATTTGTTAAAGCTATGAAATCGTGATCTAATGTAGATTCTCCATCTATGTACGTAAATGGATTAAGAAGCAAAGTGTATTATAACAAATTGTAGAAAATGTAATCGAGACTCCTCAATTGCCTTAGTCATAATGTCTGCAAGTTGATTGTCAAAAGAAACATGAAAAATAATGAGATAACCACTCAATACATGTTTTCTTATAAAATGTACATCAACTTCAATGTGTTTTGTTCTTTTATGAAGACACGGATTTTGAGCTATTAGTTGTGTTGATTTACCATTAGATAATAATGAAATGGGAAGAGGAATTGAAATATGCAAATCTTGAAGCAAATAAAAGATCCATAAAGTTCTTTGGTAATCGAGACCATACTGCAATATCCGACCTCAACTAATGAAGTTGAGATAATTTTTTGTATGGATACCTCATTTTTGCTCTCTCGTAGTTTTAACTTTTGTTTTTACTGGATTATAAATCAGAAAATAACAAAAATTGAAAAAAGATAAAAAAAAAAAAAAGAAAATTTTCAAAAAAAGAAAAGAAAAAAGCTAAAAAAGAAAAAAATTCAAAAAGATTAATCGGATAGAGTTGCTATTATTATTCTAAATGGATTTAATAGAATTGCAACTAAATAATTGTTGAAAAATACAAATCCAAAACGACGATATTAAATCTATTGAGATAAAGATTTGAACAGATTTAAATCTAGATTGATCTTTATCAGTTTAGATATGAAATGATCCACCAAACTCCACACGCCTATACTCCCATACTCATGCATGTCCATAACACAACAACAACATGAGAGCACAAACAACAACACCCAATTTCAACCACTCCATCCTTACGCAACATGGCAACATACATACAGCCTCAGTATCTATACGTCGTCCTGTCTCAACAGTAAACAACAACATAAAACAACACGTGAAGTATAGTGACCTACTTTATCTCGTGTACAATTAGGTAAGTTGAGTTGTTTATTTATTCTTTTTATTTGTTTATCTTTTCTTTTTTTTTTTTTTGGTTTATTTACTTTTCATAGTTTTAATGAATAATTAGCAATTGTCTGTAAAACATATAAAAGGAAAAATATTTTAGCTTAAGAAATTATGCCTTTTGCAAACTTTTTTTTTTTAAAGCATTAGGTCTTTAGAATTTCCTAATTAGAAAATTACTTTTTTTCAAAAGAAAAAATAATAATAAAAGACATTTTTAGATAAATTTCCATAAAATAAAATAAAAACTTTAATAGACATTTTTTATATAACTAAACATTTTTTCTATGATTTAGATATTCTTTTCCATTGTTTAAACATCTTTTGTATATTTAGACTTTTTTCCCATAATTTAAACATCTTTCCACAATTAAACATATTTATCTTTTTCATAATTTAAATATCTTTTTTATGGTTAGATATCTTTTTCATAGTTAGACATATTTTTCATGGTTTCAATATCTTTTGTATAGTTAAGCTTCTCTTCCATGATTTAAGTATGTTTTTTATAGTTAGATATCTTTTCCATATAAAAGTTTTATCATTTTAAAAAATTTTATCATTTAGTTGTTTCTTTTAAAAAAATTAAAAAATTTCATTTGGAACTTTTCAAAAATTAAGTTTTCAGGTTTTTCTTTTTTAGTTAGGAATAAAAATTAGGCTTTTAGAGATTTTTTTTCCTAATAAAAATAAAACAGTTAATAAAAACATAAATCTAGCCCAATTGTTTTTTTATAAAAAGAACCAACCTATTAAGGTTTTTTAAGAATGAACTACGAACGTTTAACTCCAGCTAATAGGTACGTATGCACCCCCAAAGCAATGTAAATTTGAAAAAATTTTAGTTTTACATTTTTTGAAAATTACAACTCAAAATAACTATTTTTGTAAGATAAATGCAATTTAATTTATTTATTGGTTAGTGATTTTTTTTTTAAATATTAAAATGGGTTGTTTTGAAAACTAAGGATTAATTTCAGAAAATTAATAGCAGTACCTGTCAAGATTTAATAGAGTAGTCCCCAAACTCAAGAAATATAGTTTGTTGAATTTTTTATAAAAAGTTTTCAAAACGTAGACTAATGGTTAAATTAAAATCGGCCTACCTAATTGGTTAACGACTCTAAAATTTTTCAAAATAAAGAAATCGAGTTTTCTTTAACTTTAGTAGGGTTTAAACTAAATAGGCATAAGGTTTAGTTTAAATCAAGTTAAGGTAAATGAAATTAAAATAAGAAACCTAAAATGTCAAGCTCAACATTTTGCTTCTTTGTTTTCCATGAAATAAGAGAAGAACTAAGAAAAATATAATAACCCGACAAGGATTTCCCATCAACACGACTTCATCCTTGATTAACATCCGAATATTCATAAAGAGACAATGAAGTAGAAGAGGAGAAAAACAAGCCTTTTGTCTTATGATCCCTTCAAATATCTAAGAATATACATTGTAGTTTGAAAATGAAAAGTGTGAGAAGTAGCAACAAATTTACTTAATTGTTGAATCACAAAAGAAACCTTAGACCTTGTAATAGTTCAATATAAAAGATGCCCAATAATTTGCCTATAACAAGAACAATTAGTATGTTGTTCACCATTAACAGTATAAAATGAAGATGTTGAGGAAAAGGAACTTAAGCAAGCTTTGCTCCTATTTATCCAAAGTTCTAAAGTATATCTAACAAGAACTTTCTTTGGTTAAACATGAAACCACCTCAAGTTCTAGTAACCGCAATTCCCAAAAAAATTGAGCTTTGCCAAAATCTTTAATTGTGCATGCCTTATCAAGAGCTTGTTTAACATTATTAATGGCAGCAATAAAGCCCTTGTTTCTAGCACATTGTCTACATACATATGAATCGCTCATAATTCTATTTCCTTCTATTGAATAAAGAGTAAATAATCACTTATAGATTGTACAAAACCCACGAAGATAATAAAATGAGAGAACTGTTGTTTCCATTATTGAGATGCTTGTTTCAAACCATAAAGTGATTTAACAAGTTTTCAAACTTTTCCATTTCCAACTTATATATATTTTCTAATCCAAAAATCCATGCAAAAATGCATTATTAATAGCTATTTAATGGACACATTAATCTTTAACAACAACAATAGCTAATAATATTCTAACTGTAGTTAATTTGCTCTAATACCATGTTAAAGCTATGAAATCATGATTCATTATTGATTCTAAATGGATGTGTGCAGGTTGATTAAAAAAAGAGTGTATAACAAGTTATGGAAAATGAAAAGATTGATGGGTTCATTATTTCTATTATTATTATTATTATTTTTCCTAGAGAAGTGAATTCCATTCGTTGAAGCACATGGAAATACAAGTACAAAATACATCAAAAGAAATGGAGAAAATGGACAAATTTCCTATATAAAGATGGGTGAAACAAACCAAAAAAAATTCTAGCACAATCGCAAAATGAAACCCCAAGACTTTAATTGGGAAAAATCCCTAATTGGGATGATAAATAAAATAGAAAATAAAAAAAATGAAAAAACATAGATATTATAATATGATTTTGCTACAACTTTTATTTGTTGATGAAGGATAACTACAAATCATTATATTTGAATCAAGATCTCCCCTTATTACAGTAGTCACCCAATGAAAATAGTAGTTGTAGTGACTAAATTGTGGGGATGGTCAAAATATAATAGCCACAGCTCTAAATTTTCTTAGAGAAAAAACCTTAAAGAAGAGAGAGAGATTTAGGCTTTAAAGGTTAATCATATCTATTTTTGAGTCTTGATATTTACATGTATAGAATACACATGCAAATTAAAATACTTGTACCCCTATGTATTGACAATGCCTAAAGTATAGATACAATTATATCTACAATATTCAAGGTCTTAGGATGCCAAAACTATACTAATTGATCTTGATTGATCCTTTGTATTAAATTTAAGTTACGTGTGATTATATGATGCTTATCATGTGTATGTGCTTATAGTGGTTATGTACTAAGCTGTGACTTAGCCCATATATGAAAAATGTTTATTAATTAATTATAGGAGAAAATTGAATGTTATCACTTGTGACTTTAGAGTATGGGATCACCTTGTACACTAATATACGATCATAAATTGATTGTTCTAGTGTATTTGAAGTAGTTTTGTAATTTTATATGTTATATAATTTGCAATTGGAAAATTTTAAGAGCACAAAATGTCCTTGTATGATATTAAAGCATGTTATTATTATTGTGTAAATTGTGGATTTGCAAAAATTTTGGGCCTAAAAATACTTATGCTACGGTATAGGTATATAGCGAACAGCTTATGTATCTCGATTTTTGAATGTACCACTGTTAATGGTATGAGTCACCAAACTTAAGTAAAGAGAAGTGCTTTATTCAGCAAATGATTAAGCACATACATGTTAATTGAGGCAGTGAATAGAGTGCAAGTTGTGGTAAAAAGAAGAAGAGCAAACTCCTACGTGTCTTATGTGGATCATAAGAATATAAATTATAAGATACGTTTACCTTGTAATGGTAGGGATAGATTACATTAAAAACAAGTCCAGAGAAAATTTTTTATAAAGGAAGGCAAGGCATATATACCTACGACTTGTGACAGGAAGTAAAAAATGGATAAGTTCTATTTTACATGCTTGCATTTCACGTAAATTTACTTAGGATATCTATACTTTTTTTTCAATGGAACACTTTTGACACTTTGGAAATATAAACATTAGAAGTGTTTGGTTATGCAATTTTTGTAATATTAGACTAGATAAAAAATTTATCCTATATTTAGTTTATAATTTTACTTGATGATTGGACAAAAAATTAGGTTAATGAACAAAATAAAATAGTCAAATTTTATCTCATCTACCATATAATATAAAAATGAAATTCACTAACAAAAAAAACAAAATATTTTATATTCTTAAAAATATCTCTGAATATTATAAAATTAGGTTAATTAATATTATTCTTAAAAATATTCCTTCATGTTATAAAATTATTTATTTTATAACATGAAGGAATATTTTTAAGAATAATATTAATTAACCTNAAAAAAACAAAATATTTTATATTCTTAAAAATATCTCTGAATATTATAAAATTAGGTTAATTAATATTATTCTTAAAAATATTCCTTCATGTTATAAAATTATTTATTTTATAATATAAATAATTAGATTTTTAATATAAATTTTATGTCATATACTATATAAATCAAATATAATATAATAAGCTTGTACTAACTAATTCTTTCTGTACTTGTCCTTAGATGTAGGCAACAAACTGGTCCGGAACCGTTGATTCACGAGCTCGGTTGTGGTTGAATCGTGACCAACACAAGAGAGGGGTGGTTTCGGACCGGTTCGGTCCTTGAATGATTTTTTTTTATATTTAATTTTTTATTAATTTCTTTTTTAAAAATACATTAACAATTTCTAATAATATAATTTCTTTTTTTTTTTTAAGTATACTAATTCATTAATAATTTCTAATTTTTTTATTAATTTCTAACTTAATACGATTCCAATTTTTCTATTTTTTTCTCTTCATTTTTTTTCTTATATTCAAGTTCTTAACATTTGATAAATTTTATAAAAAGAATTTATATTAACTGAAATTGAATTTTCCATTTATCCTTAACACATAATTAACTTATAATTAGTCATCCATCATTAGTTTGATGATATTATTTATAAAAAATTATCTTTCATTATTACAAATAAAATAGTTTTGACATGTAATGACTTACTAGATATTATCCAATTATTTTTTTCGACTTAATGACCTCCTTTTTCTCTTTCTTTTTTTTTTTTTAAAAGGAGTGAACTAACCGAATCAACTCATCAGTTCAATGGCAAGCTAGCCTGGCAATTTGTGACGTACTAATTTGAGTAGTTTTATCCTTTTGAACCGCTTAGGTTCTTAAGGCTCAACGGTTCGGTTTGACCTCCCACGAGTTAGGCCAATTCATCGACCCCGTAGACCAGTTTGTGATTCGAAATCAGTCCTTATCTAGATCTACTTATTCTATCAAATTCTTATAATCAAATGCTATTTTTATCACTATTTGTCATTTTTAATTAGATAGACATGTATCAACTTTCTTATTAATCCACAAGAATTAAGTTAATAGAATAATTTATTAAATATATTGAATAAATAATACAATGAAAAATAATAAAAAGTAAAACAAAAATGTTTTAAAAAGCAAAAATTGGGCTACAGTACTATTGACCTTGGTCTATTATCTCATGGCAAAATGGCTGCCAGCCACCATGTTAGGCTGACGTTGATGGCCAATCAAGGAGAAAAAACTATAATAGGTTATGACCAACCACTATGGATAGGTAGGGATGGGATCCACCTCTGTGGCAGTCGGTAATCAAGCATTAGTCCCATTTTTACTCTTTTTATTATCTTATGTTATCGTGATATTATTTTATTAAATATTTTTTATATATCATTTTACTAAACTAATTATTATAAACCAATGAAAATTTCATTTCTGGCTCAATGATAACAGATAAACATGCAAACGTGTCAACAACAGCAACACAGGCATGTAAATTTATTTTCAAAAAAGTATAAAAACACGAAATTGACAAAACAGCGAGTAGTCTTTTTCCGAGATAGTCTCAAAAAATCGAAAGTGTCAATTAAGGATGTGTAAAATCACTGGATTTGACGGTAGGCTAAGACGAGTTCTTCGACGTAGTCCACGTAAAAGAGTTTGAAGTAATATTGAAGAGGCTACTTATACAGCAAGAGTTATAGTATAATTAAATAAGACCAAAAGATTGAACACGTAAGATTGACCGACTATTCTCCAAAAATAATATAGGAAAATTAGCACCGTGAAAATACTAATGATTGTTCTATGCGCTTATCAAAAAATAAATAAACTTTTTTATGCCACTGGCAGGAACGAAGGGCAAATAGAGGGACTTAAAAGTAATATAAATAAATAAATAAACCTTTCTGCATTTTATACATTTATTTTTTATAAAATATATAATCGATATTAATAAAATGAAATTTTATTGTTTTAATCTTATAAAAATATGTCGGTTTATCCATTAAAACATCTCGAATTGATCAACCATTTATGATTTACCTTTATATTTTCCCTGGAAACATTCGTGATTCAGAACCTATTACATTTGGAGTGGGGCCATTTCTTGCTATATTGGCGCAAAGAAAAATCAAACGTTCGCATATGGTTTTCTTCTAGATGATTAATAATAAATAAAATAGGTATAACCGTATCAGACACGATGATTTGGTTTTCTTATAAACGATTAATGATAATAAAATAGGCATAAGTGCATGAGATATAACAATTTGGTTTTCTTGTAAATGATTAACGATAATAAAATAGGTATGACTGTATCATGGACGACGACTTGGCTTTCTTGTAGACGATTTACAAATTACAATAATAAAATAGGTGTACAAGCTATGATGACTTTGGTTTTTAAAATAATCGGTAACTCCAAACTGCAAATCTCAGTACTGGTCAGGTGTGGATGCAGGATTAGCATCCAGACATATTACATCTTGAGGTCAATCTTATAGGATGGAGTAAGGTTTAAGATAGACAGATAGTTATTAGGTGTTATAGTCAGCGATGCCTGGTATAGATTGATCCAGGCTATCCAATTCGGTCCAATCTAATTCGGCCGCAAAGCTGATCTAGATCCTAAATAATATCCGATTAACTCAATTGTTCCAATTCAATCAGAGTCTTTTAAGTAGGAATTTACCCATTTATTTTGCTTTTTATTATAGAATGCACCAAATTGATGAAAAAAAAAAAAGAAAATTACAAATAACTCTCTAAACTTTAATTTAAATATGGATTAATTTAAAATGTGACTTCTTACCCTTTAAACTTTAATAAATTACAAACAATCCCATAAATTGAGAATAACCCCTTTAAACATTGGTTTTAAAGCATATACACTCTCTAAATTTATCAAAATATGTTTTAAAACCCTTCTAAACTTTAACTAGAGTATAACTTTTTTTAAATAAAAAATTAAATATCATTTATATTATTAATTTATCAAAATTTAAAGAGTAAAAAATCACACAATAATAGTTTAGAGGTCAATCATCATATAAATTAAAGTTTAAAAGAATTATTTACAATTTTTTTAACAAAAAAAAAAAAACTTATTTAGATCTAAGCAAAAAAAAAAATAAACAGTAAAAGATTTCAACTTTAAAATCTCAAATAGGATGATAATTTTATTACTTTATATATAAATATAAATTACATTTTAATATTTTCATTTACCATGATTCAATCCATGTTTGACCTTAATTTAACTTTCTTACCCTTAATTCATTCTTATTTGTGGTTGAGCCCTCTAATTCGATTTTGATAACACTGATTATAGTTACGTATTGATTATAAAATTTCGAATACTGTACTATGATACGAGGCATCATCCTTTGTACATTGCCAAACTTACCTAAACTTTATATCCTATCATATATAAGTACCTCTTTTTAGAGTACTTTTGTGATTTTTCAACATATATAGAGTAACATATATACTGTGCAATATTACTATTTCAAAATATATATATTAAATTTGAAAAAAAGAGTGGAAACTTCATTGGCCTAATTATAATGACGGACAAACTTCAAGTTGGTTAATTTAATAAAGAAGAAGGCGCACATCTTTGGAAAAATAAATAAATAAATAAACACCAAAGGCATACTCATTATTATGTGTGCCTTCTTAAGAAACATTGAAAAAGTAAAGGCACATACGAGAAATGTGCTTTCATTTTAATTATTGAGTGATACTTGGTTTCTGATTTCTGTTTGGAGATTGGATTATGGAAAGGTATACTTGGGTTCCAATTATTTCTTGTTTGGAGCATGGGAAATAAGGTGGACAATGGAGTTGGCTGCTATGATTTTTCGAGAGATTGAACTGTATTCTATACATGTATTTATATGTGTATGTATTTTCTTAGAGAGATTGTGCTGAAAACGCATATCTCATATGTGCCTTCAGCTAAAACAAAAAAGAAGACATACATATCGTATGCCTTCAGTTTTACTAGGAATGCATGCACCTTCCTTTTTGTTTAACTGAAGGCATATATCATATATACACCTTTACATCTCCTTAAACGTAATAAGTTTAAGGAAACTACTTTTCATTTTTAATTTTTTTCTTTTGAGAGGTACATTTCTCGACCCAAGGATCCAAAAGGGACCCCGACTCCTCCAAGTTCAGAAAATAAAAAATATATATATATAACTATAAAGGAAAAGTATATATATTATGTATATATTTTATAAAACAAATCTTAGTATAATTCTAAATTTGGCCTTTCCAGTCGCATAGTTCTGCATCAATCTCTAATTATAACCCATATTTCTGGCCTGCAGTTATCAAAGAGTCAGTTTTTTATTTTATATCTCTAATATAAGTCAGTATTGTGCCTTATATTTAGAACATGATGCTCTTAAATATTGTCACTTTACAGAAATTGGTTACATTTGCATTTATAAGAACTTATCTTTGAAAGCGACTTTTCCTTATTACGACAATCATGTAGCATGATTTTGTACGTAAATTGTCAAAAAATAATAATAATAATAATAATAACTTGAAAGGTTAAAAAGAAGTAACACATTACAAGCTAGAGACGATAAAAAAAAAAAAAAAAGTAATCATAATACGGTTATCTATGGATATTGGCCGAGTTTAATTAAGGTCCTTATGACTTAATGGCTGCTCGTACGACGGAATAAATTTTATCCAGAAAAGAAGTGGGGGTGGAAATAACATTGGAACATTGATTAGGAAAGTCAAAGGAAGTTGAGTAAGAACGAGACTTAAGAATATTAATTATTTGCGATTACTTGGTTTGATTGGGTTAGATATGTAATATGTTATATTGGAATATATAATCCTTTCATTTATGGCTTAATCAACGTTTTACAATATTGATTATTGTAGGTGTTATTACATATAGATAATGGTGTTTATATTACTGTTAGGTACTTCATATATAGACCTTGATTTTGACTATCCTGCGAGGAATTGAGCTGCCAATGTATGTTTCTTCCTACAGTGTCTCTTCGATTCTTTGTTCATTATTTTGCTTACTTTAATTTGCTGGATTCTTGTGCTTTACTACAAAGATGTCTGCCTAGTCAAAGCAGTTTGGTTTTTATTTAAAATTAGCGGGCCCACGATACGTGTAAAAAAAAAAAAATCAAAACTATTCATATTAAAATATAGGTAACTTACATTCAAATAAATAAATTATTTATAACTATTCATAAATATAATTCCCACATTTCATCTCTATTATATTAAATAACTACATTATTTATATCATTTGAGTTTTCATTTCATCCCACAATACTTAAATAATCTAAGTTTTTTTTTTTCCCTGGAGATGCTTCACTTAATTTAATGAATGAAATTGGAAAATTAGATGAAAAAAAAAATTAGTATTGAGGAAAAGGAGTAAGATTTAAGTATTGGGAAATTATTGTTTTTCTTTTATATTTTTTAAGATTCTTGAAAATGAAATTAAGCCGGCCATGTAAAGTAACGACACATTTTCCATGATCTACCAAGCGGAGTTAAGTTAGGAGTGTCCAATTCAATGTTGGATTATATTTCAATTTGGGTAAGTTTTTGTTTTCTCGTACGATATTAATTATTTAACTTATAAAAATACAAAAAATAGTTATTTAGTAGTTTAAAAAAGGCTTTCCTCTTTAATAATATAAATATAAGTAGGTGTAATTGCACTTTAGCCCCCTAATTCTCGCCTATATACAATTATTCCCCGACTGTGAAAATGTGTTCTTATCCCACTTAAGTTTTTTCATCCAAGGTGTTATTTCCACCTCATGTAACTTTTTGAAAATGCGCAAATCACTTACAAAAACAATTACCACATATATAAAACCCTTCTTAGAATGATTATAGATAGCAACAATTTTTTGTTTTAGCAACGGCTTGAAAAACACGTGCATGTTTTTAAAAGTCTTATGGGGACGTATAATCGCATTTTAGGAGATTATGGGAATTATACATACTTGACTGCTAGTTAATAGGATGTATCATACAATTTGCCCTTACATTAATCTTGAATAACTAAGAAAAGTTTATCGTATTCTTATCCCAAAATATCTCATTTTGAGGAATCTGGTAAACGTTTTCTGAACATGTTGAGCATTATCATACTTCTTTTAGTTATCTTTATTCTTGTCATTTTGGATGACGGAAAAGCTCTTTTATTATTGTTCAATATAGGGTTATAAATTAAACGAATTGTTACTCAAAAAGTCAATTTGTTAACAATCAAGTTAAACTTCAGATGAAGTTACTTAGAGTAATTTATTGTAGATTAAATTTAAACTTCATAATATTTAGCTCAACTAACTCGTAGGATTAATGAAACTCCGATATATCAAGTTTAACTCAAGTTTAGATTATTCTAATTAATAGAAATATATATATTTTTAGATAAATCGAGTCTAAATGAATTTAATTAGTCTATTTTGAACATTTTGTGTATTACTTTCATTCAAACTCAAGCTTAGGATTCTAAATTCAACTGAACTTGAATCAAGCTTCAATTTTCAGATTTCGAGTTAGAGTACAAACTCCAAGTCAATGTATCATATCAATTTGACCCATTTACAACACAAATTCATTCTCCACAACCAAATTAGAGAATATCATTCACGAGTTAATTTCGATTTTCAATAATAATTGAATTATTATTTTAATGGTAATCGCAAAAAATATAAACTTTGGTAGTATTTAGTTATACAATTTTTGTAGTAATAGATTGAATAAAAAATTTTATCCTATATTTAGTTTGTAACTTTACTTGATGATAGGACAAAAAATCATATTGATGAATAGGATAAAATGGCTAAAATTTGTCCCATGTACTCTATGATATAAAAATGAAATTCACTGAAAAATATCTCTCCATATTATAAAATTGGGTTAATTAATATTATTCTTAAAAATATTCGTTCACGCTATAAAATTATTTATTTTGTAATATAAATAATTAATTTTTTAATATAAATTTTATTTTATATACTGTATAAACCAAATATAATATAATAAACTTACACTATCTAATTCTTTTTGTACTTGTCCTTGGATATGAGCAACAGACCGACTGGAAACTGTTGATTCACGGGCTTGTTCACGGCTGAACAGTGACCGGCCCATAGGGGAGGCGGTTTTAGCTAATTTAATTGACTCGACGGTTCAAGGATTAGTTCGGCTCTTGAAGTTTTTTTCTAATATTTAATTTTTTATTAATTTCTTTTCTTAAAATACATTAACAATTTCCAATAATGTGATTTCATTTTTTTAAGTATATTAACTCATTAATAATTTCTAATTTTTTTATTAATTTCCGACTTAATAATTCTCACTTTTCTATTTTTTTCTCTCAAATTTTTTTTCTCATATTAATGTCCTTAACATTTAACAAGTTTTACAAAAAAAATTTACATTAACTGAAATTGAATTTTCCATTTATTCTTAATACATAATTAACTTATGATTAGTCATTCATCATTAGTTTAATGATATTATTTTTAAAAAATTATCCTTCACTATTATAAATAAAATGATTTTGATATGCAATAAACAACTGAATATTATGTAATTATTTTTTCCGATTTAATGATCTCTCTTTTCTCTTTCTTTCTTTTTTAAAGGAGGTAAACCGACTAGATTGACTCGTCAATTCAATGGCGAGCCAGCTTGATGGTTCACAATCTGTCAATTCGAGCGATTTTACCCTCTTAAACTGCTTAGATCTTTAGGACCCGACGATTCAGTCCGATTTCTCACAGGTCGAGCCAGTTCATCGATCCGTAGGATCACTCAGATCTATTTGTTTTGTCCAATACTTATAACCAAACACTATCTTTATCACTATTTGTCATTTTTAATTAGATAGACACGTATCAACTTTCTTATTAATCCACAAGAATTAAGTTAATAGAATAATTTATTAAATATATTGAATATATAATATAATGAAAAATAATAAAAAGTAAAAAAAAAATGTTTTAAAAAGCAAAAATTGGGTTACAGTCCTATTGACCTTTGTGGATTATCTCATGGCAAAATGGCTGCCAGCCACCATCTTAGGCTGACGTTGATGGCCAATCAAGGAGAAAAAACTATAATACGTTATGACCAACCACTATGGATAGGTTGGGATGGGATCCACCTCTGTGGTAGTCGGTAATCAAGCATTAGTCCCATTTTTGCTCTTTTTATTATTTTATGTTATCGTGATATTATTTTATTAAATATTTTTTATATATCATTTTACTAAACTAATTATTATAAACCAATGAAAATTTCATTTCTGGCTCAATGATAACAGATAAACATGCAAACGTGTCAACAACAGCAACACAGGCATGTAAATTTATTTTCAAAAAAGGATAAAAACACGAAATTGGCAAAACAGCGAGTAGTCTTTTTCCGAGATAGTCTCAAAAAATCGAGAGTGTCAAGTAAGGATGAATAAAATCACTGGATTTGACGGTAGGCTAAGACGAGTTCTTCGACGTAGTCCACGTAAAAGAATTTGAAGTAATATTGAAGAGGCTACTTATACAGCAAGAGTTATAGTATAATCGAATAAGACCAAAAGATTGAACACGTAAGATTGACTGACTATTCTCCAAAAATAATATAGGAAAATTAGCACCGTGAAAATATTAATGATTGTTCTATGCGCTTATCAAAAAAATAAATAAACTTTTTTATGCACTGGCAGGAACGAAGGGCAAATAGAGGGACTTAAAAGTAATATAAATAAATAAATAAATAAACCTTTCTGCATTTTATACATTATTTTTTATAAAATATATAATCGATATTAATAAAATGAAATTTTATTGTTTTAATCTTATAAAAATATGTCAGTTTATCCATTAAAACATCTCGAATTGGTCAACCATTTATGATTTACCTTTATATTTTCCCTGGAAACATTCGTGATTCAGAACCTATTATATTTGGAGTGGGGCCATTTCTTGCTATATTGGCGCAAAGAAAAATCAAACGTTCACATATGGTTTTCTTCTAGATGATTAATAATAAATAAAATAGGTATAACCGTATCAGACACGATGATTTGGTTTTCTTATAAACGATTAATGATATTAAAATAGGCATAAGTGCATGAAATATAATAATTTGGTTTTCTTGTAAATGATTAACGATAATAAAATAAGTATGATTTATCTATCCAAAAGTTCTAAATTTATATTAATAAAGTATTCATAATCACAAATTTATAAATTAATATTATAATCTCCCACAATCCATCTAGAATATTTAACCGTGGAGTCTTACAATGATATATATAATGTATTGTCCCAACTCATGCACCATATTGCCTTTTAAAATATGATTTCTTTCTTTTTTTTTTCCTTTTAATCCTTCATGTTTTTTCGCCTCGATCTGAAACTTTCTGCATATCCAGTATAGGCTATTCTCAGGTTTCCTCAACGGAACCTTTTTATTTAATATCTGGATGATAAAACCTCGTTATATTAGCTTTTATAATTTATATTGAACGGTCACATTAACAAGACCATATAAAAAATTTCCTAATGTGAAAACCTCCCAAGTAGAAGGTTTAAAATGTTAGAAATGGAAGTCTAAAATTTTCTTCCATAAAATGCGCTTTATATATACAAATACGTCCATAATGGAGCAAATCTTAAGTCGAGTTGCCAAAATATAAATACGGTATGATTTTATAAAGTAGTGATATGGAGATAATATTTAATGAAATGATTGAAGAGAGAATAACAGAGTAAAAAAAACAAATAATTTCGAGATCTGAAATATATAACAGACAAACAAAAGAATTATTAAGTAATGCATATATTATTTATGTATAGATAATATGTAAATATCAACTAGGATTACGGGCGGTACTATTTTTAAAAGTTACTTTCTACCGTTGCATGCATTTAAACATGATCTGTAATTAAAAATCGAGTAGCCATTGCACCATTGGTAGAGGGGGAAATAGAAAGTTTCGTCGGTTCCGTCGCTTAAAATGACGCCTTAGAACGAACGAAACAGAGGAAGGAATTCAGGATAGACCATGGAGTTGACTTTTCCCCAAATAATTTCGGGTTATCTGAAGACGTTCGGTTTCTTCTAGCAGGGAACGTGTGCCTTAAATGCGCAAACATTAAAACAACAAAACTGAATTAAACTTTTCCATTTTTATATTCTTTCTAACCACGACCTATATTATTAAAGCAAAGGCGGGTTTGTTATTTTTTTCGCATTGCTGGAATTGTCCTTTCACAATATTAATATTTCATATAAATTTACAAACTTTAATTATATAATTTATATCTTTCATATTAATTCATTAGGGTAAGAAATGTCAATTACCTCAATTCCCCTCAAATAATAAAATGGAAATATCTATATATAGCATTTTATATTTATCTCATTATTATTATGTTTATTATACATTCAAATTATACTAAATGCGCATTAATGTACAATCAAATTATTATAAATATGCATTAATTTATAATCTTAAAAATATTAGGCAAACTAATTAAAGCAAATATCATAATTTTGCTTAAAGTATACCCATTATTTATCTAATCTCTCTCCCACTTAGATCATGTCCACAATTCTATAAATTACACAACTTTAGGAAAAATAAATTCTACACACAATATTATTGGCATATAGTATATATCAATTTTAATATATGCAGTAACATTGTACACATTATGATGCATTTCATATATAGTAGATATACCACGTTGCATCATGTATTACGTAAATATAATATAATTTATTACAAAATAATATATAATTGATATGTATATATTACATGTATTATTTTACATTCCATGTCATACTATGTATTATGTAAGACACATAATTTTACATAATTATGAGCGAGTAATTTAAGGCATACATGAAAATAGATCGATTGAAATGATATTTCATGAATAAGTCTTAAGAGTTAGTCGAAGACACCCTTTAGGTCTATATTATAAAAATATAATAAAATAATAGTATTATAGCTAAAAATAGTTAATTTCACTAAAGTATATTACATTATAATTTGCCCACCATAAACAGATAATTGAGCAACGAAAATTAACCAAGCTTCAAAGATAAATTATCTGAACACTAAAATTATCGAATGATATAAAATAGTATATAAACATAGTACATGTACCTTTAGGATAACTATTATGTATAATTATATACCCGAAATAAGTATAATTAACTAGAAATTTATAAGAAAATAATAAAAAAAAATAGATACAAAACCACTAAATTACTAGATGTATAAGGATTTAGGCATAACAGATGAAGGAGGACAACTGATAATTGTTTAAGTTAGCATTAGGACACTTAACAAATGAAAAATAAACTATATATAATCCTTGAAGAGAAAGAAAAAACCCTCATTAGACACTACCTAACTTGGAAGTTATCACCATGTGATCTCTGAAGCTTCTTGAATGAGTAAGGAATTTAGGAAAAATTCAAGGAAGTAAAGAACAATGAAGAGAAAATTCAAGGAAATTAATGATTAAAACTATGCAAACCAAATGGAATTGGAGAGCATAGTTCTAGGGATGTGTAAGATGCAAACCACCACCACCACTGACCAGCAATAGGGGTAGTGCCTAGGTGAACCAACACAATGGTGATGGAAGGCAGTAGCCAAATGGTTACTTTCCGATAAGTTTCAAATCTAATCCGTTTTTCCCAAAATTAGTAAAAATATCAAATCAATTTCAAAAATTACAAAAAAAATTATTTTAACATATTCTTATATTTACTTTTTACGAAAAATATCATATTGTAAAGTATTTAAATGAGTATATGACCTCCTTAAAAAATTGCCCAAAATTGAGTAATTTTTGAAGTTATTTTAAACACTTTAATGTTGTTGAATTGAAGTAAAATTTTTTTTAGAATGTCCACATATTGCATGTAAGGATTGCATGAAAGGTTTTCAGCTAAAAATATTTTATATGATTTTTAAGGAATTTTTAGCCTCTAAATCTGATGAAGAATGCCCTTTTTCAGAAATTTTGTGCAATTACCATTGTAGAAAACAACACATAACAATTCTGGAGTTTGATTATATTATATATCACCATGGAGAGTGATCTAGAGTTAGTTGAATTGAATGAGATATGCACAAATAAGTAGTTATAGTTTACATGCATTAAGGTGAAGATATGTGGGTTTGGAAGTTTAGGTGATATGATGATTATAGATATAATAAACCTGTTATATGATCATGTATCATCATGTTTGTAAACTAGAATAAGATGCTGGAGCAAACGTGTAAGCCCCAAAGTTCAGCCAAGTAACCATAAGATTGAACTTAGAACCCAAGGTTTAGGGCGATCGGCTAAAGAATCCGATCATACCCAAATTATAAACTATTGAGAGAAATATTAGTAAAAATGACCCCGTAAACTTAAATTTAAGAAAATAAATAGTAAAATAGGAGACTATAAAATTTTCAAATTTTAAGCATAATAATTGCTAATTACTGAAAAGGCAAAAAGTGTAATCTAATAACTAATAAATTACTAGAGATAGATTATATGTATACTAAAAATTTTAGAATGACTAAAATAATATTTAGGAATGTTCACGTGTACCCCACATGTATTTACGTGTAGATAAAAATACGCGTAATTACCTAAATTGGCCGAAAATTAAGAAAATAATTAAATAAAAATATAAAATAATTATGGAAAAATCAGAAAAAATCAGAAGAGGATAAGCTGATGCAAGATCAGGTCGTGGTCAGAAAAAGAAAAATTGACCAATAAAAATTGAACAACTTAAAAGCCAAAAATCAAGGAAATTGGACAAAATCTTGTCAAATTAATGCATAATAATTACAAAAATCGTCTATAAATAGCAAGAAAAATTTAGAAGCTCATTTGGACAAATACAAATCAGAGAAAATTAGAGAGAGTTGAAAATTCGAGAGAAAATCCAGAAAATAAAAAAAAATAAGAAAAACTATGCAGTTACGGATTTTAAAAGGAACCCACACCAAACGAGAAGCTGGGAGTGAACGGCCACTACCACCATACGGTAGTGGCAGCGCCCAGGCCGGCCGACAAGGCCACGGCGGCCCGTGGTGGCCGGAGCCACCCAAATCGGTGAGTCCGATTTCCAGCCCGAATCTTGTGTAATTTTTTAAAAATAGTAAATATAATTAGAAAATTATGAATTTTATTATTCTAGGATATTTTTGTATGTAGTTTGTAGAAAAAAATATTATTTTGATGAAATTATGTTCCGTAATATATGGTTCCTAAGAAATCGTGCAAAACCGAGCATGTTTCGGTTTAGAAATAAATGACCTTAGGAGTGTAGTTTCAAGCCCAAAATTTTTCTGTAGATTACTTAGATGATATAGAACAGTGCTATGAAGCCCTTTTTCAAAAATTAATTTTCAAAATTTTTAGATAATTTTTAGGCTCTAAAATGAGGCATAAAATGGGTAATTTAGGGTTAATTATGTAATTAAATGATTAATTTCTGATTTAGTGAATAATTACATGTTTTAGGATGTTAAGATCTAATGGAGTATGATACTTATAGTATTTAGGGTGTTAGATGTAATTATTAGGTTAATTATGTAGTAAATTAGTAATAGAAAAACATAGTAAATTATGAGTTAATTTTGTAAATTAGAATAATTAGGTGTAAAACCCGATCTAGGATGAATTTAGACATTTTGAAGTGATAATTTATGTTAGAGATGGTAATTAGGGTAATAGAAATATTAGAAATGCATTATGTGCATAATATGCAATAATGCATAATGTGTAATTTTTGAAAATATAATAAATAGAAAATATTAGGATAAAAATTGATATTATATAAATAATAGGGATATATAATAAATCTGATAAGAAACTTGAATTTATATAATTATATGAAAAATGTAAAAATTTCTCACATTAGGAGTAAATTCGGTATACAAATAGGGATTTAAGTGTACCGGATGAAATAAAATGCTGACTAGGGGTAGTGATCGTATTTAGGCTATCGGGAAATAACGTGATTAATTTCACATTATGGGTTGAAACGAATTTCTAGGGTTTGAATATAAAACGCTACTTAGAAAATTGAACTAAAATCTAATTTAGAAATCGATGTGGAAAATCGAACCTAAACCCAACCCCAAACCTAGAATAATTGTAAAAGACTTGATACCTCGATAATTAGACATATTAAACCTTAAACAAAACCTAACAATAAGCATTGTAGGATAAAACAAACCTATAATATTTATATGAAAAGCTGAAACCACGTTCGTGTTATAGGGATAACCGGCGATGGCCTGAGCAAATCGGATCTCGAGTGAGCGAGCGAGGAGTCGAGGTAAGTTGGGATTAATACGATGTTGTATTTTTGGAGGCTTAAGATTATGCTTGGTTGTGCTTGTTAGATAGTTGAATGTGTGCATATGCTTGATTATGGGTGATGCTATGATTCTGTTTGTTGCTTTGGCACATGTTGTATGAATTGTATGTAATGATTGATCACCCTAAACTGGACTTAATCAAATATCCGACCAATAATCATAATCGGACATGTATGGCAACCCGTTAGGGGATTTAGGACTCTCCGGCCAAATATCAACCCCTTCGAAAGGGATAGCGCAGGATTGCAAAATGGTCCCTTCTTCATCCTCAGTCGAACTAAGTAACAGGAGAGGAGGTCGCGGCGAGGGTGAAGGCAGTGGTTCGAAGGTAGTCGCGGGAGGAGCAAGGTCTTCATTACACAAGCCTGGGTTTGGTCGTAAGCTGTTGCATTAACGGCAACTCCTCAACCTGGATTAGAGCGGGCGCAATTTCTCTAATCTCACGACGGGCCGGACAACGTCGTGCAATGGCATTTGCTTGCACATGCATTACATCTAATAAGTGATTGAAAACCTTGTTGTGTGTATAGTATAGTTTTAACTCTTCCGTCCTAACTTACTGAGCTGTGGTTGCTCACATCCCTATAGACATCGTGCAGGTGCTGGCTAAGAAGCGGATACCAATTACTCTGAAGCTAGCAACTGCTGGATCCTAGGGAGTGAGGAAAAACATGTGAAGAATAAATATATATTTTTAAGGTTTAAGCTTTTACTTTAGAACTTTTTATTTTTGAATAATGTAATAACTAGGAAATATATTACGGAGAAATCTTGTAAACCTTAATTGTAATAACTGTATTATAATATATATATCTTTCCTCACTTTCTTAGAGAAATGATTTATTTAAATTACATACTGTTTCCTTCAAAGCGGGTTAGTCGTAGACGCCTTGTGTAGATCAGGTCTAAGACAGCGGTTGTAAGGCCAACTTCTATCTTAGGATAGTTTACACAGTGGGGGCTGTTACGACTCTGCCGCTTCGGGGCGTGACAAAACTTATAAATTAAATCTATTCAAAGGGTTCTCTAGACAGTTGAATCTGTTCAAAAGATTTTTTAGAAGGTTAAATTGGTAAAAGAAGGACTTAATTCTTGGTTTGGATACTTAATTAGAAGAATAGCTAGTAAAAGGATCTTAAATATAATCATGTTTGAACTTCATTTTAGAAGCTATTTAGTAAAGGAAGCATAGTTGTAATGACTTTAGAGACATATTTAGAAGGTTGTTCTATAAAGAGAAGGATTTGATCTTTGATTTAAAGGCTTGATCAAAAGATTGGTCAATAAAAGGGACTTAACTATACCCGCATCATAAACTTGTTTAGTAAGTATTCAGTAAAGGAGATGTAATTGAACTAGCTTCGAGGACTTGACCTAACGATTGAATGGTGTGGAAGGCCTAATGGAAATGACTTTAAAGGCTTGTTCAGAGAGTTGATTATAGTAAAGAATATAATTGGGATAATTTCATAGACTTGGTTAAAAGGTAACTGGTTTAAAGATATTTGTTCAAAGACTTTATTAAAAGGTTCAAAGACCAAACTTGACATTAGGCAAGCTTTCAAAACCTTGTTCAAAGATTCAATAGTAAGTTAGAACTCAATACAAAACTTACACTACTCGTCAAAGATAAGTTATAATCATACTTAAATTATTAAAATGAATTCATTTGCTTCATATTTAATAAAAATACAGTGATTGTATCCAATATTTAAGGGGAAATCAAAGTAGACAAGACCCATATGCTCATTTACCGAGCGTCACACGACCAAGTAAGTAAGATCAATACTTCATTGTACTTCGAAGTATTATTTAAGAATACTTTAAGACCTTAGTATGTATCTTGCTTGTAATTATAAGTTAGTAGCCTATACATATACAGCATGTATGCTTGAATATTGTATTGCCATTATAAAGTGCTAGACTATATGGTTTGGTTGCTTTATGATAATGCTTGCTTTGAATTGTCTTAAATTGCTTGATCACCCTAAAAGCCATCTAACTTAAACTCAACCTAACTTTCAATTGAACATACATTGTAACCTATTAAGGGAATGACTAAGATTCTCAGGTCAAACACAGACCTCTCGATGAAGATAGCTAAAATGATCTTCTCTTTACCCTTAGTTGAACTAAGTGATAAGAAAAGAGATCACGACAAGGTTAGAGATCATAATTTGAAGTAAAGTCTCAAGCAAAGCATATTCTCCATTGCATAAGCCTCGATTTGGTCCTAATTCGCGTATGAGACATCAAACTCCTCAACCTGGATTAGAATTGAGTGCAATTTCTCTAATCTCACAACATATCAAATAATATCATGCAATGACACTTACTTGTACATGCATAGTATATAACTAAAGTTGTAAGAAAACCCCGGTTACTCTGTATCGGATATGTGCTATTGTTTCCATTCCACTTACTGAACAAGCTGTTACTCATTCCTTTATAGCTATTATATAGGTTTCCTAGTAGATCCACCGGTACTACTCCAAATTCCAAAAGATTAAATAACAGGGTCGAGGAGTGAGATTTGAGACAATCCAACTGGATTGATATATATATATATATATGTGTGTGTGTGTGTGTGTGTGTGTGTGTGTCCTCTAGTTTTCAACTAATGACATTTTTCAATGCTTTGTAAACCTGTGGATTTTAATAAATTTTTTCTAGTCACTTTCTCTTTTTGTATCAATGTATTTCTTAAAACTTTTTACAAAATTTGAGATGTTGTTCTTCTTATGATTTATAAAATTTAATTTTTTTTCTCAACATTTAAACTGCAAAGTTATTTTTAGAAGCTATTTTGAAAAGTTAACCCATATGTTGATATTAATTAGGTTTAAGATTGGATGGCACAAAACAGTAGAATGGTAAACGTCTTGTATAAATTATACTTATATTAGAGGGTAAAGTAACTAGTTTCTAACTTAAGTCGGTTTACAAGACGGAGTTATTACGACTCCCTGATTTAGGTCATAACATATCATCAATAAATATAATGTATTGCATCATATACACATAAATCTATACATAAATATACTCTTCAAATTTTTATATATATGAAATATCTTTAAAAGCATTTTATTATTGATGTGTATGAAATATTTTATTAAGCATATATAATATTTAAATTAAGTACAATATACTATTTATCATATGTTATAACATTTGTCGTATAAATTGCTAAGATATATATGATTCTCAAATGTACACCATTATTTTTAATTCATGGTGTTATTTTTACTATTAATTACAAAATTAATTCCATTTATTAATATTGAATTTAGTATTTCATTATCTATAAGATAAACTGCTCCTCTCCTATGCTATTAAACATCAACTTCTTAATAATGAAGGAGTTTTTGGATTAGGAATTACATATTAAGATTGTTTTAAGGATTAGGAGGACATAAAAGTGGAATCTTTGAGTGAAAAAGATTCCCATTTTTTTCTTTTCTTTTTAGTGCTTTTTGTGATTTTGGTATTTCGTTTTTAGTTTCCACATATTATTTTATAGGTTGCTTGATCAGAATGCCCATGAAAACAAGGTTATTAAGTTTTTTGTTTGTTTACCAAAAAAGAACCAAGTCAAATTGAACATTATTATAATCAATCTAGAAGTTAATCTGAATACTTACAATTCAAGTTTAAATTGAAATATGTTTAAAACTCAGTTAAGATGTTAATTGAGAATGTTTCCTTATGAAATTTGATATAACGTGTAAAATGGCATAGGTGTGTTTATTGCGTGTAGTAATAGGCTTGAGTTATATTGTTTATATGAGATTTATTGTAAGCTTCATATTTCACAAAAAGGAATCGAAAGGATAAATTTAGAGTGTTATTAAAACTAACTCAATTGACCTAAAAATTTACTAATAAGCTCGAGATATCAGTTGATGAGACTTTATGACTTAGATATTAAAAATATAATAAAATATCTAAAATAGTGCAATTTTACTATATAACGTATTATTTATCATAATTACATAAAATAGGTTTTGTTAGTTCATAAACTTTTAGAGCTAAATTATATATATAATAAAATTATTGTAAGACATAAAACAACATGTAGAATAAATATTTATGTACCCTATGTAATTTTTAAATATATACATATACTTGTAATTAACTAAAATACCCTAATAATAGCTTTATAAGCTAAATAAATTCATTAAAATTAACAAAAATTATATATATATAGATAAAGAAAACTAGGGAACAACTAAGAATATTCTAATTCAAGCGTAGCATGATTATGGACATGTTTTAGTGACGTAAGTAAGATTACCATGCCAATTTCCTTAGTTTTAAAGGCCAAATTTTGGAAGAGAGAGAAGGATGATTCATTTAAACACTCCAAATTGCTTTGAAAAATCTAGAAACACTCTCCAATAATTCATACATGCAATTAAGGATCTGGGAAAATTCAATATAGGGTTTTGGTGATTAAAGAATCAAATTAGGAAAAATATACAATAATTAGTGCATAAATTGATCTTAGGGGAGTACGGGTGTCTAAGGAGCAACTAAGAGCTAACCACCACCACCACCTAGACCACTAACTAGCACTTGGCCGTATTGACAAGTTGGTGGCTACCGGAGGTGGCTGAAGCTCGATATTCAGGTAACGCCCTAATTCTTGTCCAATTTTGCATAAATTCTTAAAAATACTAAATGTATCTAGGAAATTTTAGAAACATTTATTCTTATATATTTTTATGTGTAGAATCTAAAAAAAATACTATTTTGTACAAATTTAGTAGCTACAGAATACGTCATCAATGAAATCAAATAATTTTTTATATCGAAATAAATAAGTCTAATGACAGTTTTGAATTTGAATTTTTTCTATAAACTACTATGCAATTATACTAAATTGCTGTGAAGATATTTATCACCAAATCATTTTCTATATTTTTATTGAATTTTTGCACTTCAAATTGTGCCTAAAATAGTGGTTATTAACTAAAATTAATATATTTTGTTAAAAGACTTAGATGTTGTATTCAATCATTTGGAGGAGAATTTATGACATGTTGGCTCTATTGAATGGAGTTATACAATAAGGAGATATAGAAAATCATGATTGTTTAGTGTTTGGTGAGATTAAATGACTTGATTCTTGTTGGATTTGATGAAATAAAGAGTTATGACATGTTATGGATGGATTTAGAAAGTGATGAGGTTGAGATTTGATGAATGAAGTACTAATTGTTGTTGTACCAAGTTGAAACTAGAGGAAAAATGCATACATTTTTTAGTTATAGTGAATTTAATATAAACAGAGGCAATACGCATTATACTAAAAAATTCACTCAGAGGCAAAATCAAAGGCAAGTTAAAGTAAAATATAGATCCCTTGTATTACAGAAGCTAAATCAAAGAGAAAATCAAAGAATGTTGTAGCTTAATATAACTTATGAGTTTAGTAAAATACTTAAGTAATCTTAACATATGGGTGAATATAACCTATAAAACTAGTATCAAAACAACTATAAACGTATAAAATGTATTAATTATTATTAATCTAAGGATTGAACATGGGTTTAATATAATCTATTGTATATGTATAAGGACAGTTGAGGATTGTCCAAGAGATGGTCAACTCTAATGACCAAGTGAAGTGCTAGTAAGTTGGGATCTATACATCACAACATATTAGCTGTGTTAAAGTACTTAAAGACCTAGGAACGCATTTGATTGTGCTTGTAACTTAGTTACTTGTACGTGTGCTCCTTATGTGATTGTTTACAAAATTTATGATCATAGGAGTGTTGATTTGCTTAATTGTGCATGAATTACTTTGCCTTGTGAAATTGTTGCTCACCTTTAACTAAACTTAACTTAAGACTAACTTTTAACCTAACTGGACATGTATAACAATTCACTAGGAGATAATTAGCTATATAAGACTAAATATCAACCCATTCGATAAGGATAGCTAAATAGTCATTTCCATTCCCTTAGTCAAATTAAATGATAGGAGAGGAGGTCGCAACAAAGTTGTAGGCCGTGGTTTAAAGGAAGTCTCGAAAGGAGGGTATTCTGTCATGCTCTAAACAGGAAGAGTCATAACAGTCTTACTGTGTAAACTAACCTAAGATAAAAGTTGACCTCACGACTGCTATCATAGATACAGTTCACACAAAGCGTACACAACTCAAACAACTTGAAACGTTTATTCTGACACCTGTTAATAACCAAACCTGTAGTAGAACCTTACAAAATACTTATTCTATATAACATGTTGTCGGTATCACAACAGTATTTACACAAATATTTTATGTTCAAAGGTAAAGTTTACAATAAGAGTTTATTAAAAAGCACAGGTTTTGCAGTCTATATATAATAAGTTAGGAAACTAGTGGGCTCTCAGGGAATTCCCAATTAATTTCCTCAAAAATAAAGTCAAAAGCCTAAGTTTAATTGATTCCTCGATCCTCACTTTCCCAAACAGCAGCATACTAACTTAGGAACGGTGGTATCTGAACATCCTGATCTCACTCAACACCTACAAAAGAGTCTATAGGGATGTAAGCACAATTAGCTCAGTAAGTGAGATAGAGTCAAAAGAGTACTGTACAAACACAATAAGATTAATAATTATGATAAAATGCAATGCAATTAATCAAATGAAACATCGCACGATGTTATCCAATCTATTGTGAGGTTAGAGAAATTACATTTGCTTCAACCTGAATTGAAGGGTTTCATCGTAACTTAAGTTAGACCAAACCCAAGCTTGTGCAATGGAGAACACTCTCCTCCTATGACCGCTTTCGAACCATGGCCCCTAATCTTACCGCAACCTCCTTGCCTATCACTTAGTTCGATTAAGGATGGGGAAAGGACTATTTCAACTATCCTTATCGAAGGAAGTTGGTATTTGGCCTGACACTCTTAATTTGTTTCCCCTAATAGGTGTTATACATATTTAATTTCATTTTAGTCGAATAAACGTTAATTTTAGTTAGGGGTGGCCAATAAGTTCATACAATATAGAATCAATACAAACATATAGAATAGTACACCAAGGAGTTAAACTCTTATCACAACTAAGTATCATCCACACACACAACATACACACAGTCAACTAATTATAAACACAACCAAAAGTACTCCTAGGTCTCCGGATACTTTAAACAGTATCCCAATAAGCAGTGAAGCCACAATCCTAACTTACTTGTTTAGACATTCACTATTGCTAACTTGAATCGTCAACTGTCTTTGTACTGGAAGATCCTATTTATACAAAAGACCTAAATTCAATTTTCGTAATAATTATGAAAACATTAGGGTTTAATCTAAAACAGTTATATATATATGTATATATATATATATATATTATTTCCATAATATATAGTCGTATTATCACTATATATCGAGTTAAGTTATTAATTGTTGATACTGTACATCATATATACTATTATGTATTATGTATCGTTTCGATCGTATCAAAATGTACTTTTAATTTATTAATTTACGTTTTAATTCCGATAAGGTTACCAAAATACGTATATTCTTGAATATGATAAAATTATAGGTTATATTACTTAAAATTATCCGATTTTAACAAAATTAGTGTTGTTGGGTTCGTATAGACCTAACAACATGTTTTACGAGTCCTTTTTCTAAAGATAACTTTTAACGAGTAATTCGAGTTTTTAATACAATTATATGTAATTATATAAATATGATCATATTATGTATAATTTACATTATTAAATTGTATTTTACCTAATTTATCCATATATTGTTACAATATAAGTATTATTTAATTCTAATATACCTAAAGTGTATCCTGATAAAAAAATATTAGTAAATATAATAAAAATATTTATTTAACAATCACATATATAGTTTTTGTTTAACTATTTAATTCATTTTAGCTTATTAATATTAAAAATACACCCCGACTTGTAATTTAAGCCATTTTATTAGGTAAATTCGTAATAAATAGTTTGGGTTTCCAAATAATTCCCCAAAAATTTCTATAAACTCCTAAAAATATATAGAATTTAGTTATTACTTGGTTTCAAGTTTTCGACTTATCACCTATATACTTATATTTAGAATATTACCCCTAAATTATCTTAAATTACTTAATTATGATTCTTTTTACACTAAATTAATTTCAATCTAACTCAATATTGTTATTATTTACTATAGACCAGCACATGTCCATCTCATCAATTAATTTCATAATTTCCTATTTAATTCATAATTTCAACCTATTTTCGAGCTATTTTTAGGCCAAAAAATGCAATAAATATTAAAAATATTCAAATTAAAATTTGGGCTACATAGCAATTATCTATATATCATACACATCCTACACAAAAAGTTTCAGCTAGAAACAATATCATTTAGTACATTTGTTTTACAATTCTAAATTCAGATTAATAGTAAATTTCTTAAAGAAGTATATTACATATTACGAATTTTTCAAAAATAAAAATATCACGTAAAGCATGTTCAAAATAACCTAAGTGCAATTTTTTTCATAATTTTCTAGGTAATTTTACTATATTTTATAAATTATTGAAAAATAGGGCAAGGAATATACCTTGGTGTTCTTAGGTACTTCAGTGGCCGATGGTGGTTGGGTCATTGTCGGACTGCCTGCACGATGGGTAGACCGTGTGGGGTTAGTTGGGTTTCATAGTAGAATCAGTTTAGGTTAGAGTTCTATCCTAGCACGAATTTCCTCTATTTTTTGTATATTTATTTCTAAAGTGTTTTGATTTCCCTAATTTTTTCCTCTAATTTTCTTTAGATGTTTAGGGTCCTAAAGTGTTTAATTTCTGTCCTATGTTTGCTTTTATACTAGTGCAAAAAAAATTCCAAAGTTTTCTCTCCATAAATGCATGGTTATCCAATTATTTTACTTAGTATGTGGTGTCAAATTCTTAGAGAATCAGCTTTTGATTCATCACAATTCTAAATCTACAGTATGCCACAACAAATCCAGCAACTTTTCAACCGATTTTAGCTAGCTTTAACGCATTTGTATAAGTTCTGTTAAATATTTGCTTAAATATAGATATTATATATTAGGATTTAGTTATTTAATTAGTATATAAGTATATACCCTATGTAAATAACACATGAAATATATAAATTTACTCGTATAATTAAGTTTCTAACATATCTTTGATTTTTAGGATATGTTCTCTTAATTAATTTTATGATTTCAATGAAATAGATATATATATATAATTACGTAATTTAGGGATAATTTACGAGTATAATTATTATTTATACTATGTATACTCATAAAATCATGTGTATGTTCATATAGTAAATTATACCATATTATCTCATTTTATAGCTCAATTAACTTATCTTTAAGTTTTCATTGCAATCTGAGCTCGATTTTAAAAGTTCCGAGTATTTTAGTGCTATATTGAATAATCCTATTTCTAAGAGAAAAATTAGGATTTGGGGTTATTATTTCTAAAATCTAACTTCACTGTATCACCTCAACTAATTTTTTTATTTTAGTTATAAAGTTTGGGCTCAATTAGATAAATTTCCCTAAAGGCCCTAAATCCAGGCTCGGTTGTTCTAAACTCAATTTTGGAAGCTTACATATTCTCCATTACATAAGCCAGGTTTGGTCAATTTTGAATTGCATCGAAGCTCTTCAATCCGAGTTAAAGTGGATGAAATTTCTTTAACTTCATAATGAACTAGATAACATTATACAATGTTGCATTTGTTTGGTGCATTACATTTCATTTAAATAAAATTTTTGAAAACCATATTTTTGTTTAGTGGCTCTTTTGTCTTTATCCCGTGTACTGAGCTAGTTGTGCTTACATCCTTATAGACTCTTTTGCATATATTGAATAAAGATTAAGGATGTAAAGATATAATCATCCATAAGTTAGTATTCGTTAGGCTAAGAGAGTAAGGAACTGGAAGACTTATTGGACATGGACTTTTTGGGCTGCCCTTTTGTTTTTTGGAAATTAACTGAGAATTCTCTATAATACCCACTATTTTCCTATCTTATTGTAAAGCAATTTTAAGACCTGTGACTTTTGTAAACTCTTAATATGAACTGGAATACTTATGTAATTACTACTATATTATGAAAATTGAACTACAGGTTATCTTGAGCAAGTATTTTGTTAGACTCTACCACAAGTTTTGTTAGTAATAGGTGTCAAACTGGATGCTTCAAGTTAGTTAAATCATATACGCCTTGTATAAATTATATCTATGATAGTAATTGTAAGGTCGGTTTTTATCTTATATTAGTTTACACGATGGGATTATCACAACTTCTCATATTCGAGACGTAACATTTATTATAAAGATAAAGCAAGATTCATTTTTTGATTAATCTATCCTTTACATTGTTATCTAAAAATTCCTTCTAACGATGAATCATTATATGAAAGGTTGTAATCCAAATTTTATTAATGATCTAACTCGATTATAATTCGAAGTTTCCATTTTGAAGGACACATCTTATTAATAATAGTTTCATAATTAAATTATTAGTTTTGATTTTTTGTTACTATGAGTTAATATGGAGCTTTACTAAATGGTGACATTTTTGTAGTTTGTAGGGTAAAGATGAAGGGAAAAGATAATTATAATTACAATGTGTTGTTGAGCTCTGCATGGGAAGGCTTAGATTTCTGAGACTTATAATTTAGTTACAGGCAAGTAAGCTACAAGAAGCATTATAATAGATAATTTAAAGGACAACATCCTTATGTATTACTAGGTTTATGCTATTCTTTTTATTTCGGTGTATCAATGTGAAACTAGTAAGTGAAAATTTTTGTCCAAATGATTCTCCCCACAAGTTGTGTTTCTTGACACAGAATCCCCACTACTGTAGCCTTCGAAGAAAATTATCTTATCTATAATGTAAGTTAGGAATTAGGGTTGTTGTAAACAATAGTATAGGGCAAAAAAAATTGCGATATGTGGTAAGTTAATTAATATTATTGAAAGTAGTAATTTTACATTCACATGAAATTGTAGAGTAAATAAATTATCATGCTCATTAATTCATTGATCAAGTATAGTTCATTTTCTTTTTCTTTTCAATAACCATGCGTGTAATTCCAAAATTTATAAATTACTTTATGTTTTAATCTAATATGAATAAATATTTTTTAAATTTTTTTCACATACAATGCGGGTGGCAGATTTGCTAGTTTGTAAAAAAGAAAACACAAAGTATGATGTATGTTTGACGAAAATTCAAATCAAAATCACCATTTACGAATATTGAATTTTTATACAAGAAATTATATGTTTATATTTTGAATACATTTTTCATACTTTCTTATGGTAATAATTGTTCATAGTATTGATAAGGTGTAAATAAAGACAAATATAAAAATACCTCAAGCATCAACTAACTAACACATATCCTTAAAAAAAAAAAAAAAGCAGAACACATTATGGGTATTGAAAATATAAAAATTACTTTTTAAACTAATATTTTCAAATCACAACTCAAAAATATTCAAATCTATTGATAAGGCCTTTTAGGACATGGGCTATCCTTAAAAAAAAAAAAAACACATTATGGGTATTGAAAATATAAAAATTATTTTTTAAACTAATATTTTCAAATCACAACTCAAAAATATTCAAATCTATTGATAAGGCCTTTTAGGACACGGGCTCCTAAGGTTCATCTCGATCTTTTTAGGCTCACTTCTTATGACAAGCTACTCTTGACTCAAGCTTAGAATGTGACCTGTCCAACTATGGTAAGTTTCTAACAGTTAGAAGACTCTAGATAAGGTCAAAAGACTAAATCAACAACCACTTCCTACTTATTCGACTTCGTCGAACACCATGATAATACTCTCCAACACTTGCAAAAATGGCTCTACCCATTAACTCTTCTTCAATTGCCAACGCCACACCTTTATAAATATAAGACTATCACTCAACAGTATTTGATATTTTGCATACCTAAACCTACCTATTGCTATCAAGCATTCATATTTTCTAAACACTTAACTAGCTTAAGTATCAAAATAATCACGTCGAACAATATCCTGACGCCTCTCATTATACTCTATTTTGCAGACTTTTCTACTCATACGAAGTCCAATATAGACTAGCAAAAATCTTGAGAGGACAAAACCAAAAGTGAAAACTTCGCTATGTTATGTAAATTTTGGTAAATATATAAAATATTGATACTCAATGTAAGGTACATATAGAATATAAATGATATGTACTGTATAGGCAAATATTGACTCTTTTATTGATTTATGAAAGCATTGATGAGATGGTATTAATTGTAAAGGCCTCACTAATTGGACTATTTTGGTCTAACTAAAACTGTATATACATAATTCAACCCTTATAGTCTAATTGTATCAATACTATTTTTAGTGCAATTGACCAAGTTTAATCCTCCCTCTTTTAATGATTATAATATAGAGTATGAATATAATATAATTCAAGGGAAACAAAATAATTATTGAGACTAATGAAATGTTTAATCGATACTTTTTGGATTAGTTAAATTTGCATAAAAGCTGTAACATGAGAAAACCAATATTATCCTATGCAGATTAGGTGATTGATTTGGACATATGAGAGTATTAAAAGTTAAAAAGGTGGAATCGAGTTTAACTACAGTTCAATTAAAGTTAGATTGAAGTTGGATCAGGTCAATTTTATGGTTAGATTAGGTTAAACCAAATTGAACAATAAAGATTAACTCAGTTTAATAACACTTGAAAAAACCATAAAAAATATGAACGTATTCGAATAACCCGATGATCTATAAGCCGTATAAATTCAAACTTTGACCAGCAATAAATACTTAACCAAAAAATACTTCGTGTACCATCTTCTTTATTATAGGGCAAAATTCTTGATTAATTCAACTCCGAAGACAAAGACCGAATCTAATATATTTTTGAGGCATGATTTATCACCGAAATGGCATATGATGACTTCGTTTTTCCATTTTGAACCTTTCCGGCAATACCTAATCCAGTGTCCAGTGAGAACAAGAAATTATCAACAATGATACATAGCATAAACCAAATAGTAAAGCCGAATTGTATTATAAATCCAACGAGGGGGCATTATTTCATTTTTTATTTGCTTAATTATAACAACATCTCTTGAAATTACAAACAAAGATAATAAAAGCTCTGGGTTCTTAAAATACATACTAATAATATCTCTTAATTTTTTTCCAACTATTATTATATAACAACTTTTATGGAGAGAGAAATTGAATTTGATACATACTATTGAGTATTGAGAGATTAGTGTTTAGATTATTAGATTATAACCGTGTCTGCATACCTCTTGAAAAATCTAAATAGGGAATTTTTTTTTCTTTACCTTGTTCCATCCGCACCATAATGTTTACATTGAGAAGTGTTAGAAAAAGAAAACAAGAGAAAAGGATAAATATTTTTTTTATAGAAAGTAGAAATTATCATAAAATTAATTGTCCGAACTTTAATAATCTTCTCCGCAATCTTAGAATTTGGGCAATAATTTTTAATCCTTTTATTTCCCTAATTATATTGGTGTTTTCCTTTTTTTAATTTTCACAAGTTTGTCCAAAATATGATAAGTGAATACCATACCCGGCATGCTTGTTAAAAAAATGCAATGAAAATTTGTAAAACAAAGAAATAAATAAACATAGAAAAAGAAATAATTAATTTTTCCCTCCTATATGGAAAATATGATGAAAAGTGAAACCATTTTCGCGATCTCTATTTCCCAATGTCATTAAACCTGGAAGCAAGAAAAGGTTAAAAGTTAAGAGGATCAATCGAAGTTGAAACAAAATTGAATTGGCATCGAACTAGAATTGAACCTACATCAACAAAAATATTATAATATAATTTATATTTATTTATAAAGTAATAAAAACTATCTATATCTTTGAGAATTGAAAATTAAAAGCTTTCTATAGTTTTTTTTTTAATTTACATTTATTTTTTTAGCATATTGATATATTTTTTAGAAAATATAAGAGAAAATAATATATTTTAATTCCAGAAAACCTTATGAATTCTTATTAGGGGTAAGTAGTAATCTTGTCGTATAGAATATCTATCCGGACTTTGCTTAACCATGTAGGTTTTAGGTGGATATTTAAGGTTACAAGGTAAGTTTTAGATAGTAATTTCTTGGAACTTATACCTATGAGGTAAGATACAAGAATAAGGCTAAAGTATTTTGTACCCAGTTTGGAATTGTATTGTGAAGTATATACGGTATATGTTCAAATAAAAAGAATATGTGTGGAACCACTTAAATAAGATATGTTATTAACTTATTTTTTTTATGCAATAATTTTTTTATATTATGTTTGAAAAATATGCCCTAATAAATTTATATAATGTTATTCAAGCCAAGATTTATTCTATATTAGTATTTGTACATTTTTCCCTTATCCAAGATTAGGATTTATACTAGGTTTGAAAAAGATTTAATCAATATATTAGGATTTAGTAATAGTGATGCATGAAGCATCATTATAAATATGAATAATTTAGAAATATATATATATTTTGCCAAAATAAGTTGGCCCCTAAATGAGTCTAATTTACAATTATTTATTTAGTATTTAAAGTCAAGACTAAGGTTTTACTTAAATTGATATGTTTGTATAATAATTATTAGTGAAAAAAATAATTAAAAATAAAAATAAATAAAAGAAATTCGAACAAAAGGAAAATAAATAGAAATTTACCATGTTGAAATTTATAAAAAAAAAAAAAGATTTACAAGTTCTATCGGATACTCTGTATAATTTACATGGTAGATTTTAGAGCATCACATGGTAAGATACAGGTAGCAAAGTTTAGAAACTTATACCTATAAGGAAGGGAACAGATAGAGTCTCATATCCTGCCCACTATATACCCACTTACCCTTAATTCTTATAGGAACAAGGTGAGATTTGTCTAGTCAATTGGTCGAATGAATAATTCAAACTTATTTTATAAAAGAATAAAGTCTAATTAGATTAAATCAAGCAGATCAATCTGAGGTAACCCTACTATTTCTTACTTTGTTAGTAAGCGATATGTAAATTGTCCATGATAGTGGCACGTAAGAAATATTCCTTTGGGATACTCCCAAAAATAGAAGCATGTATTTTAAAAAGAAAAACCTAACGTGTTATAGCCCAAAACACCCCATATCATGTTTTAAGCATCGTAACTATACTTTTCCTTATTATTTTGTAAAATAAACTTGTTATTATTATTATTGTCGTCGTTGTTATTATTATTATTATAGTAGGGCGTCTATCACATTTTGTATCCAAACTTTACCTAATTTTACAAGTAACTATCTAAAGTATGAAAGTGTCAATTTACTATACTTACAAACTTTGCGAGGTCATCTATAATATATGGACTAGGTAGTTAATTGTAAAAATCGGTAAAGGTAAAATAGTTAATTGCAAAAAGACTAAAGCTTAGATAATTTAGGTTTGATTAGATACTTTATCCAATTATTCTAAATTTTATATATCAAATTCGAACTTTTAGTTGCAAGACTTACATGTCACCTAATTACTTGTATGTACAATCTACGCATGATCTTTGACTTAATATTGAGGAACAATACAAACACACAAATGGACATTTGGTTTATTAATTGCAATAGGAGATTTCTAGCCTTAAGCAAGGTAATATGCCAGTTACTGTCTATTATAACAAGTTAAATAAGATATAAGATGAATAACAAGTTTTAAAACTATATTTGGAATGTACTTGTGGTCGATTGGCCTATTGTACTTGCAATGTACATGCTAGGATAGCTAAATATGAATTTGAGCACAAGTTAATTCAATTCCTTATGGGATTATCTGATGGTTTTTAACATGTTCGAAGTCAAATCTTAGGGATTGATCCACTTCCTTTGGTTTATCGTACATTTTATTTAGCACAACAAGTGGAAACTCACCATCAAATCACATTTGGTTCTCATATTGATATGGATGTAGTAGTTTGTTATACTAACAAGGAGTCTTTTGATGAAAGGAAGACATGATCAGTTGTAGGGAAAGACCATTGTAAGCATTGTAAATCAGATGGCCATACTATAGAATGATGTTTCCAGATTATAGGCTATCTGGATTAGTATAAAGGGAAGAGAATTAACAAAAAATCTAAGGATACAAGTGTTGCACATTTTAGCTCTAAAGACAAAAGAATTGACTAAGATGGTGAATCACCTTTTGACTGTGATTTTTATGATTCTAATTTTAATGATGGTAGAATAGAGATTGCAATTGATTCTGCTATGGTCCATAAGGTGTGTTAAGAGATGATGAAACTCTTCAAGGGCAATACGTTTGCTAATGAACAAAGTAGTGCATCAATGAATATGATTCATTTAGCAAGTATTATTTCTGCTTAATCTCAATGTTTTAATGCTTTGAATATTACTTTTGGTTCTTAGATAGTAGATACGAATGCCATCGACTATATGATACCAAATGAATTCTTGTTATCACAGAAACATACCTTACCTAAACCAATACCAATCAAATTGCCTAATGGAACATGTAAGCATGTTACTTTTATTGGTACAACAGATATTTCATCCAACTTGACCTTGCACAATGTTTTTCTTGTTCCAGACTTTACGCATAGTTTACTTTCTGTAAGTAAACTCTTACAAGACCAAAATTTGACCATCACACTTACATTACATTCATGTGATTTTGAGGACCTAAGTAGTAAGTTTATTGCTTCAACTAAAGCACTTAATGGTCTTTATGTCTTTGATTCTAAAGCTCTAAAAGGAAGTGATTCGTTTGTTGCTAGTTCCTTTGGATGTAATGGTCAAGTTTCAGCCTAATTGTTACACTCCCATTTGGGTCACATGTCCTTTTCAAAACTGAATATAAATTTTTGTAATACTTCTCCATCGAATAATACTTGCTATAATATCTATCATGTTGTAAAACTACAAGAATGCCATTTTGTAGAATTGAAAGTAAAGCAAAAGAAGTTTTTGGTTTGTTGCATCTAGATTTGTGGGGGTCTTATTGAATAACTTCGTTTACGGATGCTAACTATTTCCTAACAGTTTTAGATGATTATTGTAGGTATACGTAGACTTACATGTTCAATAATAATTCTTAAGTATCTTTTACCTTGGTGAAGTTCTTTAAATATGTTCATACATAGTTTAGAGTGACACTTAAGGTAGTAAGGATTGACAATGGGTAAGAGTTTCTTTCCTTTTTCTTGTAAATCTCTATTTAAAGGGCTTGGTATCATACACCAGAAGTCTGTGACTTACGCTCCCCAACAAAATGGTAAGGTATAGCGAAAGCATAGCTTCGCATAGCCATCTTCTAGAGACAACCTGTACTCTTAGATTACAAGCTAATATTCTTAAGATCTTTTGGAGTGAATGTGTCTTAGTTGCTACTTACCTGATTAATTGTATGCCCAAGTCCTTATTGGGTTGAAAAAGTCCTTTTGAGTTACTTTTTAAATGTAAGCCTGATTATAGTCATCTTAGGACACTTGGTTGTTTGTGCTATGCTATTCAACATCTAGTGTCATTTGATAACCTAGATCTTAGAGGCCTAAAATGTATTTTTCTAAGATACGTTGTTGGTAAAAAAAGTTATAAACCATTTGATCCCATTGCTTAGAAATCTTTGTGAGTTGTGATGTCCTCTTTTATGAAACAATATTTCCTTTTAAAGAGCCCGATTAAAATTCATTTTCACAGTCAGTTGATGATATTTATTTTCACTTATACATTACTCTTCCTAAAGTAAATATCTCTCATATAACACAGCTTTGTCATTTTGTACATCAACCAACTACTACTTTATCCCTTATTTCTTCAGTTCCCAAGCTATCTAATTGATCTAGAAATCCTCCTTAATGGCTTAAGGACTTTGTACATGATGTCCATAGTGTTCATTCTAACAATATACTTGCTGTTGTTACCACTATCACTTTTTCTTCTTTTATTTCCTATCCTTTATTTGATTCCTTTGCATTTAAACACTACCCTTCTAACTATGTTGCTTCATTGGCTAAGGTATCGACCATCCTTAAACCAACTTCATATTTAGAAGCTATTAAACATAGTGAGTGAATTAATGCTATGAATTAAGAATTAAATGCTTTGGAAAGAAACAACACTTGGGAACTTACTCATTTACCCAAAGGCAAGAAGATAATAGGTAATAAGTGGGTTTTCAAAGTGAAATATTGTCAAGATGGTTTTGTCGAACATTACAAGGCACAACTTGTAGCTAAAGGCTTTACATAGATTGCTAGTGAAGATTAAACTAATACCTTTTCCTTTGTAGCGAAGCTTGGTTCAGTTTGTATTTTCATTGCAGTTGTTGTTGCTAGGGGATGGGCTTTCTATTAGATTGATATCAACAATGCCTTCTTACATGGGCATTTAATTGAAGAGATATGTATGCATTCACCTTTAGGATATACTAAAGATTAACCCAATCAAGTTTGTCGACTTAAGAAATCTCTATATAGCTTGAAGCAAGCTTCTCGTTAATGGAACATAGAGATTTCACAATTTTTTATTAAGTAAGGCTTTCGTCAATCCAAATGTCATTATTCCTTGTTCGTCAAAGATATTGTGGATGGATTTCTTGCTATTCTACTTTATGTTGATGAAATGCTACTCACTGGAATGAATGAGGAATCTATTGCAGCACTCAAAGCCTCTTTACATTCTAAATTTACTATAAAAGATTTGGGTGTAGCTCATTTTTTTCTTGGATTGGAGATTTTCTTTACTAAATCAGGGGCTTTGATCAATCAATAAAAATTTCTCCTTAATGTATCAATTAATGCTAGCCTTACTGGTTCAAAATTAGTAGCTACTCCCATGCCTCTTAGTACAAAATATGATGGTTGGTGTATTGCTTAAGAATCTTTCTTTTTACAGAAGACCAGTTGAGAGATTGCTTTATTTAACTTTGACTAGACCAGACTAGACATTGCATTTGCTGTCCATAAGTTTAGTCAATTTCTCTCCTCTTCGAACTACTAATTTACAAGGGGTATTCCATGTGCTTTGCTATTTGAAGGGAACTTCGGCTATTGGCCTATATTATCCAATTACCAATTCTTTGTCTTTACTTAAATATTCTAATAGTGATTAGGGTTCTTGTCCTATAGATAGGAAATCTACAAGTGGCTATTGTGTTTTTGTCAGTCTTGCTCTTGTGTCTCAGACGTGTAAAAAACAAAGGACCGTAGCTACTGCTAGTGTCAAGTTTAAGTATTGGTGCATAGCCTTAGCTAAAAATGAGCTCTTGTGGATATCATATGTGATTCAGGATCTTGGTGTTGCAATTCAATTTCCATTGTCCCTTTGTTGTGCTAATAGGTAGGCTAAGCTCATTGCATGTAATCCATGTCTTCATAATTGCACTAAACATATTTCTATTGACATTCACTTCATACGTGATCATGTTTAGGTAAGCAATCTTCGCATTATTCATGTTCCATCTAAGCTTCAACTTGGAGATCTTCTTACTATGGTAGTTTTACAATCTACTTGACATTTTATTAATGCCTAGTTGGGTATTCGAGAAGATCTAACTTGGGGTTGGGGGGGATGTATTATTTGTATTTATATATTGTCTTCATTAGTACTATTAGTTTTATTTCTGCATGTGTATAGGTTGGTTAGAAGTTTGTTAATAATTTTGTTAGGATTAGTTATAGTTTAGTTTTTCACTCCTGTATAAATAGCGTAAGTAATACATATGAACCACTTTTTGCCTATCTATCTTTTGTTTACTCTATTCTTTCATATTCTTTTTTACCTTCGCATCTTACAAACGCATGAGCAAACGTTCACACTCATGGAAACAATTTTTCAACCCACAACAATTAAGAGATTTTGGAAGTAAAGTAAGAAACTCTCACAATCGTGGGACAAATTGTATTGCCATAACATTTTGACCTATCATGCCCAACTAGCTATTAGAAGTTTTGTATATTGGGTGGAGTGACACCTTTTCAAATCTCATAAACTAATTTTCATTTTCCTTTTTCTTTCTTTACTTTTATATTTTTTCTTTCTATTGATTTCTTTCCTTTATTTCACATAATTTCTATAACCCATAAATTTTTTCTTTATTTCTTTCCTTTTATCTAATTTTTTTTTTCACAATTGTATCATATTAAAACTTTAATCAATTTGAACATTTTCCATATAATATAAATTTTTTTCAATGACATAATTGTTTAGCCGATACACACAATGAGTTTTCCAAATTTAAGAAAAAAGAAACGATTAATCTAAATCCTAACAATTACCAATAATATTTAACTAAATAAAATTCTACTAACACGAATGTAAATTACATAATTATAAGCATTATAGTCACTTGTTATCATTTTCTTAAAAAATTTCAAAATCTCATTTTCCTATTGTATATTACAAATGTCACTCCATACTTCTTAGTAAGGTGCACATAATTATAACAATAAATATATAGTTTCTTTTAGATAATTATAGAGAAAATTATTATGGAAGGGATCAACGTTTAAAGGTAAATTCAAATAGAAGATCGACATTTGAAAAAATTCAAATAAGGGATTAATGTTTTATAAAGTAGTTCAAATAAGGGATTCATAATAGTTAATTTATAAAATTATTTGAATTACTTTATAAAATATTAATTTCTTATTTGAATTTTTGAAAGTGTTGATCTCTCATTTTGAGTTATTTTATGAAATGTTAATTCTTTATCTAAACTTTTTAAAACGTCGATTTTTTATTTGAATTTACTATTAAATATTGATCATCTCCGTTGCAACTTTTTCGATATTTATATAAATCCTTCAAAAATAAGGTAATCTTGATTACACTTTTATAATATAATATTTTTTTTCGATAAGAAATATGATGTTACATATTACTTCATATGTATTATATATTATAACCTCGATCATTGTGGTTGGATTTGTATAGCTTAAAAATGATATATTGTTTAATAAGAAAAAGAAAAAAAAAAGGAAAAACCTTTTCCTACAACTAAGTATGAACATTTTGTTGCCTTCTTTTCCCATTTTTTTCCTTTCACATCCTAGAGACAGGCTATATAGATATGATGAAAAGTAAAATATCTATATATATTAATTATATCCAAATAGTAATTGCACTGTAAAGTTAAAAAGGATTAATGTTTTAAAATATTTAAATAAGGAATTAACGTTTCATAAAGTAATTCAAATAAGAGATTTATAATATTCAATTTATAAAATTATTTGAATCATTTTGTGAAATATTGATCTTTTATTTGAGTTTTTTAAAACATTGATAATTTATTTAAATCATTTTATAAAACGTTAATTCTTTATTTAAATTTTTTAACCCATTTATCTCATATTTAAACTTTATTCAAAATATTGATTTTTTCTATTGTAATTCTTCCTATAATTATATAAATCTCTCTAAATAAGAAAGTCACCATTGCACTTTTATAATATAACTTTTTTTTTAATAAAAAATATGATATCACTTATTACTTCATATGTATTATATATTATAACCTCGTTCATCGTCCTTTGATTTGTATAACTTAAAAATGAGATATTGTTTAAAAGGAAAAAGAAAGAAAACAAAAAGAAGGGTGGGGGGTTTGAAAACCTTTTCCTGCAACTAAGTACAAACTTTTTGTTGCCTTCTTTTCCCAATTTTTTCCCTTTCACATCCCATATTGTACACGGAAAGGAGACAGGCTATATAGATACGGTGAAAAGTAAAATATCTATATATATTAATTTTATCCAAATAGTAATTGTCCTGCAAAGTTATAAATTTAAATAAAAAAGAAAATTGAAACTCAGTCTCTCTCCTCTCTCTCTTTCTCTCTCTCTCTGCGAAAATGCCGGCACTACTATTTCCCCTCTGCTGACCAATCTCTCTCTCTCTCTCTCTCTCTGTGTGTGCTGGTGACTACGAGCACGGAGCGAAGGACATGGAGGCATCGTCATCCTCATTTGTCTCAAAAGCAAGGACTGCCCTCCATTCAGCAGCAGCTAAAGCGGAGCGTGTTTTCACCGATATTAAATCCGACCTTGTACACGATCGAGGTCTCTTTCCGTCATTTCACTCCCTTCTTCTTCACTCTCTCTCACTACAGATTTAACCTAACTGCTTTTAGAAAAAAAAGTATTAATCGCTTCTTAATTCCTGCTTCTTTTTACTGAATTTTGACCGAAATGCGTAACAATTTTATTAGCAGATAGTGAGAGAAAATCTCCTGCGAGTATTAGTAAGCAGCCGGAAGATGAAGTTCAGGAAGACGTTGTGAAGCCGAAGGTACATATATATATATTTGTTTTAATTTTTGATTCTTTGGATTTAATGCGAATTGCTGATACTATTTGATTTTGATATGATTTTTTTGTGTGATTTTGATTGGAAATATATGACCGTGTGTTGTTTAGCAATAGACTAAGGCCGGCTTGTGGTTTGTGCGATAAACTGGAAATTAATAGGAAAATGGTGCGGTTTTAGTCTACACCTGTTTGCAGTGTTCTATTTAATTCTATCAATTCAGTTGATGTTCTACCTATGGCCTGCTGCCTTTCCTTTCCGCAGAAAGGATGTGCACGGAATTGATTGATTTGCAAGCTTTAAAAGAAATTTGATTGGAAAAGTAGCAGTTATAGTCCTAAAATTGTTTGAAGGTATTCTATTTTTTTTCTTTTTATTTGACCAAATAAACAATTGAAGATATTCTATTTAGTTATAGTGATTTGGTCTATTTTGCACCTTTGGTGTGCTGCGTTTAGTTTAAACAGAAATGGACAAGTATGAAATTGATTGAATGCTAGTTTTAACTCAAATTTAATTAATAGGAAAGCGTGCAATTTTAGACCTGCGCGTGAACATGTTTATCAATGTTCAATTAGGTTGTTGTCATTCAGTCTACTTTGCACTTACAGCTTGTGCAATTTGTTCCCATGGAAAATGGATGTCTAAAAAATTGATTGAATTACGAGCTTTAAAGAAGTCCAGTAGGAAAGGGTGCAATTTTAGTCGTAAATTTGTTAGCTGGTTCTATTTAGTTCTGATGATGTAGTCTGCTGTGCATACATGGCATCCCTCAGATTTGTTCCCATTAAAAATAGATGCACATAAAATTAATCGAACCATAAGCTTTAAATTAAATCTAATGGGAAATGTGCATTTTTATATTTAAACTTGTCTAACTACCAAGTTGCAAATCGATTCTAAGCAAACCTAAAGGGTGTTTTGGGTTTTTTATTCCATGTTTGAGATATCCAAATTTGTTTAATGAATTGTTGTCATGGAAATGTCATAGAAGCAAACTTATTCTTGAAATGAGAAATTACCTTCCTAGTGGTCCACATGATTACACGTAAATATTCATATTTGTGCATGAAATGTACCATATTGTTGTTATCTGTAGTTTCGATGTTCTTATGCCTATTTTCTTTTTGTTAAGATTCTAGTGTAATTTTACTACTGTTAGACAAGTCCTCTCACATGTACGTTGATTATATAATAGTTTACTTTGAGGCACCTGTTTCCTGCACACATTTAGCACTAGTATGGTTGATGCAGAATCACTTAATTTACCAGGTTATGAGTTGTAAAAAGTGTTAATTCTAGAGTATCTAGCGTGCATGGAATCATCAGTTAGGGCACATATGAAAACAAGATAGCTCTAACCATCTTTATTTTTTGTTACATTCTCCTTATTTTAGCCAACCACAAAGAAAGAAGTCAATGTTCACAAACACCCATTTGGGACTTGCAAGGTGGGTTCTTGATGAATAATCCAATGGAATTACCTGATATTATGAATAGGAAAGAGATTAGTGCAATGTGCTTTCAAGGGATTATATTGGTTAGGGAAAAGTATGAGGATTTAGAAAATTGTGTTTATAAGCTTGTTTCTTTATTAAGGATAGATCTAGAAGTGAAGCTTGTTTCTTTCTCTTCTTCTTGTTCTACAACTTCTTTTACTTCCTCTTCTTCTTCTTCTTTCTTCTTTTTTATTATGTACTTTTTTTTTTTAAATTTTACTTTTAGCTGATGGACATTGCCATAATTGGACTGGCTACTGATAAATACCTTAAACACCCTACATGACCTAGGCATTGCTTAAGTATAGTTTGCATTATGTAAGTACCCTCAAGTAAGTGCCGTATTGAGTTTTTAACCCAGGATTGCATCTAATTCCTCATGAGAATATCTGTTGAACCTTTAGACAAAACTTGGGGTTGAAGCTTGTTTCTAGGCATATATTCTTGTTGGCAATTTAGATTGTTATCTATGAAGAGCCCTTAAAAGTGATTAGAACATTCCCTCAATTTCACTTGATAATCTTATCAATGGGAAGTTTGGTGGTATTTTTGGAGATTTAATTCAAGGAATGTCCATTTAAGAGCATACTAATATGACGTGAACTAAGTCGATGTTTTGGCAATGAGATTTTCAAGTACAGCAGGTTGCAGTAATGATCATCATCAAAGGGGCGAAATGGCAAGGGAAATGGGGTGTTAGAGTTGGGTAAATCTTATCATCTTATGATTGAAATCAACTTCTTTAATAATAGGGATGGTTGTGCTCATTTACCTCAAAGAGGACTTCCATGCTGTTATAAGCACATTTGAATCTCTTAATGATCATTATTTCTTCTGTGATTACAACCATACAGGGCAACCACGAGACGAAGCATTTGAGGTGGAAGCCCCCTCCAATATCAATTGGGACTAAACAGGAGTGGCAGGATAAATTGAAGAACATAAGGCTAGGAAGAAAAGAGGTCAATGAGATCGAGAAAGTTGAAAATTTAACCATGTCCTTTCCTATATATGACGAAAATCTGTCTATTCTTTATGCCATCAATGATGCTGAATCAAAGGTAAGGACTTAATATGTTTTTATCTTCTCTCTCAAGCCATCTTCTTGTTGCATAAATGCAGAATCCTCTGTGTTTGTGATGGACATGATTCTCCATTTTGTCTTGAGCGGACATTGACTTGCATCATTAAAGCAAACACTAAAGCCTCTAAATTTTAATGCTACTACTTGATCTTTCAATGTGAAATGAAATACTATGGAGAGAAGAGGGAAAAAAAGAAGAAGTGTATCTAAAGGCTATAATCATGGGAGCATTGTGAATTAATGCTAGGATCTAATGATTTTACCAGCCTGCTTTGTTCAGTCATAGTTCTGCTGTCAATAGTTGATCCTAATATGAAGGTGCAATTTTTCAGGTTTCAGATGCTGTATCTCTATTAGAAAATCTCATTTCTGGAAATGTGGAAAAGATTCCTTCTTCATCCGTCATCAAGCAATTGGCTGTGGCTATTGAGTAAGTAATCATAAGCCCTAGGTTAACTACTACAGGCTTGCTTTTTGTTGGATGAAGAATTTCTGTTACTTCCCGATAAGCCAGCCCCACTTCTCAAGCAATGCTTGGTTTTTTGTTTTGCACCTGATCTTATAAATAAGAACCATTTTATGCAGCTTGACTACTTTATGACTCTTGAGTACCTCTAGAATTCTATTTGAACTAATTTGGCTATAGCTCAACCTGAGATTATTACAGAAATCATTGAAGCTATTACTAACCTTTTCCTCCTTAATTTGTCTTTCTTTTCCAGGAACGGGAAGAAGTTTAATTCCATGAAGGATTTTCTGATATCATCTAGAGATTCTTCTCCTGTAAAGGAGCGGGCAGGTTTGGCTCTGTCTGCAGTGAAGTCATTGGTGCTTCGTGAAAAAGATGAAAAGATGAAATCTGAGCCTGGAGAGGATGAAAAGATTGTCTCCTTGATTCAGTTACTCTTCAATTCGGGTATTTATTTTTCTAAAATAGAAGGTTTTACTATTGGAAATGGCTATTTTACTTCTCGATCCTTTCCTATGATGATATTTCACTTTCATTGTAATATCTGCAAGATATGCGCAGAAGATTTTCTCAGAAGGAATGTCAGTTGTGGTTCTGAGTCAGCTGCTGCATTAGCAATACTGAAAGATATACATGCGGCTCCACCTGATACCTTTATTGTCAAGCTAGCTGAAGTTATTGGAAGTTTGAAGACCATGAGGAAAATGGCTTTGTTCTGGTGCCAGGTCATTGCCAATGTGAGTTACGTACACAAAGTGTAGCTTTTATTATTAGTTATTGCTATGACATGCTGCTTCATAAAGTATCTGCCATACATCCACCATTTCCCAAATTTCGGTTTGTGAACACTGATGATATATCATTTTTATGGACACCATCTGCTCTCACATATTTTGCCCTGTCCGATTTCATATGCCTAAGGAATTTGCAATTTTTTTTTACCTCTTTTTTGGTTGCATAAGAGATTTGTTAATAAATGCCTGTGGACACTTGTTTAGCATTCTTAATATGGTAATTTACAATTGTCACAATACTGATTACAGATTTCACAAAGGTTGCCAAGTGCATGGTAGTGGATTTCCTAATTATGTCAACAGCAATATTTTGGAATTGATCTACATGTGCTTACTCTTCAATTTCTTCATTTTTGCTTACTCTAAAACGCAGCTACGGAGGCTTTGGCACAAAGAGCAATATATAGCCTGCATACCTCTAGATCAGACCCCAGATCTTAATTGCTGCCCCTTGTATCAGCAATTGCAAGTTATGAATTGTTGTGTTTCCCGAAAAAGGCGTCATTCTATAGCCTCAGAAGCATTAGATACTACGATATGGGAAGCCAGTTCGAAAAATGAAGATCCAACATTGTCAAATGGTCCAGCTCCTATGAAACATCCTCTCTTTGTGAGAGTAAACACTGGAGAAGCGGTTCTCCGGTTGGGTGCAGACCATCCCTCTGGTGACCTAATTATGTTGGAAACAGGTGAACCTGTGTACTCTCCTGTCACCCAGGTTTGACCAATGTTTTGCTTTGAAGATGTACTACCCTGTAATTCACAATTACATAAAGAAATAATTTTTTTTTTCTCATATGTAGGAATGCCCTTTATTTACTGAGGATCTCATAAAGGAAACAGAAGAATTTGTGCTTCGAACAGGGAGGTAAGCAGGAATTAATGATATTATTACAAGATATTTTTTAGCATATCTTAAAAATAAATGGACTTCAGAAATTTGTAACTTAATAAATCATGCATTTACTGCGTGCTTACCTATGTCAATTCTCTGTCACTCTGTCCTGGCCATACCTTTAAAAAAATGGACATCAGAAATCTATAACTTAATAAATTATGCATATACTGCATGCTTACCTAAGTCAATTCTCTATCATTCTGTCCCTCAGCCATTACTCTTGAATACCATGTCTTTGCTTATGCTGATCCTTAATTTATCACTCAAATGGAGCCTTATTTTGAAGTATAAGATAACTCCCCCTCAGATTTTTGTTATCTTCTTTTATTACCGAAGAAAGTTTTTAACAATAAATACAAATAGAAAAATGAAAAATGTTATTAAAAGACATAATGCTAAAACTAGAATATTCTGAATTGCCCAAAAAAAGACCAAGTCAACAGCAATTCTGGTACATCTAGAAATGCAAATAAGGAAGCAAAGAACCGTAGAAAAGAATATAAGGAGTACGTGTAAATGATCTGATGTTTATAGTTGAAAAAATTTGCATAAAGGTGTCTTTTCCCATTCTCGCTTGGGTTGGTCTTGCTGGTCGGTTGCCCTTTCCTTCTGGGGTGTTCATCCTGTGCATCAGCTAGTTAGGGAGCACCTGGTGGACTTTTCCCATGCTAAATTTTGTTTATGTTGCCACTCCTCTCTAGATTGTAAAATTAAAAAGTAGATGAGATTGTAAAAACAACTGATTTGCATTAGGTATTGAAAATCGTCCTTTAGCTCTTTCGATCAAAATAATTATTCTTTACTCCGCTAGTTATCTTCATACGTTTCAGATTCCTTAATCTGCCTTTACTTGACATATTATCTCCTTTTTGTTTGATCAGTGTCGGTGCTGGTTGCTCTCAGCTCCTATCTGACATGCAGGCTTTCAAGGTTGAGTTTCACACTGTCATGTGTACTGAAATTCTTCTCTCTCTTTGATAGAAACAAGATAATAAATATAACATGGTTGTGCAACTCCAATGATAAACTGAGATGGCTCATGTACCAAAAACAGAATCATCATGGAGCCTATACATTCTAAATCTCATGTCTGTGATCTCTCTCTCTTTCTCAGGCTGCGAATCCTGGTTGTATTCTTGAGGATTTTGTAAGATGGCATTCTCCTCCTGATTGGACAGAAGCAGGGCCAGGTTTTGATGAGGAAGACCTTGATGGTTCAACAAGAGGGCAACTAAGTAATCGCATGCAGAAAAAAGGTTCTCCCTAGTTGATTATTACCTTTGAGAATGATTATACAGTGTTTTTCTATCAAAAGCAACACGAATGCATTTTGTCATATTTCTTTTGGCGTTCCTTTCTGAAAAGAAAAGGTTGAAATTTCTTACATTGGATTGCTAATTTGCATCAAGAGAAACTGCCATCTCTTTTTGGGTATGGTGTGAAACTGAGGGCATCATGATGTGGTTGACTATTATCTAATATCATTGATTGCTGCAGAAACTGTCTTTCTAATTTTATTTTATCCTTTTATCTTTGGATGTGTGAGAGGCCGGTTTTTTGAGGGATTCCTGAGGCTTCAATCTTTTATTCTCTCTAGGTTTTTTCTTTTTTTCCTTTCTTTGGAGTGGGGGAGAGGGAGGAGGGTGGGGGGTGGGTGGGCATGTTAAGTTCTCCAGTTTAATCTATAATATAAAGGTATATCTTGATCTTCTAATTAATAACAGAAAAGCTGATTTTCTGTTTCTCTACATAGCTCAAGAGACCAATTTTATTTATTTTTGGGGTACTGTTTTTTTAAAGGATTCCTGAAACATTTTCAATTCTCCAGTTTAATCTGTGATATAAATATATATTTCACTCTTCTAATTGATAATAGATAACTGACTGCCTGTTTATTTATTTGGCTGAAGAGACCAAATTTATCTTATTGTTTATGTAAGATTCCAACACAGAGTCAATAATGCTAGCAATTTGACATGGCAAGTAAATGTTCCTTGACATTAGGTAATTTATGGCGTGAATTATGGGAGACAGCAAAACCAGTTCCAGCGGTTAAGCAAACACCGATCTATGACAAAGATTTGGCAGTGTGAGTTCCTTCAACTACTGATATGATTTATATATTTATTTTTCATTATATTACTGTCAATAACTTATTTTATGTCTTTGACATATAAATGGTACTCTATAGGGAAGGTATCCTAGACTTTCTGGATGACATTCCGCCCCTCAAGCTATTTGAACAACTCTTTGTTTCCTTGGTAAGTTTTTCTCCATGAATATTTCAGTTTCTCTCTGTAGTTTTAGTTTTTTAATAATAAAAGGGATATGTGACGATTGGTTTTGCAACTGCATACCGAAATTAAGTGGGCAAGTCATACCAATCTCCATGTAAATTTTTGCTTAAAACAAACAATAAATAAATCACCTGTGAAAATCTTGATCCAACATTTCTTGAAACATTGATCAATTCCTTTATTTCACTCAGATTGGCATTTTTCTACATAGCTTCTAGATATTATGCTGACATAATAAGTTGACTTGTCAAAACCTGATAAATAGTCCATCTCAAGAGTATCTGTATCAATAGTTAGATCAGATTTCGTAAGGGTGCAGAGGATTTTCAAGGTTGAAGTGGCAGTTGATAGCATTCCACTTAAGCTGTTAGGCACGTGCGATATTCATCCATTATTGATATAGAAGGCATATATTGCTTTTTTCTCAAGAAAGCCACTGCATCTCAGGACGATGCTCATCCTTGATAAAAGAAAGAAGAGTGGTAAATTGAAAGGACTAGAAGAATGCAGAACCAAGGATCACACAAAATTCCTCTTGTTAGTGTTTTCATGTTGAATCTTGCAATGAACAGGGCTTTTCCATGGGACTTGGATTTCTTTTTTGTTTAAGTGGATTTAACATCTTGATAAATTCAAAATAGCCTGCACTACCATGACAGCATGGGAAATTAGATTTCAGGCATGGTGTTCTTATTCCTTTTGATGGAAAATTTCACATTTCACCATTCCTGATTTTTCAAAAAATAGTTCTTTTTGATAATCTGATTCAATGCGTAGTGATTTCTTAGTCTTCTACAAGTACAAATCTGTGTCGTAAGAAGTGGAAATCATTTCTTACATCAAGTGCTGCATGCTTCAGGGTGTCTTCCATTTTATGAAGATTGGTTGTTCTTTTTTCTTAAAGTTTTGATGAAAATGATAATAATATATTAATGCAATTTTAGTGATCTTGTGCCATGTAAAATTTCAGCTTGGAGTAGGCTTTGTAATTGCCGAGGCATCAATGGCATCTGATAGTGATTTGTCAAAGCTGTTTTACGAGTGCAAAGATTATGTAGTTGCTGCCTGTCAAGCTAGTGTCAGCGAGAAGGTTGATGATTTATGCCAGGTGAGTTATGGGGGAATTTACAGTCACCTATCGATTTTCAACATTGAGATGTCAGACTGAGCCTCTGATTATCTGATAGTAATAATCAAGTCATGTGATGAATCTTCATCGGAGATCATTTTGCATCAGGTTCTCTAAATTTTTTTTCCCCTTCTGAAGGACATTCAGTTACCTAAATGGAATAATCGATTAGGACACGAGAAGTTAGAGATAACTATTTTGCCTAAGTAGTTGTCATGAACTGGCAGTAACGTTTATTAAAAAAAAAAAAGAACGTTTGGATAGTGAATTGTATGATTACATGGATCTGCCTTGTCCACTCTTCAAACAATGGTTGTGTGTCAACTTACCCGTTCTTCATGTACGCTGCATTATCAACAATTCTAATGCCTTTATCTATAGCATTGCTTTTCTGAACATATTGGCTGTTGAGCAAAGTTTACTTGAAAAAGTGCATCCAATGAAATCTAACTACCTAGTTCTTAAATGCTGTAACGGCAATGCTCATATTCAGTAAAATCATTTCATATTGCTATGCCCGTATTAAGGGTTTTTTTTTTTAATATTATTCGTGTTTTTACTTTAGGTGTATGAAACAATTGAAACAATGGTGCTGAAACCAGAGGAGCTTCTGAAAACAATGAAGCAACCCGAAGATACCGGCAGTAACCCTGTGGGGGAACTGAGAAGAAGGTTCAAGAGACTTACCCTCAACTTTGGTAATAAGGATAAAAACTTGAGAGAACAAGAACACAAGACCCAGAAGAGTGTGGATGGTAATGCCGTTCGGCAATCCTTGGGCAGTTTCTTTGACAGCAAGTCATCTCTTTTTTCAAAGAAACCTCCAAAGCCTGGGAGTGTATCGCCTGCAGAAAAATCTACTCTGCAAGATGATAGTGATTGGACAATAGTCTGATGCATATATGTGCATCATTTTTTTAACTCAATCTATCCCAATAATTTTTGTGGATGCCCCTGTAAATGTAATCTATACAGAATAACTAGTTGATCTGATAACAGTTTAGACGTATAATGTTCTCAGGAATTTGTTGAAGAGAAACAATCGATGAAAGGACGGTTTTTTATTGCTGACTTGAGAACGAGATATGAAGCTAGTGGTGCCACACTGAAAACAAGATCTTATACGACATTTGCTTCAATTGAATGCGAATAGATTACTAATAGGATTAATTACAGAAAAACATACCTGTGTTTTTTTTCTCTTTACTTGCCATTGTTTTGTTTTCGACTTGGTGTTGTCTTGTTTTTGGACACTTTGGACACCGGTGAAAAATCATTCATCCGTGTCTTAATCAATTTTCGCTTTATATAATTGTATTTGGGTTTGAACACTTTGCATATACATTTTGATTATAGGTACGTTGTATATATAAATCTAGAAGAGCATCGGGTTAGTAGAATGAAAAAGGGCCTACTTAACCAGGTGCTATTTTTAACATATAATAATTCTTATAAAAGGAAAATTTCTATAACTAATGCAAATATTTAAGGGCTTGTATCGCCTGAACTTAGTATGTGGTTAGCGGGATTCATTTTCATATATGATTTTCGAGTCTTATCCACTCGTGTTAAATTCATTCTGGAATGTTGGTGCACTTGGACCTGACCAATGGATCGGATTAGCACTGAACCGAGTATGGACTGTCAGTTCACGGGTTCAGTTATGTTGAACTGTAATTAGCTTTAAACCGATTTGGAACCGTTGGTTCATATATTCGATTGTGGTTGAATCGTAATTAGCCCATAGGGAGTGATTTCAAGCAGTTTAGCCCTTGAACCGTTTTTTTTAATATTTAATATATTATTAATTTTTTAAAATACATTAATAATTTTTAATAACCTAATTTATTTTCTCTCTCTTATTTTAAAGTGTACCAATTCATTAATAATTGCTATTTTTTTTATTAATTTTCAACTTAATGTAATTTCAACTTTTTTATTTTTTTCTCTTCAAATTTTATCTTTTTCTCATATTCAATTTCTTAATATTTGATAAGTTTTATAAAAAAGACTTATATTAACTTAAATTAAATTTTCACTTTATCTTTAATACATAATTAACTTATGATTAGTAATTTATCATTAATTTGATGATATTGTTTTTAAAAAATTATCTTTTATCATCACAAAAAAGGTAACTTGATATCCTATGATATAATGGATATCATTTAATTATTTTTTCTCAACTTAATGGTTTTCTTTTTCTCTCTCCCTCTATCTTTTTTTAAAGGAGGTGAATTAGCAAGGCTGATCCACCGGTTTAATGGTAGGCTGGATCGGTAGTTTACAATTTGCTAGTTTAGGCGATTCCGCCCTTTTGAACTACTTGGGTTCTTATGGCTAGATGGTTTAAGAGGCTATTTGTTGACCCTCTAGACTTAGGAGGCTATTTGTCGACCCTCTAGACTGGTTTATAGGTCATAACTGGCACTTACACGAATCTAGGTGCATTCAATCTTATTAATTAAGAGTTATTACTCTTTTCAAATATTCTCTAATATCTAGAAAGTGCAAGCCAAATTCTATACGATAAGTAAAAGGTTTTGAGGAATCTCTTTTTCTTTTCTTTAGAAAACTAAAAATAGTTAGAAAACATTTCAAAAATTCCATAGGATATATTAGTTAAAGCTTTGAAATTAAATGAAAACAACACAATATTGAGTTTAAACTCTAAATTTTTGCTTAATTTTTTCTAAAATAAAATTGAAACCCCAGTTTTGCTTAAACCTGTTTTGTGCTTTCATTTCCAATAGGATTAAGGTTGTATGCTCATAGAACCATATTTGAGCCTTACTTAACAATCTGGGGGGGATGAGGAGGGCAATAGTTTACTCGAATAGCTTAAGTTCTAACTTTTTTAGTTGCAATAGAATCGAATTTAAGTAAATTTCAAGTTAACTCAAGTAAATTATGACTTGTTTCATTTCATTATAACCCTCATATCAAGTACCTAAAATATTGCTATATTGGGTGTACAAGAGAGTTTTGTATAACTATACAATAAGTTAAAATATTATTAAAAGATAATCATTTGAAAAATAATTCATTCAATAGGGTAGTGAAAAATATATTAGAGGAGTCTATTTTCACATTCCATAAAGTTAAGTTGTTTATATATGAACAAAATATGCGTTTGCATATTGCACCGAAGGTGCACTCCACGAGTATATTTTTGTATTGAGGATTGATATACATGAAGTGCAAGTAAAGCATTCAGCTTCATTGAAACTAACATGTCATATGAATCACAAAATCATTTTTACCTTTTAAAAATCCTTTGTCATGGCTTTAAATCACTTTTTCTTTCTTTCTTTCTTTCTTTTTTTTTTCTCACTCCATTGTAATACAAGGTACGCTCACTTAGACACTTCTACTTCTTCTTCTTCTTTTCCCTTTTCCCTCTGTTTTCTCTTTTTAGCTTTGTTTCTCTTTCTAAACCCCAAATTATCTCTCTATTGCAATTTCTCCACTTAAAATGGTAACCATGGTTGTTAAAATAGTGAGTTAACAATACGTTTCTATAAGTTTAAAGTTTTATAATATTTTTCTTAATTAGAATAGATGTAAAATTATTTATATGCAAACTTTTAATGAAATTATGAATTTTCATATACGATTATATAAGTTTATGATTTTACCAATTTTTTACACTTAAATAAATAGTAAAATTACGATTTTGATAACTATGATAATAACATATAATTAGTTTCTCCAAAGAGTATGAGTATGTATGTGTAATGCCCCGAGAACCTAAATGGACGCTACAACCCGCCACATATTCTAGTTAGTTCGGAATATGTAAAACTTTTTAAGTCCACAATCGAAATATAAGAAATTATACCACATAGTATATAAAAATTCACAAGGGAGTGGGAACTACATCCACTCAAACTCATAAAATTGGAAAACTTAATAGAATTCAGGAGCACAATGATTCATAAACAATAGAAACATAAGATAAGTTCAGTATCTAGATTCTTAAGTATCAAGCCAACAGTTCATCTCCTTAATATACAAATTCCTCAACATGACATAAACTCCAGTAACTAGAAACCAGTCCTATCCTAGTCATTATAGAAATATAGATACTTGACTCTATCCTTTTTTTGAATGTCATTGACATACGTTTCCTTAGAAAAAAGATAGTTCTCAGATCTAATACCTAAAATAGAAAAGAATGAGCCAAAGTCTAGTACGGGTGTACAAACACATACATATGCTAAGGCAGATCATTCACAAGCAAAAATGTAATTATAATAGAATAATACAAATAACAATTTAATTATCCTACATTAAGCCAACAGAACGACAAAGGGGTATTTATAACCCCGCCACACTTCATCTTTATTCACATATATAGGTTGATATAAATATACATTTTCCTTTAAGTCTTTTACGCCTAGAAAACAGAGTCCAGAACCCAATATTCTAGTTGCATCATTCTATATGAAAGTTCATTAGGGAAACCTCATATATAATCAGCGATTTCTCTTTAAGGGAACTACCACTATGGGCCCTTAGAGCAAATGAGTCAATACAAATTCAATAAAACATTGATTCAGGCCGAATATAGATTGGTTCAGTTAGGTTCTTTTTAACCTAGCAAGCATAGCCATACAAACAAACACCATGTACCTAGAAACACTCTAAAACTAAATACAACACTTTAATCTCAAAACTTGAATAAAACTCTTACCTCAATAAGGAAAACCAAACACCACGAATCTAAAAGAAAACAAGTAGCACGTTAACTCTTAAGTATTCTACGACTAAGTCCTATTTAGGAGTTATCTATGAGTTTATGATTTATTCAATTAAAGTTCCGAAAGAAATCATTGATTCAAATAATAATAACACAATATAATTAAATTAAAAATGTAATATAATTATATATATAAGATCACTTTTATAGAAACTCATAAAGTATATATAACATATCTATATATATAAAAGAAGGTATAAAATTAACACATAATTAGAGTATCGGGTAATATAGATTATTGAATCTATATGGAAATAAGTAATATGTACTTAATTGGAAAAATAGTATGATTTGTTAAAACTCATAAGGAATGAAAAAGTAATAATAAACAGATAAAACGGACATGCTATGCCTAATGTAATATGCTATTATATATATATATATATATATATATATAATACGAGAGTGATAAGAATATTTAGATCGGAATACCGTTGCAATGAAAGATAAGATATTCTAATAATAACATAGTATTGTAGTATGCCAAATTGATACTTGGGACTATTGTAAGCCTCACAACCAGCTACTTAGGGTTCTGATTAGCTGAAGGATCCAATTGAGCTTAAATTATAAAGTATAACTAGAAATATTAGTAAAAATGATCCCGTAAGTTTGAATTTAGGAAAATAAGTAATAAAATAAAAGATATAAAATTTTCAAATTTTAAGTATATAACTTATTATTTATCGAAAATACATAAAAATATATTCCGATAATTAACGAATCGCTAGAGATAAATTATATGTATACTAAAAATCATATAATGACTTAAATAATATTTAGGAATATTTATTTGTACTATATATGAATTTACATATAAGTAGAAATACGCGTAATTACTTAAAATACACGAAATGCGCTAAAATAATACTAAATAATTAAAGAAAATTTATAATTAATTAAGGAAAAATAAAAAAATATATAGAAAAATGAGGAAAATTCTAGAAGTGGGGTGTGGCAATCTGAAAATTAAAGAAGGAAATTAACCAATTAAATTTAGCTAAATAGAAAGTAAAAAAAAGAAGAAGAGATAAGGCAATTGTCAAATCAATTTAATACATAATAATTTCCCTAAAGCTCTATAAATACTCCAAATTTTTCAGAAGCTCATTTGATTAGTTTGAAACCCTAGAAAATTAGAGAGAGACAAAATTGAAAGTAAATTAGGGTTTTACAAAAATTTAGCATAAATCTGTACAGTTGGGACTTGTAAAGAGAACCTAGACCCAACAAGTAGCAGGGAGTGGATAGCTACCACCACCACACGGTGGTAGTAGTACCCAAGTGGGCTGACACACCCATGGCCACCGACGGTGGCCGGAGCCACCCAAATTGGTAAGTTTGATTTCCAGCTTGATTTTGTGTAATTTTGTAAAAATAGTAAATATTCTTAGAAAATTATGAATTTTGTTATTGTAAAATATTTTAGTATGTAGTTTTTAGGAAAAATATTATTTTGATGAAAATATGTCCCGTGATATATGATTCTTAAGAAATCATGCAAAATCGAGCATATTTCGGTTTAAAAATAAATTACTTTAGGAGTATATTTTTTAGCTCAAAATTTTTGTGTAGACTATTTAGATGATATATAACAATGTTATGAAGCCTGTTTTCAAAAATTAATTTTCGAAAATTTTAGATAATTTTTAGGCCTTAAAATGAGGCATAAAATGGATAATTTAAGGTTAATTAAGTAATTAAATAGTTAATTACTGATTTATTGAATAATTATATGTTTTAGGATGTTGAAATCCAATGAAGTATGGTACTTGTGGCATTTAAGGTGTTAGATGTAATTATTAAGCTAATTATGTAGTAAATAAGTAATAGGGAAAAATAGTAAATTTTAAGTTAATTTTGTAAATTAAGGTAATTAGGTGTAAAATCTGATTTAGGATAAATTTGGACATTTTGAAATGATAATTGATGTTGGGAGATGGTAATTAGAGTGATAGAAATATTGGATGTGTATTATGTACATAATAAGTGATAGTACATAATATACAATTATTGGAAATATAATAAATAGAAGATATTAGAATAAAAATTGATATTATATAAATAATAGAGATATATAATAAATCTGATAGAAATCTTGAATTTATGCAATTATATGAAAATGTAAAAATTTCTCTCATCAAGAGTAAATTTGGTACACTAATAAAGATTTAAGTATACCGAGTGGAATAAAATACCGATTAGGGGTAATTATGGTATTTAGGATATCTAGAAGTAATGTGATTAATTTCACATTATGAGTTGAAACGAGTTTCTAAGGTTCGGGTATAAAATAGTACTTAGAAATCGAATTAAAACCTAATTTAGAAATTGATGTGGAAACTGAACCCGAACCTAGTCTCAAACTCAGAATAATTGTAAAAGATTTGAGAACCTAGATAATTGGATATATTAAACCCCAAGCTAAAGATAACAATAAGTGTTATAGGATAAAATCAATTTATAATAGTTATATGAAAAATAGAAACCATGTTTGTATTATAGAGATAATTAACGATGGCCTTAGTGAGTTAGACCTCGAGTGAATGAGCGAAGAGTCGAAGTAAGTTGGGATTAATACATTACTGTATTTTGGAGGCTTGAGATTATACTTGGTTGTGCTTGTTAGATAGTTGGCTATGTGCATGTACTTGATTATGAGTGATGCTATGATTTTATTTGTTGTTCTGGCTTGTATTGTATAACATGATTGACCACCCTAAATTGAACTTAATCAAATATACGAGCAGTAATCATAAATCAGACTTGCATAGCAATCCATTAGAGGAAACTTAGAATTCTTCGGCTAAATACCGACCCCTTCGAAAGGGATAGCGTTGGATAGTATAATGAGTCCCTTCTTTATCCTTAGTCGAACTAAGTGACAAGCGAGGAGGTCGCGGCAAGGATAAAGTCAATGGTTCGAAGGTAGTTGCAGGAGGAGTGGTGTCTCCATTGTACAAGCCTGGGTTTAGTTGTGGTTGTTGCATTAACATCAATTCCTTAATCTAGATTAGAGCGGACGTAATTTCTCTAAAATCTCACAATGGGCCGGTCAAGGTCATGCAATGGCATTTGCTTGAACATGCATTATACCAAATGATTTGGTTAATAACCTTATTTGTGTTTATGGTATAGTTTTAAGTCCTCAATCCTAACTTATTGAGCTGTAGTTGCTAACATCTCTACAGACATCGTTACAGGTGCTGGCTAAGAAGCAACTTACAATTACTCTTAAGCTAGCAACTGTTGGATCTTAGGGAGCGAGGAAAAACATTTGAAGAGCAGACATATATTTTTAAGATTTAAGCTCTTATCTTAGAATTTTTCTGAATAATGTATTAACTAGGAAATAAATTACGGTGAAGCGTTGTAAACGTTAATTGTAATAACTGAATTCTAGTGCATATATATATTTTTCTCACTTTCTTAAGTAAATGATTTATTTAAATTACAAACTATTTATTTCAAAGCGGGTTAGTCGTAAACGCCTTGTGTAAATCAGGTTTAGGATAGTGGTTGTAAGGCCAACTTCTATTTTAAAATGGTTTACATGGTGGGACTGTTACGACTCTACCGCTTCGAGATGTGACAACTATTATATAAAATACGATTATTAATATAATTTATAAATAAACAGAAAATAGCGACTTAACTCGAATATGTCAAAAACAAAAAAAATTGACCTCAATATATATATATATATATCTATAACTAATGATACGAAATATGATAAAATATATTTAATAGTAACCTTTATATAAAATAGTTCTATATAACATGATAATCTATTAATTTATTAGTAGTAATTAAATACTAACCATAATTTATTCAACACTAATAATGGAAATAATAAATAAAATAATAATAAGATAATACACTATGAGTATGATACAGAGTATGAAATTGAAATGGTCCATGAATTCAAATTGAGACGAAATTCATTGAACAACAGTGGTTGACGTCAAACGAAAACCTATCACATACGAAAATATAAAAATTAATTTCTATTTAAACAAAAACCCAAATAATCAACTAAAGTTAATTAGCGGAATGAGCTTGGAACTTGCAGAAATGGAGACTAACTAATTCAACTAAGACAAAGACGAGGAAATTTGAATTCAGTTGAGATTGATATTGGTGGCACCGAAATGAATTTGGGGGGACTGTTACTAAAGACAACAAGGGCAAATTTCAAGCAAGAAAGAGAGAATTCAAATACGAGAGGGAGAATGATGGGGTGGGGGGTTAAGGAAACCGAGAGTGAAAGAAGGATGAGAGATATGGGAGATAGGGATTGGGGGGCAAGAGTGAGAGAAGAGAATGAGAGAGGTCAGAGATGAGAGATAGATAGAGGATAGATGAGAGAGAGAAAAATAAATGATGAGGAGAGAAAGAAAAAGGTAGAGAGAGAGAGAGAGAAATTGTAGCTGTGTGTGTGTGCTTCAATATGTCTGCACTTAATCTTAATATTCATTTAGATCACTTCCTTGCAAATTTTAAAGCTATTCTCTCATCACATTTTTTTTTCTTTTCCTTCTTTCTTTTTTCAAAAAAAAAAAAAAGATAACTTCATATGTTTTATATAATGATAGGGCATTTACGGTATTCTTTTAGTATAAGATGTCTAATTTATTGTAAACCCTAAAGATAAACCAAGTAACTGTAGGATCGAACTTAATATATAAAATTTAGGGCGATCGATTAAAAGATTCGATCAAACCTAAATTATAAACTATAGTTATAAATATTAATAAAAATGACCCCCTTAAATTTGAATTTAAGAAAATAAATAATAAAATAAGAGACTATAAAATTTTCAAATTTTAAGTATATTACTTATTAATTATCGGAAAGGCGAAAAGTGTAATCTAATAACTAATAAATTGCTAGAGATAAATTATATGTATACTAAAAATCATAGAATAACCTAAATAATAATTAAGAATGTTTACTTATACTCTATATGTATTTACGTATAGATAAAAATACGTAAAATTACTTAAATTGCTTGAAATTAGCTAGAAACTTATTAAATAATTAAAGAAAATTATAAAATAATTAAGGAAAAAAATCAGAGGAATAAGGAATGATCCATATTTGGTTGTGGTAGCAAGGGAAGTAAGGAACAAAAATTAACCGATAAAAAACAAACAACACAAAAGGTAAATTGGAAGAGATTTGTATATTGTCTTGTCTAATTAATACATAACAATTTCCATAAAGCCCTATAAATAGCAAGAAAATTTACGGAACTCATTTGGATAGTTAGAAGCTTAGAAAAATTGAGAGCTCCGAAATTGAGAGAAAAAAATTAAGGTTTTAGAAATTTGTCCCAAATTTGTGCAGAGGGAGTAAGAAGGCTAAACCCACATACTACTACCACCTGAAACTGAACCACCACCACCACCACCCCACTCCAAACCCACCGCCTGGATCGGCCGACACATCTAAACTGGTGTTGGAAGCCAAGAAGCCATCGAACTAGGTGAGTCTCACATCTTCTCTGATTTTGTAAAATTTCTTAAAATTATTTATTTTGCTCAGAAAATTATGAAATTTATTTTTCTAAGGTTTTATTATATGTAAATTTAGGAAAAAATAGTAATTAATTTTAATCACATCTGTAAATATAGGGTTCTTAAAAAATTAGACAAAATCGAGTATGATTAGAATTAGAAATAAATAGGCTTAGGAGTGTAGTTTGGAGCTCAAATTTTTTTTGTAGAATGCTTAAGTGATATAGAACAGTGTTATGAAGCTATTTTTGTAAAATTAATTTTTGAAATTTTTAAATAATTTTTTAGCTCTAAAATGATGAAAAAAAAGGTAATTTTGGGTTAATTAGGTGATTAAATGATTAATTACTAATTTAGAAGGTAATTAGATGTTTAAAGATGTTAATCTCTAATGTGAAAACCTAATCCTAGTCTTTGGAGTATTAAATATAATTAATATAGGAATTATGTGGTAATTGTAGGAAATTAAGAATTGGAATTTTAATAAATATGAAAAAATTAGGTTAATTTGGATAATATAATAATAAAATTAGTATATAATAAATTTGGTACAAAATTAAATTTTTGGTAATTGGATAAAAAATGTAAGATTTTCTCACATCAGGAGTAAATCCGGTACCTCAATTAAGATTAGAGTGTATCGAATAGATTATAACACTAAATTAAGACCTAGTGTGATATTAGAATACTCGAGCTTAATATGATTAATTTCACATTAGGATTCGAGCGTATTTAGGATTCTTCATAGTTAAAGACAATATAGAATCAAAACTACAATCTAATTTAGAAACCGAACCCCATACTAAGGTAGAGTAAGTCGTTAGTAAATAATAGGTATACATGGAGAAGTGAGTTAAATTATAACTTAGAATATGCATAATTAAAGTATAAGTACTACAAAGACGTATTTGTATTATATGATACCTGGAGATGAACTGACCTATAATTAAGTGATTGGGCGACCGAGAATTCTAAGTAAGTTAGGTTTATTACTTTACCGTATTGGAGTACTATTATAAGGTACTCGGAGACTTAGGATTGTATATGATTGTGATTGCAAGTAGTTTATGCATGCGTTTGTGTATCTGAATTCATGTTGAAATTTGTATTATGATTGATTGTTTATTATGACTGGATTGGTGTGAAATTGTCTGAACATCTTAAATGGAACTTAATCTTAATCAACTCTAATACCCTAAATTGTCATGCATTGTAACCCTTTAGCGGATCATTAGGATTCTTCAACTAAATACCGACACTGTCGAAAAAGATAGCGCTGGATTGCAAATTGATCTTTTCCTCATTCTCAGCCGAACTAAGTGACAGCAGAGTAGATCGTCGTAAGGATAAGGACATTGGTTTGAATGATAGTCTTAGGAGGAGTAGTGTCTCCATTGCACAAACTTAGGTTTAATCGTGAACTATTGCATAATATGAAAACTCCTTAACCCGGATTAGAGCGAGTAAAATTTCTCTGATTTCGCAATAGATCGGACTACGTTGTGTGATGATATTTTCTTGTTGCATTACATGAAAATAATTACTTGATAATCTTGTTTGTATTTATATACATTCACGAGTCTCCAATTCAACTTATTGAGCTGTAGTTGCTCATACCCCTATAGATCCTTTTGCAGGTCCTGATTTTTTTAACTAATATGTCGCCTTATAACCATCCGGAGTTTAGTTTTTTTTTTAAGCCTAGAGCTGTAAGGATCAATTTGCCTAGTAGTTAATGTATATGTATAATTTCCTTAGTAATGTAAGATTGAAAAACTGATAGTTGATATGTAAATTAGCTGACTGTTACATTTGATGTAGAATTTCCTAGGAAATTTTGTAGAATGTACATGTAATTATATACGTTGAACTAAAGTTCTTGATAATTACTGTAACTTTACCTAAATTCTTAATTGGATTGTTTATTTCAAAGTGAAAAGTCGTCAACGTTTTGTGTTAATCATGTCTATAGTAGGTACTATAAGGCTAGTTACTATTATAGAATGATTTATATGATGGGACTATTACAACTTTATAACTTTAGGGTATAACATTTGTGCAAATTGTGTTGATTAGGTTGGAATGATCGGTCTCATCAAATTTATTATCCATATGCATGAGCATGATTAGACCTATGCAATGGTTGATTTCAAACCGTGAATTAGTTTGGCTTGAAAGTGGTTAGGCTTAAATCGCCTCTCGAACCGTCGGGTCTTAAGAGTTTAGACAGTTCAAGAGGTAAAAACCGTACGAACTGACTTGCTATTAAATTGACGGGTTAGTCTAATCGGTTCACCTCCTTGAAAAAAATGAGAGAGAGAGAGAAGGAGGGCCATTAAGTTGAAAAAAAAATAATTGAATGATATCCATTAGGTCATGATATGGTAAAGCTACTTTCTTTGCAATTATGAATGACAATATTCTAAAAATAAATCATTAAATTAATGATATAAGACTAATCATAAGTTGATTATGCATTAAGGATGAATAAAATGATGGAAAATTTAATTTAAATTAATATAAGTATTTTTTGTAAAACTTGTTAAATGTTAAGGATTTAAATATAGAAAAAAAATTCAAATTGATGGGAAAAATGATGAAAAAGTTGAAACCACATTAAGTTAGAAATTAATAAAAAAAATTATTAATTATTAATAAATTAATAACAATTTAAAAAAAAAAAGAGTGAAAGGAAGTCATGTTTGGGGAAAAAATAAACAAAAGTTGAAACCTTTTCAAGTTAAAAATTAATAAAAAATTAGAAATGATTAAAATTAATAAAAAAAATAGTTCAAGGATCACGAATTAACTCTTAAACCGCTTAGCCGATTATAGTTTAACCTTCATTTAGCTCGTGAACTAGCGGTTTCGATCACTTTAGGTTAGTGAGTAGGTATAAGCATGACGATAAGGAGATGCATTACAATTGTGATCCCATTAAGAATTTGAAAATGAAAAGAGAAGTGAATTATGAGGAGTTCTCGAATAAATTATGTATTAGAGTCGGGTCGGTCCGTTCTTGTTGTAGCATCCAACTTATAATGGACGTGGAGCAATTCATGAATCAATGTACATTAAAGATATAATTTGCCTTTGGCCTACATACAATTCGATGCGCATAAATAAGCCATGTGACCCGACTTGTATGAAAATAAAATTTCTATTGACAAAGGCATAGATTGAGTTTCCAAGATAATTTAGTTAATTCTATTAGCAACATATTGAATGAGGTTTGGAAGATGAGATACTTCTCAAAATATCACGGTTGACATGCCAACCATAATCCACCTTCTCTTGTAACTTCTTAGAGTTTGGAGTTGTGAATTAAGTTTAATAACTGTATCGTGATTTCACCTTTTAAAATACTTTTAAACATTTGAAATAGGAGTGAAATTCATTTTCACAATATCATTTCAAGTATATTTCTATAGAGTAAACATGATATAATAATAAAGTTTTATGGATAATAGAGGATTATAAAAACACGTACTTTACAACATTAGGAATTCTATAAGTCTTTTTCTCACAATTATTGCGTTTCTACTTAAATAATAGTTGTTTTGTTTTTACCTAATCATTTTTACCTTACGTAAATTGTTATTACACGCATTCGAATAATTAAGAGCTCTTTCTCATCATTAAGGGGATTAAGATAACATATGGCATGTATTAAAAAAATTCAATCGTATTAATAAGTTATATAGATTGATGAATGATATATAAATACTAATAAAAGTATTTAGGTTTTTAAAATACTATTATTTATATTTCATGTGTTATTTATTTATTTTTTTTTTATACACCAAGAATAAATTTATACGGCGCATCATTACTATTAAAGCTTTTCTCTGCGTGCGTGATATTACTCATTCAGCTACTTTACCAATGCAAATAGATACAATAATAAATCTTTCTTCCTATTCTCTCAAATTTGACATTTTTAGATTCGAACTCCACATAACGTGTATATACATATTGAAAGAGGATTCTCAAGTATATATATATACATAGCATGTGGTTACCAATATGAAGCGTATGATATAAATCATTACAACAAGTACGGCAGTACAAGCTGAGAAATTAAAATAAATTTATTATTTTTACTATCATGTATTATTCGCTACGCTAAATTAAGCACATTACCAAAATTAAAATAAACCTTACGTATTCTATCCAGCAATTGATGCAACTGGGTATATCTATTTATTTTTCAATAGATAAAAGGATTTAATAAATATTGCATGTTATGTGTTAGATACATATATATACATGATGTATAAATAATATCAATAAAATGTTAAAATGAATATTAATATAAAAAATAATTTTTAAATCAATTATGTGATTTACTCATGATATATATATTAATATCTTATTTATATTTATATAATATATGATGTGTATTAGCTATTAGATTCTTTCTTTCAAAAGAGAATGGTTGGGGTAGTGTTTACACACTTAAATTTTGGTCATCTTCTCATCTCCAAAACCCTGTTTGGGGAACTAATGTAAAATGCTAATGCAAACTGTGAAGTTTGAAAAACCTAGCGTTAGGGATGTTCCATTATTCCAACGTCCGCCAGTGTCTCTTCGCTAGTTCTGCAGTGTTTGCCGGTCAAATGTTGGATAATTGTGAATTAATGGGAATAGAGTCTTTTATATAAATGTATTCTTTTTGCATGCTACGTCTTATAATCAATCACGTTGAAAATTTCTTCTGCGATGCGTGGTTCTATGCCCTACCTCTCTTGTGATAAGTGTATATTGTTTTAATACAGATTTAATAATATTAATACGTTATATTAATCGATAAGTAGTATATAAATATTAATAATATTTAAATATATAATAATAAAAATATATATTTTTTGAAAAAATATTAATGATATTTCTACATGTTAAAGATTTTATTATTATTTATGTATAGCTCGTATTCATACAGGAGAAATATTTCTCTTGTATTCTCATCCTTGCTGCCTTTTGCATGCATATGTGCTTGGTTTGGTTGCAACTTGCAAGTATGTTTGTATTTTGTAGCATGGCGAGCAAGCGTTCATGTCTCTCTCTCACAATGTCTTTTTCAACACTAAACAACTACCTTGTTAATGTTATGCATTTATTATCTATTTGTATTGAGATGTAGAATGAGTCAATTCTAGCTGCTAGTCGTAGTTCAATAATAATTAGTTCATACAATTCTATCGATCAAATCGAAGTTAGTGGTAGAAAGATGATTTTGGTAGATAAATGTACCGTTAAGGATGATTCATCGTGGAAAGGGAAATATTTGATTTTCATAACTGTTAAGTTTATGAGAAGCTATATAATATTAATAAGATATTATCATATGTAATATGTGAGAACCATATAGGGTAATTAATATAGAAACAAATCATTATATTATTATATATATTAATATTTTATTGATATTTATTTGTTATAAATATATAATATGTGATTTATAATATCTAATAATTTTTTTTTATAATATATGGGACACCTTTGATAAAAAAAAAAAAGTCCAATGAGGAACGCACCATGTAGCATCACTTTTTCTTTTTCTTTTTCTTTCTTTCTTTTTTTTTTTCTTTTTTTTTGGGAAAAATTGAAAGGTTGTGATAGGTATATATGTTATGGATGGAGGTTTGTCCTATATTTTCCTTCTCTATTTCATACTCACATATAAAGATTTTGCTTGACACTTTACCTAATTTTTTCCCCTTTTCTTAATTTTAATGAAAATGTTAGTTGATATTGTTAAATGATGGATGAGATCTATACAACATTGATTTAACTTCATCAGAATATTTGACTTTCTTGAATGGTAGATGACATCTATACAACACTAAATTGACATCATCAGAATATTGAACTAAGTCCAATAGTAATTTGGGTTAGATTCTTTATGCAACTGATAATATCTACTGAGTCAAATCATGTTTTAAATAATGTTGTTAAACTTGAGTTGACCCTTGCAATTTAATATCTCCCTTTAATCTTTGACTCTTTCATGTGTTTGGGTCAACTATCTACATTAAGCTTAACAACATTAGTTTTGTAATAATTTAAAAAAATTTAGCTTAGTTGAATTTGGATGGAATTGAGATCATTAAGATTGGCTCATGTGTTTTCAGTCTTTAATATCAAACTTATGCACTTTGCAAAAGATAGCTATGTGTCGTTAGCTTATGATAAGCTCACAAGCTAACTCTTAAATGAGTAGGGTTCATTTCATCAATTAATTATTAAGGTAACTCGATGGATATCATTGAATGTAAGACATTATAAATGCTCACCAAAACCTCCTCATTTACGTACAATTGAAACAATACTCTACTGTAGGAACTTTGCTCTCAAGCTCAAACAACTACTAAGATGTAAAACAAAATCAATTGCCCAAGAATTACAAGATTGAAGCTCTAAACTCCTTTTTATATTATTTGTGCATTCAAGTCTGCGAGACTATTTATTCATCTTCTATCTCAATCTCTTCAAGTTATCCCTCTACAAGTAATTTCCATAGAACTTCTCTAAGGATAAGAGGAACGCTAAAGCACATATAGTTAATTGTTGGATAATTATGAATTAGGTTTATACATGATTTCTCCTCGAACAATAATGTGAATAACCTTAAACCCCTACCCCTCACCCCTACAACAAAAAAAAAAAAAAAAAATGGCTTGCGACAATTCTATTTACCAATAAAATTACATTTAGTTATGAATATGACCAGCAGCTAATTCCATAATTTCTAAATGGAAAATGGTTACGAAAATTAGCATACATTACTTCCTTTTCATGCTTTTTCTCCTCTCCAGTGCTAAGATTTTGCGGCAAATGACACGCACCCATAGCTATATTATGTTATGTTTAATATTTTAATTAGAAGGGTCGTTAACATTGTTTGTATATGGAATTTACAATTTCTCATGTATATGATGGACAAGGAATGGTCGTTCCTTATCCCTAGCCAAAGAAACGCTAAGAATTTCCCTTAATAAATATTCAGTCCATGGAATAATCATGGAGCTAAACCAAAAGTCACATCACCAAAAGGTAATAATCAGAGAATGAATTGGTCAAACCCCCAACCAATGTAAGTTCTAAATCATGATCCAAGAAAAGGATTTGACTAAGAGTAGAGGTGGAAATCTTGAAATGCTGGAAAGATTATTGGAGTTGTATGGATTTAAATTGAAATGGTCATATGCATCTCATACTATACCTGACTTTAGAAAAATGATGTAGAATGGTACTTAGGGGAATGATTAGGAGAGAATGAGATAATGAAGATGAACTTGTGGTCTCAAGAAGCTCAAATGCCTATTTGATAAGTGAAGGAACCATTCAAACATTAAACTTCAATACCCTTGATTGAAGGCTTATGTTATTCGTATCTATCCTTATTTGGTCCAAATCCAATTTGAAAGCTATTCAAAACAACTATCCATCTTAATGATGGACTCTTTTATGAGTTTTTTCTTTTATACCTAATCAAAAGCCATTTTTAAGTCCATGAGACTTCTTGACAATTGTTGAAATTGAGTAAATTGGTCTAATGATCTTATTCGAAATCTATCATATTAAATCTCTTTTGATCATTTTGAATTTCGTGAATTTGATTTTATGAAGTCTCATTACTTTAGTTCAAAAAGTTAAATCCAATGCATAATGAATCTAAAACTCAAATATTGAATTTAGCTCTTTAGAATTATCAGCCTCATCGATATACAATTATCACATTGTAGTTCTTCACAGACCATTCATCGTTGACTTCACCTCTTGAGGTTGGTACAGGCTATCAATGTTCTTTTCTTAGCAATCGCACAAATTATTTGACTATCTTTTCCCTTTCCCTTTGTTAGTAAAAGTGACCTAATAAAATCATATCCCGCTAATGATTATCTAAGATAATAAAGTTTTCTAGAAAGTGTTGACATCATTGTGATCCATCTGTAATTATTGAAGAAGCTTTATCATTATTAAAGTGCAAGCAGAAACTTACAATTAAAATATCATGTGCGCGCGCTTTTATTAATTTAAACTTTATACATCAAAAGTCCAAAATTTGGCAAGTTATGATTGCTAAATTCACAGGTATCTTTCATTTTCTATTTTGTAATTTTGGTTACATTTTCGATATATATATATATATATATATATATATGATAATATGGTTTTACGTATAATAATATCTAGAGAGTTCATTAACTTTACGGAAACACATTTTTTACAACAAAGGGAATTCCACTCTTCCTCCTCATCGTACGAGCCAAGATTTTCCATGTAAGTAATTGAGCCTTTCCTTTTCTAGCTCTTGTCGGCTTTCGCTACTTATCCTGTAATCTTTATAGTCGAACACTTTTCCATGCCTCCCAAACCTGTTCTAAATTGTGACCCATCAGTTTCTTCGTACTGGCATAACTAAGAGCTTTTTTTTTCTCATCGTTAATTAAAGTAAGTTATGACACAGGTGATGCTGGTCACCTGGCCACCATTTATTATTACAAATAGCAAATGGCGACAATCAATTTTTCTTCCCTATTCTCACTCGCTTGATATTTCTAGATTATCAGTACTCCTTTTTTAACCTTGGCATTTTGGAACATACAGAAGCACTCTGTGTGTATACATATTGAATCATATGATAAATACAATAAGTAGGGGCACTATATAAAATTAAGACAATTCTATTATTTTTACTATAATTTGTTATTACACTATTGAATCAAGATGAAAGACAACTCTTTAGGATAACAATAATATGGAATAAAACAGTAAAAAAAAAAAGATTCAACAATTTTAATACACCAAGTAAATTAATCATTGGCATATAAATATACTATTATGATTGGGTTTGTAAATCATTTATTCTTATCTTTTATTTTTAAATAACATTACTTTTCAAGGATATCCTCCACCGATGCCCCCACCAGCACCTGCTCCTCCACCATATCCTCCTCCTACTCCACCACCACCTCCAAACCCTCCACCACCTCCTCCTCCAGCTCCTCCACCTAATCCACCACCAGCACCAACTCCACCTCCAACTCCACCCCCATAACCACCACCTACACCACCACCATATCCCCCACCTCCTCCTCCCCCAAGTCCACCGCCTCCACCAAGTCCGCCACCAGCACCTCCACCAAGTCCGCCACCAGCTCCTCCACCAAGCCCGCCACCAGCACCTCCACCATACCCACCTCCAGCTCCTCCACCAACTCCACCTCCACCTCCATATCCACCACCTAGCCCTCCTCCATATCCCGGTTTATGGTGAAAGAAACCTTTCTCCTCCTCAAAGGACTTTCCAGCTTTTTCATTCAAAAGAACTCTAGAGTAACTGATGGAGCATACCAATGCTCCTAGTAAAACGAGAAAAAGCAACTTAGAAGTCATTTTTGGGGGGCACGGGCACGTTAGAGTTGTGTTTTGTTTGTTGATTATAGTGTGAGGACTGAGGGTTATATATAGCTGAGACTGAGAGAAAAAGGAAGGGGGGAAAAAAAATGTAGAAATAAATGCAATTTTCCTTAGATTTATTTCTAACATTTGACAAAATTTTTCATATATAAGCTAAGTATTCTACCGGAAAATAAGTACAATCAGTTATATCTATTTATTTCTCTGCAGATAAAGGAAAGGATGGATGGTCCTATGTGGTTGGGGTGGTCTTTGAAATCATAAATTTCGATCAACTTCTTAGCTGCAAAACCGTGTTGAGGGAATTAATGCAAAATCTGAAAATCCTGATGCCGACTGTGAAGTTTGAAAAACTAGCATTCGGGGATGTTCCATTCCAACATCCGGCAGTGTCCCTTCACTATATATTTCTATCAGGATGTGCCGGTCAAATATTGTGAATTAATGGAAACACGTTCTTTTATATAAATTTATTCTTTTTACATGATCCATCTAATCAATCACGTTGAAGATTTCTTCTACAGTCCCTGCATACATGTGTGCTTGGTTGTAAATATGTGTGTGTCTTGTTGCATAGCAACTCGCAAACGTTCATGTATCAACTTCCTCTCTTTCTCTCAACATGTCTTTTATTTTCAACACCAAACAACTGCCTCTTTTAATTTCATGCATTTATTATATATTTACATTGAGATATATAACGAGTCAACCCTATCTGCTAGTTGTAATTCAATAATCATTAGTTCGTATGATTATGTGGGTCAAATCAAAGTTAATCAATGAGTAAGAGTAGATTTTGATACATACTTTCCTACAACAAGGGTTTACTTCGTGAAAATGGGATTTATATGCGGCCCCAGTGAGACATGGTTATAATTATAATAGGGATGTACCATTAATTAAAGAGAAGCAGCTATAGCTAGGGATAATTTAGAAAGGTTTATATAGTATTAACATATTACTTATTTTTAATGAATGGTGGATAAATATTTAATATGTTAAAACATAGATCCATTATAAATAATATACATTCAAATATTATTAGTACTCGTCTATCACTCATCAAAACGTGTGATGTATTAATATTAATGAATCTTTTTCCAAGATGATCGAGCATGGAAAGGAAAGTATCTGATTTTCTTATACCTCAACCTCATGGGGCTGTATCATGTAATATATGGGACACCTTTGATTGAGAAAAAGAAAAAAAAAAGAAAAAAAAAAAAGAAAGTTCTACTTGTACATACTATGTGGCATCACTTGAAAAAATAAAAAATAAGAAAAAAACGTATATTAAAAGGTTGTGATGAATATAAGTGCTATGATAAAGGTTTATTTTATATTTTCCTTCTCACTCGTTCCCATATATGAAGATTTTTCCTAACACTTTTACCTTACCAATTCTTTTTCTCCTTAATCTTAACGGAAACATTAATCGGTAGCCTTAAATGTTCGATGGTGTTTCTAGAATATTGGCTAAGTACAATAGTGATTGGTGACTCCTCATGCTAGTAATAAGTCTAAGAGAGGCATGTTTTGAAATGACTTAAAAAGAGATTTGACTTAGTTGGATTTGAAATTGGGATTGCTCATATCTATCCATCTACTTTCAAGCTTTCTTAATAGACTTGCTCAACAAAGGATGGCTCTACGCCTTTGGCTTATAATATACTCAATAAATAGCTCCTAAATGAGTAGGTTTAATCTCATACATCAATTATTGATTTAATTTGATGGGTACCAAAGTCCAAATAGTTTCTCAATACTCTTAATGTCTCCTTACATATATATATATATATATATATAATTAAGATATAATATTTTGTCATGAAAACTCTACACTCAAAGATCAAACAATTACTTAAACAAAACAAAATCAACTACTCTAAAATTACAAAGTCGAAACTCTAGACTTTGTTGTCTATCATTTGTATATTTAAGCCCTTGAGGCAGAGTCTCTTTATTTCCACTCTCTACTAACCTCTTCAAGTTATCCCTCCATATATTATTTCCACATCGTTTTTCTAAGGTCATATGAAGCATTAGATACATCTTTCATGTAATATGTATTACTAAACAAATCTCTTATCTACAATTTTTGAAATCTATCCTTATACTTTTATCATCCTTTATCATAATTTTAGTGTGAAAAGAATTTTATGTTTTAAATTATATACTTTAAATAACAGTTTTAAGTTAGCAATAAATACCTTTCGGAAAGCTTGTACCATTTTACATATGTTATTTAAGGTTTCTTGTAATTTTGGAATGGCGAGACACGTATGAAAGTAGCTTATGGTTAAGGCCAAATTGAACATTCACTTAGTTATTGGTAGAATATATATATAATATATATATGTGGCAAAATTATGTTAGAGGTGATCAATATTTGAGGTAAATTTAATAGGACATCAACGTTTCGAAAAAATCAAATAAGGAATCAATGTTTTAAGTAATGGTTAAAATAGAAGATGATCATTATAATGCTGTTAATTTTAGTTAATGTGATAGTCATTTGTAATGCTTACATATATAATTAAATAACAAATAAACAGAAAAATAAGAAAAAATGTAAAGAAAAAGAAAAATTAAATATGAAAATATACAATTACATATAATAAGTATGATTATATATTATAATTAAACATAAAAACTAGAATTTTTAAAATGGAAAAACAAAAAAATCCTTTAAAAAATAGAGAAAAATTACTCTGACCACCTTAGAGTGAGAGATAACTAAGGACCACTAAAGAGGGTTTACGTGACCCCTAATGTGGATTATTGGCTACCCCTTATCCATGGGGTGGCAATAGGGTGGTTAGAGCGATCCTAAAACTACAGTAGGTCATAACCCACAATATAAAGTGAGTCGTTTAACCAACTACCCTTAAATTCAACAAAAATTAGAAAAGAAAAAATGTTAAAAATCTATCAAATTATGGCATGAGTGAAATGACTTACTTTACATTATAAGTGGTAACCCACTATAATTTTGGGGTTGCTTCGGCCACTCTAAGGATAGGGGGTGGCCAAAGTGACCCTTCTCTATTTTTTCATTATTTTTTTTTCATTTTTTAATTTTCTAATTTTTTTATTTTATAGTTAAATATGTATATATATATCTTAATATATTGCATGTATATTATATATTATTATATATAATATAAATATTATATTAAATACATATAACATACGTATTTTATTTACATATAATATATATCATATATATTACATGCATATTATATTTTATTTTATTCAATTATTATGATTTTTTAAATCTTTTTATAAATTTTCTTTATTTTTTGTTAATTTTTTTGTATTTATTTATTATTTAATTATATATGTAAGCATCACATGTCTATTGAATAAACATTAAGTCAATGCCATGTGACAAATAACTACCACATGAGCTAAAATTAATGATGTTATAATGATGATCCTTTATTTTAACCACAAACTAAAATGTTAATTTTTTATTTAAATTTTCTAAAATACTAATTCTTTATTTGATTTTATTTCAAAAAACATTGAAGCCTTCTCCGTATAATTTTCTCGACCGTGCTTAACTTCTATAAATGTGCCCAATACTTTTATATCCCTATTCTTTATTTCATGCACTACGTAGTATATAATTTTTTCTTGTTGATATTTGTGAACCGAATAGTTAGTTTGAATATTGTTTTCCAAAAGCAGGATAAAACTTCAAAATATCAATAAGGCCAAATGTCTCTTGATTACTCAACAACGGTATTTTTTTATCTAGTTTCTTCTTTTAACCTTTATTATTTATGAATCGCAAGCCTCTTCCTAAAAATAATCATTTAATTTTTAGAAAGGGTTTATCCTTTCAAGAATGGAAATTACAAACTTTAACTAAATTCTTATACCCACAGCCATACTATGCATAATATCTAATATGTATTTATATAAAAAAAATTATTAAAGTTATTATAATTTAGTAATAGCAATATTGACTTTAAATTGGATGGATGAGGAGATTTAAAAGTGCAAGACAATTCGGTAACGGAAGCGGATCCATAAATGCACGCAAATGCCCCTCAAATCCCTCTCCGGGGAAAGGTTTTGATGTTGTTCTGGGTTGACATTGACTAATAATGGCTAAAGAATAATAAAACAATAACACGTCATAACTTTCAAAACAGAAATTATTAACAATAGTATATACCTAAACATCATTAATATTATTTATAACTCATCGTCGAATCAAATGAACTTTTATGAAAAAGAGAGATGTACCCACATCTCATCTCATTATCATCAAATATCAACACTCATAAATTGAATGTTGTTAAATCCAAATTAAATCTTACAGCTCAAATTCGACTCAATTCGATCCAATCATCAAAATGATTCGATTGGACTGTAATTAAACTAAATTTTATCCTTTTAATTTCTTATCATTTCATATATTCAAGCCAAATAGCCCTATCAGGTCAAACAACATTTGCTATAACAAGTTATGTTGAGATGCCTAAGACATAGTACTAAATTGAACTTGAGCCCCATTCGATTGTTATAGAATCAAATTTAAGTAAGTATCATATCAAACTTCAATAATTGATAAATAATTTGACTTATTTACACTCTTATTCCAGTTAAAATGCCGGAACTAGTCAATTTGGGATATCTAATTTTCCAATGCTAAAGGCTGTACGGCTAATTTAAGTAATGACTTCCATCCATATATATCTAGATGGGTCGTCAATATTTTTCAATTAATAAGGAAACTTCTTTTGCACACATGGATTCTTCTTGTATTATTAGATTGCCAAACGGAATACAAATAATTAGAATTATGTGAGGTTTATTAGTGGTCGATAAAAGTAAAATAAAAAAAAAAAAAGAAGAAGGGAAAATTATGCTGAATGAGTAAAGAAAACCCTTATATCAAATTCTCATTTTCACCCGCATACGTTAGTAAGCAACCTACGTGATAATTCTCTAGGGATTTCAATTGTGAATATGTTGAATTCAAGCATTACGTAGCCCCTTCTCATAAAATCAATCTCAAGGGTGACTCCAGCCGCATGCAAAGGACTTGTGGATACTCGATCCCTTTTAATTTTAATTATTGAACTTGTTGACACCTTAACCTACTCCAGAATAGGCAGTATGGATGATGAATCCGTCTTGTAAATTTTTATCACCCAGGAACGACTCAAATGGGGACAGAACGGGGCCCCGCCTCCCCAAACTTGGATTAAAAAGAACTAATTTTAGACGAAATGTATATATTATATATATTTTATAAAATAAATCTTAATATATATGTAAATCTTCCCCCCCCCAGATGTATGGTCATACCTTCATCTGTGCTATCATTGGCGGAAAGTATGTAGTTAGTAGTGGTATAAACAAATCAAACAATTTGTGAGTTATTCGAGTTCAATTAAAAAAAAATCAAGTCGAATTTAAATTTGAGTTCAAGTTTAATATTATATTATTTCAGCTTAACTTTTTTATAATCTTATTTCTAAGTGTATTTTAAGTATAAACATAGCTTTGCTCAAAATTATCGGCAGCAAGCGTAGTCCTAGTCCTCAGGTTGCAACTTGTGAACAATAATATTGTATCGCCCAAGGCCCTTATCTATATTTTTTCAATTATTACACCTATGTTTAATGTATGGTTTATCTTGATATATGAAAAGTTACTTAGTTTAAACGTAGAGGGAACCTACGGTATTTGATTCGATATTTTTTTGCGATTGATTCCACCACAATCTAATTGAGGTTGAGTTCGAGTTACTCAACTAGATAAACCGTTGAGTTGATATTGGTTTAATTATAAAAAAATATATATTTTTTTACATATTATGAGTTTGAAGAAATTTATTCGAAGTTGAGTGGAAGATTAATTGTTGAGTGCTTAAGAGCCGAAGCTTTTAGACTTATGAGAGTTGGAACTTCGCATTTTTGACTTACAGCTCGATCTCTCTTTTACATCTTTTAACTATAGCCTAAGCTGAAGCCCACCAGCATTGTCTAAATCCACAACGAAAATGGATTTTATACAACTCTATTATATTAGATTACATATAGATAGCCTTGATATTATTATTCTCCTTTACTTCAACAAAGATACACTTATACATGGTCCAATAGCGAATTCTTGGCTTGAGAGACACCAACAATCCAACATTTAACAATTTAACAAGTAAACAAACAAACAATTCTTCCGCCAAGAATTATATGTCACATATTTTGAAGTTTTAAACACGAACAGCATTTAATTAAAGAGATAGCTCCGAAATAGTGAGAAGAATATCATTCTTCAAGGCCAACCACCTCCACCAACTCCTCCCCCAGCCCCAGCTCCACCACCATATCCACCACCAAGTCCGCCGCCAAGCCCGCCGCCGCCACCGCCTCCTAATCCACCCCCTCCGCCAGCACCACCACCTAATCCTCCACCATATCCAGCCCCACCTCCATACCCTCCTCCAACTCCCCCACCTAGTCCACCACCAGCACCACCACCGTACCCTCCTCCACCGCCTCCCCCAAGCCCACCACCTCCACCAAGTCCCCCACCAGCCCCTCCTCCATACCCACCTCCAGCTCCACCACCCAATCCTCCTCCTCCTCCTAAGCCACCTCCATATCCTCCTCCAGCTCCCCCACCTAATCCACCTCCAATATATTTATGATGCCCGAGGAACTTCTCGTCCTTAAACGATGACTCCTTATCGCTCAGTAGCACCCTAGAGCTTGTGGAGCATACTAGGGCTCCGAGGAGCACAAGGAAAAGCAACTTGGAAGTCATTTCTCTATGACTTAGCATGTGATTGTAATATGATTGTGATGAGAAGTGGAGGCACGTTAGGGGATATATATATAGGCCCATGCAACGTAAGCGCTGGTTAATTATATCGTTGCAAGTTGCAATGACATTAAATTTTGGCTTGTTCTTAAGATGAAAAACCGTGTCGGCCGGAGAGTTAATGCACTGGCGCTGGCAGTACTCCCAACTGTGAGGTGTTTGAAGAAGAGAAGGCAATGGGTCACTTCAACGTCAAACCCTAACCCCACACGAAAGTCCTTTCTTTGAGCGTGCATTTATAGGGCAAATTAAGACCCAACCAACGCAATGCATGTGATGACGCTGTATAATGGTGTACTGATTTATGACCCAACAAGTAAAGAATCCCCAAACACAGCAATCGATTAGCAAAGGGGGGGTAATTATGTGCAAGGCACTAGTATAGGATGATTATCAATGCGGTTTACGATATTTGTAGTTGTTGGTTTGTGACTCCAAATCTTTATGCCTTTGATCCGAATTTTCTTGGAAATGATAGAGATGGGTTGATCTTTTGGGGCATTTAGAGTCATATCTAGTTGACCAGGTGCATGTGCATATCCGAGCTGATAGAAGAAGCACTATCCAATCACCATAGTGGGCGGCCAAATAGGCCCCCAATGACGATTGTGGCCCTTAATTGGTAGTTTAGGAGGTTTATTTGTTATTGGTTAGACACTTCAACTCTGTTATTTTACGTAGTTTTGTCTTGTAATTCAATGTATATTTATTTCTTTGGTCTATTGATATAAATATAAGGATGAGAGATAAATTTTGTTGTTGTACACTTTAAGATAATATTTGATTGTAATAACGAGATTGAATAAAGTGAACTGAACATAACAAATAATAGGAAAACTAGATAGTACAAACTTATTGTATTATGTTTAGTTTGTATAATACTGGATATAAAATTTATATTAAAAATTAATTATTTATATTATAAAATAAATAATTTTTTGTAATATTTAACAAAAATAATTTTTATTAACTTAATATTATAAATAGAGGAATATCTTTGAGAATGCAAAATATTTTTTATTTTTATTTAGTAAATTTTATTTTTATACCATAATACAAATGTGATAAAATTTAGGTATTTTATTAAGTCCATTAATCTAATTTTTATTCAGTCATCAAGTAAATTTACAAATCTAATATGAGACAAATTTTTTTTATCTAATTTAATACTACAAAAATTATATAACTAAATGCTAACTAAAAGATATTACATACCATGGCTCGATCTTGCACAATCATTTTTTACATAATGATTTTACGTGCTTTAGTTTTTACCCTCAGATTTCTTCTATGCTATTGAGGTTATACTCACATGCCACTTGGTGCATTTATCTTGGGATTTCTAGTTTTTGAGTGATCAAATAGTAGCAAGTTAACCTGTTGCGACAATTAATTTGTATGTTAGGCTATTGCAATAAAGGGTTTGTTGCAATTGCTAAAGAAAACCTTTTTTTTTTTTCCCCATAATTTGGCTAACATGTTGAAATACTCGCTACAATAGCACCAATATGCTTCTACGAGATCAAATCTCCTGCAATGGCATGCACTCTCACCTGTGGGCTATATGTTGCAGCAAGCTGCTCAGTACGATAAACCCTAAGGTTCACGCAAGGTGGAAAGACCTCATAAAGCTGGGGACGTAATTGCTGCTGAGTTCGGGATCGGTACTATAAACCCCAAATTCGACTCGATACTTTCTAAGATTTTCTGAAACCTGAATATATATCTTATGGGATTTTTTTGTACTATATCAAAATCCCTAAAAACTTATAGAATAATTAACGAGTTAAGTTGATCATATATCTTATAAAGACCTACTCACTTATATTTCTATATATATTATATAAGTAATAATATTGATTTGTTATATTATTTTTTATTTGTATTCAGATTTCTCATCAAGTTTTTTTTTAATCCTAAGCTTTATTGGAAACTCCATGAGTTTTAAAAGAAAAACAATAACCTATAACGAATTATACTATGGGATAATTGTCTAGTAGGACAATTGGGTACCCTCTAAAAACCTATCCACTTGCATCTCTACATAAAGCCACATGCAATTCTTCTTCTTCCCTCACGCACGAGTAATGTTTGTTTAAGTGTTCTCCTTTTTTCATTCTCTCCATCTCTTCTTTTAGTTTTCCATTTTCTTTTTTGCCGATTTTAATTTATTTTAGTATAGAAATTCTATATTTAATTTTTTCAAGCACTAGATTTTTTTCATATTATTGTGAAAATAAACAAAAGTGCTTCATAAATGGTTATGTTGATGAAAGTTTTTTTTGGTGATGCTCACATTTCCCTTTGTGATAATAATCCTTCAAAGTTGAAACAACTAAGAATGTTCCAATTCCATTGGAGCCATCCAAATGCACTTTGAGTTTCGTCCCCAGATTGTTGGGCCCATTACCTGAAAGCCCGAAATAGAAACTTCGTTAGTACATTCATTAGGCCTTTGATTTCTTACTGGACCTTCCAATCTAATCCACTCTGCCATGTTCTACATTCCTTACTTTTTACGTAAAATTAATATAAAATAAGGAAGAGTGATTCCACATGTTCCTACGTTTCAAAAAAAAAAAAAAAAAAAAGAAGTCAAAGAGCTTGTCTTATCATGTAAACGTGTCGCAGTCGCAGCCCTTTCGCGTCGGACCTTAGGTCGAATATTATTAACGGTAAGCTTGAATCATATATATGTTACCTTAAATTCATTAAAACCTTATAATTTAATAACATCAATATAAGTTTTGGATCGATATATATAATAATTAGTAAAAAAGAAAAAAAAAATTTAGGTTTTGTTGGATTATATGAAAAAAAAAATAGCAAAAAGGGAACCAGATTTCTTGTATTTTTTTTTCTAATTTTGTCTATATTCTTTTTTTTTTTTTAATAGTCAATGCAAGTGCAACAACTGGATATACTAATTATATCTGTGTTATATAAAGGAAAAATTAGGGCTTTAAGGTAGTATTCGAATTTAGTGGACTAACTAAAGAGAAGAAGTTACTTTATTAAATAGTTAGTTGATAGCTTTTTCATGAAAGAATTAAAATGAAAATTTATATATATATTTTTAAATTCATAACTTAAAATTTTATAAAAGAAAAAGATAAATATTTAGTTTTTAATTATAAAATTATTTTGTATGACGGATGGCATTATTAATTTATAGTAAAGTGCAATCACCTTATCACAAAGATTAAAATAACTCACACTATTTCTATCATATAAAAATTAGAGAAACAAGTATTCGTGGTATTATTAACATAAAGTATTTATATATATAACTCACCGATATCCTTTTCTTTTTTGGCTAAATACTAATATCTTTTCAATTTTAGTTTTCAAATATTTAAATTATGGATATGTGGAAAAAGTACAATATATTGCAAAAATTAAATATTAAAAGTACAGTATATTGGCTTAATAATATACACATAAAGATTAAATTATAGTACATGGAGTTAGATAGTGTTTATTGGCTTTGATAATATATATATAGTTAGATATATTCTTCTGAAAAAAAATTATTTAAATGATTAATCGTATAAGTTATATCGTTTTTATTGTTTATTACATTACAATCTTATTTATCTATATCCTTTTTTTCCACAAATAATCGGACAAACAAGCTAAATCTCCGATACAGAATCGGGAAAAAACAAACGTAAACTACATGAAATGAAAGAAAACCCGAAAATAAGAATCAAATTCCCATTTTCCTTTTGCTCACTTACCTTCTCTCTCTTTGCTTTTATTCTTTGTATAAACGTAGTCGCGGCGACTGAAGACTCTCTCTCTGTGTGACGAAAATACAAACCCTACCACCTTTCCAATTCAATCGTCTCTCTCGTCTCCAGTAATCCCTAATCCGTACGGATCTTTAATTAGGTCCCAATCTCCTTCACCCTAATTTCTCTGTTTCCTATTTCTCCTTCGTATCTTTATTTATCATTTCGAATAAAATAATCATCGGGTGCTTTTATCGTTTTATGTTTGTTGTTTTCTCAATTTCGCGATTTACTTTATCAAAATCTAGGTTATCTGTACTTGTTATGTGATGTATGTGCCCTTAAGTAGTTCCTGTTGGATCCTTTTTGTACGATTGGTGAATTCGTGTATTGGATGAAATATCAGGGCATTTGTACGAATTAGATGCATTTAATGTCGAATTCTTGTATTGATTTGGTTTCACGTTGTTATTGCGGAAACAGAGGTGAGGGCAATAATGTTCGGTGTTGTTCGGCGTCGTATAGCTTCCCGAAGCTCGTTAGCTTCGGTAAGAGATTCAGTTATTTCATTTTCTATGATTGTCTTATATGCAAATTTTGTTAGATGAATTTTGCATTCAATTTTGATTTTAATTTTCTGTCCGTATGTGTGTTTGTGTGTGTGATTTTAGGTAGAACAGGTGTTGCAGAAAACCAGGGCTGCAGTACCAAGATCGAGACTTTCCTCAATCGGAGGTAAGGAGGCGCTCTATGGATGTCGATCCATGTCCATTCGCAGCTTGTCTCACCTCGTTTCAAAGGGTATGCTTACCTGCAGTTTAATTGCTGATCGAGTTTGATGAGCCTTAGCAGCACTTGTGGCTGTTTGTGTATATGACTGGTGACTGATTTTTGGCTGGTTGTTCTTTGTTTCTTCACAGGATTCCCGGTCGGAGTGAGGTCTGACAGGTTAGTGATGTTTCCTTCTTTTCTTTTTTGTGGTTGTGGTGCACATTTGGTCATCTTGGAATATAATTATTTAAGAAATACTTGTTTTGAAGGGAGCTGGAAAATTTTTAATTGTATCAATGTTCTTGTATTGATTAAGATGTAAGCTTTGGTAGTTGATTTTATTAGTCTTGGTAGATATTTTGAAGGGCTTACTAAGCAAGTCAAGAGAGATATGGTAGCTGATTCAATTAAAATTTGCTTGACAGCAAAATATGGATTTCGTTTGTCAAAATTGTATGATACTTAATTCATTCATATTGAATTCAATCTTTCCAACAAAATTGTTTTTGTTATGAACAGAGGTGTAATCCATAAAAGAGTTTTTTTGTTGGCAATGCCCTTTATATCATTAGTTTATATGCTTTAATTGTGTTCTTGGATGATTGATAACTCCCTTGTCATGCAGTGAGCTTGTATGTAATACTCAGGCAGCAGCTACCTTGCAGAAGTTCAGGCTTTTCTCGTCTGAAAGTGGTTAGCATGCAACTTTATTTCATCTATTCACTATGGCTGATTATTTTGTTCTGTGCACAACTTCTCTCTTCCTTTCTAGCTATAGTGTTGCCATATATCCATTGCTTGAGTTACTTTGCTGTTATGTTGTTAAAGAAAAATGAATATATTGGAATAGCAAACGCTAAATTATCAAAAAGAACTAGGCATTTCAAATTTTTATGCTGGTTTGGTCCCCAGAAAGAGCATATAGTTTCCTGTATTTGATAATGATGTCAGATTCGCCTTCTAATTTGATTTGTTTACAGAAGCTTTAAATAAGTCTAAGCAGTTTGCTTGAAGGTTATGGATATGCAAAGCACTAATAAAAGCGGAATTAGATTATTTTGCTCAAGATCACCATGTTATGGTTTCAATATATTTTGAAGCTGTACTGCTCCCTTCCTCAAATCTTTTTTATATTTCCTAATTTTTTTCTTCTTTTTATTGCCCTGCTGAAGGAGACTTGGTGGATGTTGTTGTCCCTTTCATGGGAGAGTCAATCAGTGATGGGACACTGGCAACTTTCTTGAAGAGTATGTCTCTGCTTTATCTAGTTATTACCTTGTCAAGTTCTGAGTATTTTATATGCGTTGAATTCTTTTCTCTGGGTTTTGATCATGTGAAAATCTTGTGCTTGGGATGCAGAACCTGGTGATACTGTAGAAGTTGATGAACCTATTGCTCAAATCGAGACAGATAAGGTCTATTTTAATTTTTCTTTTTCTGGCTAATTAATAAGTTGTATTTTAGCTTCTACTGAGAGATATTATGATTGTGTCTGAAGTCACTAGTCAATTCTAGATTGAAAATAAGGAATCGTTGAGATATTCCTCTGTATTTGTCTTTTCTCTGTCCAGGTTACAATTGATGTTGCTAGCCCTGAAGCTGGTGTCATTCAGAAGGTATGTGATATTTGCTTCTATTTTTAATAATCATTTTTCATTAGTTCACTGGGAAGTAAATGCTTTGTGCTCCATTTTCATAATTGCAGTTTGTAGCCAATGAAGGCGAAACAGTGGAACCAGGGACAAAGATTGCCATCATATCTAAATCTGGTGAAGGGGTTTCCCATGTTGCCCCATCTGAGAAGGTAGCAGACGAGGCTGCTCCTCAGACATCACCTCCTGCTGAAAAGCCAGCCACAGAGGACAAGCCTGCAGCCGGGGAAAAGCCCAAGCAAAAAGTTGAAAGCACTCCAGTCACAGAGAAGCCTAAAGTTCCCTCTCATCATCCTAAGAGGTCTGCGACTGAACCTCAGCTTCCTCCGAAGGAACGAGAAAGAAGAGTAAGTTTGTCTCTTTTTCTAATGTTTCTCCATTTTGATGAAGTTGTAGCTGTTTAACATCACAGGCTTAATTTTCTGGAACCTCCATAATTGCAGATTCCCATGACTAGGCTTCGTAAAAGGGTTGCAACAAGATTGAAGGATTCTCAGAACACATTTGCTATGTTGACAACATTTAATGAAGTTGATATGTAGGCTCTTGTACTCCCTGTTCTTCAATGTTGACCATTGATGATTAGCTGGTTTCAACTTTTTCTGTATTTTGTGGGTTTGGAATGTAGAAAGCCAGAACAAATCCATTATAGAGTTGCATGTTGACTTTTCTCTCGTGAGTAACCTTAGAGCAGCATTCTCTTCTTTTTAACTAAAGTTTCAATTGGGAACATGGCTCTTTCCTTTTTCAAGCCATTTCCTTGGTTAAAAGGAAAATTAAATTATTAATAGTTTTACTTTGGTCATGTTTTTTAGGTTATTGTCAAGGTTGTCTTGTCTGTTTGATCGCAGCCATCATAAAGCACTCCTGTCCTTGTTTCTTAATTTCTTATAAATGCATTTGTTTTTCAATTTCGAAATTCTTAAAACTTACTCAATGGTTGCCACTAATCACTTTTGGTCGCAAATCCTGGGGTTTCTTTTTAAAATTAACATTGGTCATTAACATATTTGGTCCATCATCTATCCATAGCATCTTATTTGTTATTAAACATCACTTCTCCCATTTTATTTGTTAATTGAAGTTATATTTGGTCCAATGTCTATTCTAGGACAAACTTGATGAAGCTTCGGTCTGATTACAAAGATGCTTTTGTGGAGAAGCATGGAGTGAAGTTGGGACTTATGTCGGGATTTGTGAAAGTACATCTTTTTTTTTTTATCTAAACAAAAAATTAATAGAAGTAATCTTTACAAGTCATTCCCATTATAATTTCTTTTCATTTTTCTTTTTGTATTGAAATACTGCAGGCAGCTATTAGTGCTCTCCAAAATCAGCCTATTATCAATGCAGTTATTGATGGGGATGATATCATATATAGAGATTATGTAGATATCAGTATAGCTGTTGGGACCCCAAAGGTATGTATATATTGGAATCTCTCCTTTGTTTAACCTATGTTATTTATATTTTTAGCCAAGCAATAAGAAAGATGTGTAGTTCATTTAGATAAAATAATGATTGGTGATATTGTGAAGATAACAACCTTTGTGCATTTTTGCACTTGAGCATGGAGATTATATTAACTAAAACCTTCTATTTACTCCTTTCATTTTGTTGAAGCAGTTACCTTACTGCTTCCTTGTAGTTGGAATATTGGGAGAACTGTATATTGATAGCGGAAATTCTGAAGTTACAATTAGTTTCCCCATACTTATGATTTGTTTCTGCTTTAGAGGGTGGGCGACAGCAAAATCTGTTCTAAAGTTATACAAGCTGATTTATGCTCATATGTCTAAGAGATCCCCTTGAGGATTGATTTCTGTCATATCTTTCATAAAATTGTGAAGTCTGCAAATATAACAGTAGATTTGGTTTGCAACTTTTTGACGTAGTAGACATGACAAATCCTATTATACCATGTTTAATTCACAAAATAAACCTAGTACTGTAGAAACTCCCCTTGTAATAGTGGACAAGTAGCAACATTTTTGCTTTTTGATTTGGTGGTACAAATATCTTGAAATAGAACAAATAAAATTTGGTAGACAAGCTAGCTGTTAGCTGTAGTTAGATGTATGGCTTTCTAGAATCTTAGAAGCTTTTTTAGTTAGTTACACTGACTAGTGAAGGGAGTAGACTAGTAAGTACAGTTAATGGGTTTCTTTAGCTAGATATTTCCTATTGAGATTGTAACCGTAGAGTGAGCAATATGCTTATGCAAGCTTTCATAGCTAGAAGCATTATACCCAATTCTTTCACATACCAATAACATTACCACCATTCTGGCCTAATTGAACCTGAGCTACCACTTATGGTGGTAGCGTAATAGGATAGCGGTAGTGGCGATAGTGGCAGCAATGGTTGGATGGTGGTGGGATGAGAAAATGTAGTTAAAATGATGCGGGATAACATAGATAGTATAAAACTGTCCAATTCATTGCTCTATCTTAGTAATTGTGTATAACAAACAGCATACAACACAGAAAGTTTGTGATATACTTAGTGCACTAAATGTTAACCCTAAGGAGGCAGTTAGTTTTTGCATTGCTTCGTAGTTTCCTGTTTAGCTAGAACGGTTATTTTCACAAGATTGATAAGCAGAAATATTCTCCCTCAAAAGCTTCATAAGCTGCTGCATTTGGCTTTTTTTTTTTCCATGAAATCAAGTAGCATATTTGTGCATCTTAAAACACTTGTCATGAGCTTATGCTGACCGAATTCATTCTAGACAAGTTTTTCTTTATCCTTCTTGAAAGCTGGTTATAGTGTTCTATTATTTTTATTCTTATATGTCAAAACTCATAAATCACTATCATTGTCTTTGAAAGATGGTAATGGTAAAGATGGATATTCGACATTTTTACTGCTAGTTAATTACTGCTACATTTTATATTTCCTGCTTTCATGGTTATGAGTAATGTCTCTGCTTTTTATCCAGGGACTAGTTGTTCCAGTTCTTCGGAACGCAGAGAGGATGAATTTCGCAGAGATAGAGAAAGAGATCAACACACTTGCAAAGAAAGCCAATGATGGATCTATATCGATTGATGAAATGGCTGGCGGTACGTTTACCATTTCTAATGGTGGAGTTTATGGAAGTCTCCTCAGTACTCCCATCATTAATCCACCACAGGTATGGAACCATTACTCTGACTATCCAAGTCATATTAGCATAACTCTTAATGTTTTGGCATTTATGAAGAGAATCTCATAATATCTTGTTCTTTACAGTCCGCAATTCTGGGCATGCACTCCATAGTGTCCCGTCCGATGGTGGTTGGAGGTAATGTTGTTCCAAGGCCAATGATGTACATTGCACTAACTTATGATCACAGACTCATAGATGGAAGAGAGGCCGTCTTTTTCTTGCGTCGCATCAAGGATGTTGTGGAGGACCCTCGCAGGCTGCTTCTTGATATATGATATGCCCCAAGAGCGACTCTGTGCTATGATTTCCTGGGGCTCGCAAGGACAAAGTTTGGTCGAAATTGCTTGAGTAAAAAATAAAAAGCTCGATACTGTATCCTTTAGGGCATTCTTTACCAATTTGCTTCTTCAACAAATTTGTTTCTATAGCGGCTGGTGCGGATGAAAGTCGGAATTGAGGTACTTCTCTCTTTTTTTTTTTTTTTTTTGTTCTTTTTTGGGAATACTATCCCTTCCGTGATGGGATGACATCGTTTTCCCGATTTACTTATTTTATCATAATTTTGTAACGATGAGCTCTTGTTGCTCTGTTTCTAAGACAAATCTACTCACATAATTTTTATCCTTCACATGTTTTAGTGGGTTGGCATTGGCTGCCTCATTGCTTTGCTGAAGTACCATGAAACTATAATGTTGTTATCTAAAGCGTGTTTAGCCTATCAAACTGTGGAATGCAGCTCTTTTATATTGCAGTTTTATGCATGAGTCAGTTGGAAGTGGTCTGACGAGCTTAGAATGAAACTGCCTTGCCGAAGGAAGAAGATAAGAAATTTATCTATTTATTTTATTTCATTTTGATACTAAATTTAAGCAAGTCTATCCTAAAATCTTTGCATTTTTACCTTCTATAAAATGGTTTCCTATTCTAATGAATTGAAATATATATATATATTTTTTGCGGTGTCAGCAAAGAGAAAATTTGGTATTTCGATTTTTGGAGGAAATAATGAATCAAGAAATGAGAAAGCTATATGTTACGTCGAAATAGAATCGTAAAAGAAGGGAAAAGCGGAAACGGTTTATCGTTCCACCAATATTTGCCTATTTGTAAGTGTTATTATCATGGAATTAGGCTTAAGCAATCGCTGTCACTGCAATGCTGATAGGGGAAGTACTTGCGCTTACATGTTGTCATGGTTTCTAAGCATAATTTTTTCTTTTTTCTTTTACTTAATTTGATGCCCCTTTTGAAATGAAATGACCGTAATGAAATTTCTTTGAGCTTACTGTGGTATCTAAGAAGAATTTTATTATTATTATTATTGTTGTTGTTGTTATTTTTATTTTTTTTCCCTTTGGCGAACTAATTTTTTGAATATTCAGTACTCCGACGAACAAAAATGATATCGATGAGTTGATAGAAATTAGAAAAGGAATGAAAACAATAAATTGAAATTTTGTGAAATTCAAAATTTTAATTAAGCGTAACTATTACCCGGGATGGGTCAATTTTTGCAAACTGTATATTTGCAAGTAGGAGCAATGATGACCGTTTGATAACCATTGAATATATGTGGTAGAACTTTAAGGAATAAAAAAGAATAACTTTAAGAAACTTCATGGTAGAACTTTGTAAAAAGGAATAACTTTAAGAATATTAAAGCACGAATCATTTTGTATGTTAGTGGTATGAAAAATATTAAAAATATACTACATTAGCACCATATGAATTATCTGGGTATAGTTCGTGTTTATAGACTTTAGGAAAAAAAAATTATATAATTATAGATTATATAAAATATTACTAAAATATCATTATTATATATTAAGTACAACAACAGTGTGTTGGTAGTATTTTTTCATTTCATTTATATTTTACGTAATATTTATTAATTTTGATGATAAATACATAAATTTATTTGAATCATTATCAATAGATTGTATGTTTTATTTAAAAAAAATTTTCAACATAAGTAAAATTGAAATTGTTAAGATGTTTATAACGATGTAAAAGATATAGTATTTTGATGCATTTTTTCCTCAATGAGTCGATTGATTGGATAGAATTATATGGGAAGACATCAATGTCTGATGGATGGTAAATTAAAATAGGTCAACGTTTAAATAAGGATAAATAAAGAATCGATGTTTTAAGGAATAGTTAAAATAAAAGATTGTTATTATAATACTGTTAGTGTTAGCTGGCATGTATGTTATCTTCCAAATGGTGATGACTTATGTAGCAAACACATGGCGTTGATAACTAAATACTAATAATAATAAAATAGAAAATTTTTAAAAAAATTATAGCTTACTAAAAAATTAAGAAAATTTGATAAATAATAAAAAGAAAAAAATTTAAAAAGTTATAAAAATTAAATAGCAAAAAAACCAACAAACACTAACNAACATAAAGTTTGAACACTAAAATGGAAATAAATTGAAAGTTAATGTACTTATATTATTATAATAGCGGTTATTATAATGAAGATATCAATTTATCTCATTTAAAAAGTTGAAATACTAAAATAAAAAAATTTAAAATTTAGATATTAAAATGAAAAAGAATATAAAAGTTTAAATACTCATATTAGTTTTATCCCTATATCGAGTTAAAAGTCATACGATCTAATTAGATTTTTCACCTTTTTTTTTTTAAATATGGCCATGGGGTGATTGCTCACCACCAAGCAACCTCACTTAGTGATAGAAGGCAACCCTATAGCCGATTGGTAGGTTGCAATGTACTAGTTTTTAATGGTTGATAGCTACCTGGGTAAGGTTATGTGACCCATTTAAGGGGCAACTCGCTACTCTCTAGCTTTGAGGTTATTAATTTTATTTTTTTTTCCATGTTAATACTATAATTTGTATATTATATATAATATTGATTATTATGTAATCAATATAATTAGTTAAAAATACAAAATTGGAAAATTAAAATGGAAAAAAAAATAAAATTAATAACCTCAAAGCTAGAGAGTAGCGAGTTGCCCCTTAAATGGGTCACATAACCTTACCCAGGTAGCTATCAACCATTAAAAACTAGTACATTGCAACCTACCAATCGGCTATAGGGTTGCCTTCTATCACTAAGTGAGGTTGCTTGGTGGTGAGCAATCACCCCATGGCCATATTTAAAAAAAAAAAGGTGAAAAATCTAATTAGATCGTATGACTTTTAACTCGATATAGGGATAAAACTAATATGAGTATTTAAACTTTTATATTCTTTTTCATTTTAATATCTAAATTTTAAATTTTTTTATTTTAGTATTTCAACTTTTTAAATGAGATAAATTGATATCTTCATTATAATAACCGCTATTATAATAATATAAGTACATTAACTTTCAATTTATTTCCATTTTAGTGTTCAAACTTTATGTTTTATTTTATTTTGGTATTTCAACTTTTTTAAATGAAACAAATAAATATTATTTATAACGACTGTTGTAACAAATAAACTAATTTATCTCATTTAAAAGTTGAGTTACTAAAATGAATAAGTTTAAAGTTTATGTACTAAAATTAAAATATATATATATAAAAATTCAAGTATTTCCATTGGCTTTGTCCCCTCGATGAATGACCTAATAATATTTTATTTATTTATTTTTTTTTTTGGATTCGACCATGAGGTCACTCATCACCAACTCTTGGTGGTAGGCGACTACCCCATGGTTGATTGGTGAGTCGATGACCCATATTTTTAAGTAGATTGCAACCCACTAGTTTAAGTAGGTAACATTGTGCAACCTATCTTAAGTGGTCGTTAGCCACTCTCAACCTTAGGGTGGCTAATTCTAATTTTTTTTCTCTTTCTTTTTTTTTTATTTTAATTTTGCAATTTTATATTTTTAATTATTTATATATATTGCACAATTATCTATATTATATACAATATACATATTAAATTATTTACATTTTAATCTTTTCAATTTTTCATTTTTTTTTCTTTTTTGTTGTTTCTCAAATTTTCTTAATTTTTTAGTAATTTTTTTATATTTATATGTCGACGCTATGTGTTTGCCACGTGTGTGTCATGTAGAAGATATCAAACATGTCAGCTGATATTAATGATGTTATAATGGTAATCCTTTATTTTAGCTATTTTTTAAAATATCAATTTTTTGTTTATATTTATTAAAACATAAATTTCTTATTTAAATTTGTCTCCAAATATCGATACCTTCTGATATAATTCTCCTCAATTGATTGTGAGTTCATCAACTTAACATAAAAAAAAATGATAACACATCACAAGCTCTCCCTAAATACTAGTAGCGCTTGACGAGCGGCATTTTATGGTGCAAGTACAATTATTTTAGGGTTTGGAATGCAATCTTGCATGTCACCATCTAGATTTCATGTAACGTTCATCCTCATTGTGCTATAATTAATAATCAAACAAATAACTAATGACCAAAAAGTTACTGGCTAGTATTAACTTTAATATTCATTAAGAGCATCTCATATGGAGTAGCAAAACCAATCAATAATAACTAATAATTAAGTCAATGACATATAAATCTTTTCATACACTTAATCTGACCAAACATCTTGCCAATAGAGTGAAAAAAAAAAAGGTAGTAATAAAATTGTAATCCCGTGGAATAGAATAGTTAAGTGATAACTATTAGTTTATTTTAGTTTGTACCTACATAGATATTAATAATAGGTAAATAAGTCACATTTAATACATGAGTTTTTACAATTAACTACTAAAATTTGGTTTATTTTAATTGCACCTAAACGGATATTAGTAATGGATAAATACCATGTCTAGTACATGGGTTATATCCATTTTTGCAATTGACTACTTGAAATATAAGGGTGTGAATCTACTATCTATAAACTTTATAAACTTTTTAAGGTCATCTATAGTACATGGACTAGGTGATTAATTATAAAATTGAACAAAATCCAAGTAGTGTTATTGCAAAAGTGGGCTATTTTAGGTAGTTAATTTATAAATGGACAAAATTTAGGCATCAAAAAAATACTTCTTTTTTTTTTTTTTAACTTCAAGCAGTTAATTGCAAAAATATACAAAGTGAGGTACCTAATATGATATTTTCTCAATTACTAATAGATCAAGAATGCATCAAAAGCATTAACATAAACCTATCTAAGTCCATGGTTTATACATTGTGCTAACATCTTGGGGATAGAGGAATTTCGTCAATTACCTACTTCAGGGAGCAAATGCAATAATAAATTTTGCTAGAGGTCCATTACAAGATATTAGTTTCTTAAAATTATCTTGTTTTATATACCGTGCTAACATAATGTGGGTAGAGGAATTTGGTTATATACCTGTCTCACAAAGTAAATGCAATAATAACTTCTCGAGGAACTGAAATAACAATCCTATTTTACCTTTATAAGGATAACTAAATATACTGTCAAAATGCCCTAACCATATAACCTTGAGATCCACTAATCAAATCGCTACTAATTTCCTTTCAAAATCTATGTAAAGACTGACAATTTCCACTTTTTCTGCCATGGGTTTCACATTTCATGTTTCAGAACCTTAGGGTTTTAAGTTGTAAAGGATAAAAATAATTGTCGATGGAATGGGCTATACAAGGATAACATAAACCTCAAACTATTATCCTACTTCAGAATGAAGATTTAAGGTTAATGAGTCATATGGTTCAACCGGTGTCCGTATGTAGTCTCCTCTATTTTCATCAGTTAGTGCAATTATCCATAATACAAACTAAGAAAATAATGAAACATTACAAACAAGCCTCAGAAAAGCAATAAATAGTGAAACATTACAACAAGCGTTGGAGAAGAAATGGCAAACAACCACGAAACTCCTCAGCTTCTGCTATTACGCTCATAGCAACCCCTCTTCCATCTCAAACTGGAAAGCAAGTTCACTCAGCAAAGCATCAAATTCTCCGGACAAATAAAGTAAAATCACATTCTAACTTCTATGCCTGCCTTCAATAAGTGCTCCTTGACGGATTGAACGGGCACCTACAATCGCAAAGAAACCTCATGAAACTATAATTCATGTTCCATCCAATCTAAAATTTCCAATTAACCTAGAAAAGAAAATGCTCCCAGTATAGGAAAAGACAGTGCATGAAGCAGGTACAATATGGTAAAGTAAACATGTCAAAATTCTGGTTCAATGGATTTCGCTCTGATATAAAAAAAAAAAGTTTAATTACATTGCTCTTGCAGATGGAAATAATCATCCTCAGCTATGTGGGACTGCTACAATTTTAAATAATCATACCTCCTTCCGATGGAAAATTCCAGCAGCAAGTGCTGCAGAGGCATTTGTCTTCATGAATACCTCAGAGAAGTGTTCGACAGCACCTGCACCACTACTTGCAATTACGGGTATGCTCACTGCATCAGAAATCAACTTGACAAGGTCAATATCAAATCCTTTTCCCTGACCTGAAACAGAAATAAATAAAGACCTGTTGTTACAAAACTAGAAGATCAACTATAACAATATAAGAAAACAAATATGCTGCTGAAAATATATATATATATATGAAGATGTGCATATCGATCATTAATCCATAATCCATTTCAAGTAATATTGCCTACTTCCAACAGCTTTTGTCTACCCTGCATTTAGTGGTCAAAACTGAAGGTCATGAAGCTCAGGGAGTAGAATCGTGCAAATATTCAATATGTTAAAGCTAACATCAAATGTGCTTTATAACTTTAGTTTTCAACAGGAAAAGCAATCATAAGAAATTCTCCAAAGAATTAAAAACATAGGATGTATGGAGGGCCTTTAGGATGAGACCAACCCAGAGTTATTCTTACCATCACAGTCAATGCAATTCAGTAATATTTCTCCAGCACCCAAATCTTCAACTGCCCTTGCAAGCTCATATGCTCCAATTGGTCGGCCTTCTCGTCCTCCACTGACCTGATTAAAGAAGACAAGTAAGAAGTTGCTCAAGTTGTCTAGGAAAGCTAATTCAGGACGTCTTCAATAATGTTCCTCTTGAGTCTTGACTCATTAGTAATACAAAAATTCTTAATTGAACCTAGGTACAAATTCCGGGAAGGAGATGCAGCTCAAACCGTTAAGTGATAAAACAAATAGAACCATGCATGAAATGTGGAGAAGAGAAACGTACCGTGCACTGATACCATGCATATTCTTCTCCATTGGGACCTGAAAAGTACCACACAAACATCCCAACGAGACATTTTAGACTGTAGCCTATAGATAACTACTATCTTATCAGTATCATTACCAGCGCTAGTTAAAAGAATCCATGTTTCAATGTGAACTTAGAGAGACGCATAACAATCAAAGTAGCAATGGATATTAGTTCAGCTTTAAACTTAATTGACTAATAATTTAACTGTAAACTTGTGCTACTGATAAGAGCAAACAAAAATAGGAAAATAAACGAACAAAAAATACTTGAACAGCACATCTCCATAAAGTTTAACACAAATAGATAATACCTTGGGTTGAAACTCTAATAGACTTGAACTCTACATCTTCAGGAATCTTGATATAAACTCTGCGAGGATCAATACTCACAACAACAGCCTGAAGACAAGTAATAAACAAGCTAAACCTCAAACAGCTGTGCTACAGAAAATGGAAGGTGCCGGTGTGAGAAAGCCCAAAGTGGTTTGCATTATTGTTTTTGGATAAGCTCAGAATACCTTTAATAAAAGGAAAGGTACAAAAAGGACATATAGAACATCCTAGAGATAAGTATTCTGACAGATATCAACTAATAAGGACCAAAATAATACACCCTAAAGTTACGTATTAAAGAGATCCTTGCACCCTAACCACTTTGCACCAACAGTAATAAGAGAGTTGGAAATGTATCCCACAAAGTTATAGAGAAAATTACCTGGTTTCCATACACTTTAGATATCTGTTCTAAGCTGCTCTTTCCCGACTTGACCTATAAATGGCAATACAAATATGAGAAGAAAGACCAGAATGCCTGATGCTAAACATTATAAAGATGGCCAATTGATTAATGTTGATGGGATTACACACTCCAGTTCTCAAATATTCTTCTGCAGCATAAACTGCATCACTTCCAATGGAGACCTTATCCGCCCCGGATCTGAAATATTCTGAAGCTACTTCCAAACTAGAATAATACCTGAAAAGTATGATTTCAGTAAGTAGTTACTATCCTGTAACATGATAAGATTATGATGTTGAAAGACTTTCATCAACAGTCACTATACCTGCCATTTGCATCTGTAAAATCTCTAATTCCACCTCCAACAGTCAATGGAACAAAAACATTCTCCGATGCATATCTTAAGACCTAAAGAATCATACAAGGACCATAAATACTGGAAATGGGGGGAGGATACACAAAAAATTACTTTCAGTTGCACCCCATGTACACGAGCATGTGCCACTTATATCAAATAGAATCCAGATTCAAATTCACCGACCTGTAGCATTGGCAAATCACCTAAAGGGAAGTCCCGGAAGCCCGTAATATTGAGAAAAGTCACCTGCAAAGCAGCTTGGTTCAGTAACTACGAACTCCAGAATTTGCTGTCATTTTGTAGCAAGTGAATCAAGAAATAGTACTTCATCAGCCCCATCAATGTAGTACTGTCCAGCAAGATCCACTGGCTTTCCCAGGTTTCTCACCTAGAAAAGATTTAATCCAAACAGACAGAGGAATTAGATTTTCTCGCCAACTCAAACACTTCAGGCAGATGGCAACTATTAAGCAGTTGGAGCAAATATCATTTGACCATTTCATGAGTAAGTGCTCATCAAAATTTTTCAATAGCTACTCCAACTAACAGGAAATGATTCTGATTAACCAAAAAATATCGAGGAAATAACTTGTCAAGAAATGTAGAGCTCTAAAATGCAAAATATCAAATTTGAAGATCTAACCTAGCTTAAAGATGTTTGTGCTGAACCAGCGTTGTTTGAATCCTCACGTGCAAGGAATTATAAATTAAAAGATTGCAACCAATTAGTTGAAGTCCTACAGGTACTTATTTGAGTGATAAAAACATGTATTGGATCATATTTCAATAGCTCTTTTATAGAGTAGTCATCATTATCTGCAAACCTTTAATTTTCCTCATCTACTGGGACTGTCTCTCCACTATGTTCTTTCAGGTAACTCATGCATAAAAGACAAAACAAATGATCGCTCCATACCTCATTCTCCTTTGTATACTCTCTTACATCATATTGGTCACCTTTGGTTACAACAAGATCACCCTTATCATTTGTCCTTACATCAAGACATGCAATTACCTGTTAGCATCATATTTGTCGCCATTGCAAATCAGCATGAACATTATGACTTGAATCACATGTTGCAATGACCCTAACATGCTTAGGGCAGAGTAAGATTCATCTTAATCTTTTATTTGGTAAATAAGATTCGTCTAATTTTTTTAAGAAAAGAAGAGATCCAGGGTCAAATTCCAATACCCTCTTTGCAAGTTTTGAGGCCTTTCCTTTGCTGGGCTTCTGTCTTCATAAGAAGATCAAGGGGGTTAGACAATTTATGATCAAGCTGATCGCACTAAACATTTGATATCCATAAATAGAGGATACCTTTGCTGAACCAGGCTTTAGAGACAAGAATCTTTGCAGTATAGAAAGACCAACATCTGAAATATATTATTTAAAAAGTTAAATCCAGACTGCATAAGATTGCATCATATTAATTTGTATTTTTAATTTTAACCAGATCTTTAAAAATTAGCAGGTCATTTTTGTGCATGCACGCTTAAGAACCCATATGTTCACTGTAATAAGGACATAAGGATCTGAACAGCAGCTTTCTCCACAACCTTCAAGGAATGATGAACTTTCAGTTTCAAATGCTCCCTTTTTGTTGGCCTAATGAAACTTGCCAGAGAAGAAAATGTTAATAAGACAGAGTATTGGTGTCTTACCTCCACTCTTTTCAGGATGGAACTGGACAGCATGCACATTTCCCCTTCTTACAGATGCAATAAAGTTGTCCCCATAATTACAGGTAGAAGAGATCCACTCCATGTTGTCATCCGACTAGAACAGCACCCCCCCCAAAGGAAGGAAAAACTCAATATACTGCAAATCAAGGAGATGAAGGAAAGGCAAGAGAATTAAAGCTAAAGCTTACTGGTATTGCACGGTAGGAGTGAACAAAATAGACATGGCGATCTACAATATCTTCCAGAATTTCAGAGCCTTCTTTGATTTTCAAAGCATTCCATCCTATATGAGGCACTTGCAAACCATTGGATGAATCAAAACGACCAACCACACCGGGGATTATGCCTAGACCACTGACTGAAGCACATGTATGCCTTGTGAGATTTCGTCATTAAAATGAAAAACAAATGGATGAATATTAATAACAATGAAGCACTTTATTAGCTGTAATGAGCCTACACAGAGAATAAAGTGCATTCCACTATTATTTGAAAATAACAACAATTATGCAAATTGACTACAATGCAGAAGAATTAAATTCATCAGTCATCAGCAATGCTTAGAAGATTCAAAACCCATTTTCTATATGCTTAAGAATCTAAGAATATTGCGGTGCAACTTAAGCACATTTGGAATCTTTGCAAAGAAGACCTTCTGAGCTTGTGGACTGATTGGGTGTGCTCCATCCTCCTTGAGGGTCAGAATTTTTGGGCCACTCTTAGCCCCTCTACATCCTCATGGAGTTGGAAAAAATTACTAAAGATTTGCAATCAAGCTAGGCTTTCCTTGCGTTGGAAAGTTGGAAATGGCCTCTACATATCCCCATGGCCTGACTTTTGGCTTCCGCAAGGGCCTATCGACAGCAGCTTTTCCGCTAGACGTATTGCTAACTCGGGCCTCCCCTATAATGCCAGGCTTTGTTCTATCATTGAGGATGATCAGTGGAGCCTTCCAGCCGGATCTATTTGGAATTCCATCTCCATCCCTGCTGATTGTTTTCCATCTCCAGGCAATGCTGATGTTCTCCTATGGTCGCACTCTTCTTCAGGAAAGTTCTCCATACAAAGTGCATATAAACAACTATCAAAGCACATGGCCCCAGTCCCTTGGGAGAAAATCATCTGGTGCAAAAGTGCCATCCCAAGACACTCTTTCATCCTTTGGATGGCTTTGCCATGAAAACTTTACACTTCAAACGAACTTCTAAAATGGGGTATCACTTCTTCCTCGGAATGGTTCTTCTGTGTGGGTAGGACAGAGAAACATAGGCATTTATTTTTTGATTGCTCATTCTCCTCCATTGTTTGGAGTTGCGTCACAGATGGGATCAGCTGTCCAGCCTCTTATCATGCCTGGCAAGGAGTTTCTCAAGGTCTCATAGCTACATCCTCCTCTAATTCACCTGTGATTCTGAAGTGGCGAGTAGCTTTATCAGTAGCGGTCTATTGCATCTAGCATTCAAGAAATTCTGTTCATTTGGGATCCCCTGTACCATGACCGCATCTTCGAGCAAATCTTATTCTCTCTTATGTTTGGTTTCAATGTACCTGGTAAGAGTGGTTGTTTCTAGTTTCCTTGCTCCTTTGTGTTTTGGAGCTTTTTGTATATAGCCTTGCCCTTTGATGGATTGTACTGTTTCCTCTTATAAATGAATACTTTAATTTACTTACCAAAAAAAAAAAAAGAAAAAAAGAGTATAGATGATGAATATTAGGGTAACTAATCTAACCTGGTCCATTCTCCTCGCTATATTCAAAAAGTAGCTGCAGCCCCAGACAGATGCCTAGAAAGGGGCGATCTTCCTTGATATAAGCACGGAGAGCTTCAGCCATTCTGTATCAAATGAACACATGTTGACTGCTATTGGGTCACTAGTCAAAACTGTGTTGAGGAATATCTGAACAACAGCTTCCCATATATATGCAAACATATATATACATTGATCAGGGATTTATTTGCAAAATCACGGGAGTACATCATGCCCCAATTGCATCCAGAAATACCTAGATAACATTATGGCCACGCTGCATAGCTCCCATGAACTTTCATCTTAGAAATTAAATTTAATTTAATTATGTGAGTGCTAGGAGTTAACAGAAGAAGTCTCCCAACTCCTTGGAAAGTTCCCACTAGAATTGATAAGAAACATGTCATTGACCAAATATGACTTGTATGTCTAGCCATGCCAAAATTTCCTGCATGTGCTCTCCATTCATACGACAAATCATTGAAACATGTTCCGCATCAATGAGAAAAAACAACCCTTGTAGGGATTATTTGGTTTATAGCTATACCATAGTAATCATGTCCTTGCAATTTCTTAAAAAGAAAAAAGAACGAAGACCACTTACCCCTTTTTATTGATCACATCCATCGCTGAAGCAAATGCCCCAACACCTGGGAAAATGAGTCGATTTGCATTTGAAATATCTTCTGCAGTTTGGACCTAAATTTGTAGGAAACAAGAACCATCAACTCAGCTACATACTTCTTCTACCTATTATATCGTTTTCACATCTAAGGGCACACAATTCTTTCACAGGAAATGTTCTCTGTATATGGAGAAAGAGTAAACAACTGATCAACTGTAAACAACACAATTGGTAATCAAAGAAAAATTATTTTCTTTCCAAAGAAATTGGTAATCTCCAACTGCCTGTACCCACTGCCAGCACCCACTGCCAGCTAGCAACCCACATAATATACGACCATCATGAAAAATACTACCCAAATATTTAAAAAGTGCAAGGAAACATTTTCCTTAAACAAACACCATCCCTGAAGCCTTGTTTGGTTAATTAAAAACTGGATATAAGCCAATGCAACCTTTTCTTATTCTAATGAGAACTTAGTAACAATGAAAGGAAGAGGATAATAAATTCCAATTTCCTGGCTCCAGATTTCTCAACAATTAGTCAGAGAGAAGAACCGCACTCCAAGTAATTGACAGCTATAGAATCAAATTTTCATGATTTCCATCTACATCTATATACTCAGCAAGCTCTCAACCCAAAAATATTAAAAAATAAATAAATAAAGTGAATTTCAAGTGACTGTAAACAACAGTGTCCGATAACCATGAAATTTGAACAGATATTTCAGCATTGAACAATAAAATGCAAAATTAAGACTTTATTAGCTCTATCATATATTAAAAAAAATATACAAAAACCTCTTTGATGTCGAATCCAAGATAGCGAATAGCATTTCGCAAGCTACGTACATTACCAGCTCCATAATCAAGCAAAGTCACTGCAACAATCATCAATACATCATCATATACACATACATGTTACACATATGTACATGCACATATAATTGAAAGTACTATATATACATATGGAAAGAGAGAGAGAGAGAGAGAGGGGACCGGTGTTAGAAGAGGCGCGAACGGAGAAGGAACGGGGAGATTTGACTTGGAGGGCCTTATTGGGGGAAATGGAGCAACGAAGTAGTTGAGATTGTGAATTTGAAGAACAAGAAGAAGATGATAACGAGAGAGGTTTAGGTTTCAATGCTGAACTCAACCGCGCCGCCTCCATAGTTGCGCAGTGTGTGCGTGTGTGAGAGGAAGCGAGGGGGGGAATGCGACTTTTTCACTGCCTCTCGCTTTGCGGGATGTGGAAAATGGGAATAGAGAAGAAAAGCTAGCGACTTTTAGAAATAAAAAAAAGGAGGCGAGGTGGTAGAAATGTCAGAAAACAATGGGGAGATTGGCAGGTCCCCAAATAATTTCCCGTGAGCCCCCCAAACTCCGTTAGCTTTTAGTTTGGCTTTACTTAAATTTGATTAATAAATTAGTCCAATTATAGTTCAAAATAAAATTTATTATCTAAACCAAATAATTTTGTTTGAGCTCTTGTGGGACGATTCTTTCAAGCTCGATAGGGTACTCGTGAGCATTACGTATGTTACAGATCTTGTATATATTATATATCATAAACTATATAAATATATAATTAAAACCTAAAAACTAATATTATAAAATATATATAATATTATATGAGATGTTGGATACATTATATAATATAGGATCTAATTTTTATTCACTACTTATTTATATATTTATTCATTTTATATATTTAAATTCAAATTCTACTTACTTTAAGCTTAATTTAGTTTAAGCCTGATTTATAAATAAATCAAATTTAGACTTAAACAAAACTTATCAATTTAAACAAATTAATTTTAAGTTTGTAACTTTTAAGTTCAGTAAAAGCTTGCCTAAACTTTGGTTGATTTGCAATTTTAAAGACTGGATTTGAAAGAGAGCATAATTTTTGTCTTATTTGAATACATTTACGAAGTAATCGTAAATCAAAGATTGCACATGATTGAAGTCTGTAATGCAATTGTTTATTAAGTCTGCGAATGCTGGGGTTCTGTTTTTGACCCTCTTGATAAAACCAAGGTATTATGGCATTTTGTGTTTGAATATACTCAACTCTAGACTATAACTCGCACTATCCTAATTTTCATTTTTATCAACTATTTCATTGAATTCCTTCGTTCCACACCATGATTACTTAATGAATCCCTCAAGCGTATATTCTAAGTCTATCCCAAGGGCTGATGAACGCACTAAAACAAATTAAAAAAATATATATTACGTTTGAAAGGCTAAGAAGGCACCATCTATATGGGTGATTATTACACTATATCTTTAATGTATTTTTATTATAAAAACGGTGTCTTACAAAGATGTGCTTTCAATTCTAATAATATTATAACTGAAAACGTATTTCGGAAAAACATCTTCAATTATAATATTATCACAACTAAAGGTACCTCAGTGTTGATATAGCTTGACAAAACTTGAATAAACTCATCCTCAGACCCTTTTAAACTCTTCATTTCTTTATTCTCTCTCGACCATTTCATATCCCATCTTATAATCAATGCTTTACAAAGGTTTTTCTTTTTTTCTTTTTTCTTTTTTTTTGTAAAATCACTTTCAACGATCAAAGGTAAATATCCATCAAATTAAATATACAATAATTTTATGAAACTCATGCAAAAATTTTGGTTATTTTCTCTATTTTCCCATTTGGAATCCTAAATTTAGATTTTGGTATATTTAGTTGATGTAAATTGTTTAAATGTTGTGTTTGCATGTCGATATATCTTCTACATTGTATTACTGTAATATATATGAATGATTTATGTGCTAATAGAAACATTAATTATTATGTGGATAGGTCGAAAAATGCTGAACACGGTGAAATTTATGATTTTTACTCATAAAATATTTTGAGGGAAAATTCGAAACTAAAATATGACTATGACTTGGTAAAGTTGATGAAACTCAGAACCAATGTGAATTTCTCTGACCTCCTTGAAAGGGTTTGCTGAGGCGTAGAAGTTGATCCAAGTATCGAAATTAAGATTTTGTACAAACATCCCTGATTGAGTCTAAATAGAGCTTCCGAGTTTTACAATTCATAAACCTATATTCTATCCTTAACTCGGCTCGACAGGCAAATGTATCTATCGTTTTTTAGCATAGATAAATATAGGGTTGTCTCCATTGGAAAAATGACTTAAACACTAATATTTAATAATTTTTCCTATTATCTAGTAGTCAATTTCATCAAATGATCATTTATTAAGATTCTAAATGTTAACTAAACTACACTGATCTACAATCTAGAGTGATTAAAACAATGATTACAAGAATAATTACAAATATACACTTAACATGCAAGCTTGTTTCATCATTTAGTATAATCTTATCAACATACTTTTCATCCTAATATTTATTAACTACAGGAAATTACGATATATAAGTATTTTTCTCAGAACTACTTACTTCTAATTTTAACTGTGTCTGTTGGAATCTCTTCCTAATTAACAGCTAACTAAGATTGCATTAATGTCAAATTAACGTATCGATTCCTCTAAGGATGCGGTAACTTTCCTAATAATATATTTATTATCAAGAGTAAATTATTCTAATGAACTAGATCTATTCAATAAAATTGTTTCTCGACATATTCTAATGAAATCCGTCTTAAGTCAATGTCGTGCACTATACCGTACTTAGATTCATTAAGTGCAATTCATTGGAATTAATAACGTCAAGAAATTACTTTTTTCAAGCATTCGATCATATTAATTGATGAAGCCAACCCTAACAAACTACTCACATATGATAAAATAATGACAAAGCCTAATAGGAAACATAATTAAACAGAAATAGAACATGGAATAGTTAAAATAAAAACCTCTTTTTATTCCACCGAAGAAATTTGATGAATATATGAATAACGAATTCCTATCGTCTCTCTCTCGAGTGACTCTGGGAAAAATACAGTAAACACATAAGAAAGTGACACAGAATATAAACCAGTACGAGGATGAGCACAAAATGTGGATGTGTGTAGGCAAGTGATGTGTTGTTTTAAATGATGTCTACTTTCCTAAAATTTGTTATTTGCAAGAAAATCCTTCTTCCACCAGTTACGATAGCTTTTTATATTCTCCTCATAAAAAAACTCAAATTTATCTCTTCATGGCATCACTTGACGTTTCCTATGTACTAGTTCGCGTAAAAAGATTGAAATGAATAGTTGTGCTCCTTCCTATTACACTCGTAACTTGGGACTTGATAGTTTCGAAAAGAATTATTTTTCACCAATCACGGTCGTTATTAAGGTTGTGAACTCTCCGTCGCATTATTAAATCTTATTATGCTTGTAACCATTGTAAGTCCTAAAGTTAAGCCAAGTAATCGTAGGATTGAACTTAGTACACAAAATTTTGGGTGATTGGTTAAAGGATCCGATCAAATCTAAATTATAAAATATAGATAGAAATATTAGTAAAAATGACCTTGTAAATTTGAATTTAAGAAAATAAGTAATGAAATAAAAGACTATAAAATTTTCAAATTTTAAGTATAATATTTGTTAATTATCGAAAAGGCGAAAAGTATAATCTAATAACTAATAAATTACTAAAGATAGATTATATATATACTAAAAATTATAGAATGACCTAAATAATAATTAAGAATATTTACTTGTACCCCATATGTATTTACGTGTAGATAAAAATATGCAAAATTACTTAAATTGCTTAAAATTAGCTAGAAACTTATTAAATAATTAAAGAAAATTATTAAATAATTAATAAAAAATCAGAAAAAAATGAGAGAAATAGGGAATGACTTGGATTTGGTCATGGCAGGTCGGGAATTAAAGAAAAAAAATTAACCAATAAAAAATAAGCAACACAAAAGGAAAAATTAAAAAGATTTGAGCAATGTCTTATCTGATTAATACATAATAATTACTATAAGGCTCTATAAATAGCAAGAAAAATTACAGAACTCATTTGGACAGTTTAAAGTGTGGAAAAATTAAGAGCATCGAAATTTGAAAGGAAAATTAAGATTTAGAAAATTTTTTAGCAAATATGTGCAGTAGGGGCTTGTGAACTGAACCCACACACTACCACCACCCCACTTTAAACCCACCGCCTAGATCGACCGATACACTTGAACCAGTGTTGAAGGCCCAAAAGCCATCGGATTGGGTGAGTTTCACATCTGCTCCGATTTTGTAAAATTTCTTAAAATTATTTATTTTGCCTAGAAAATTATGAAATTTATTATTCTGAGGTTTTATTGTATGTAGATTTAGGGAAAAATAGTGATTAAGTTTAATTACGTTTGTAAATATAGGGTTCTTAAGAAATTAAGCAAAACCGAGTATAATTAGAACTATAAATAAATAGGCTTAGTAGTGTAGTTTGGAGCTAAAATTTTTTCTGTAGAATGCTAAAGTGATATAGAACAGTACTATGAAACCATTTTTTAAAAATTTAATTTTCAAAATTTTTAAGTAAATTTTTAACCCTAAAATGATGAGAAAATTGAGTAATTTTGAGTTAATTAGGTGATTAAGTGATTAATTACTGATTTAGATGGTAATTAGATTTTTAAGGATGTTAATCTCTGATATGGAAACATAATCCTAATCTTTGGAGTGTTAAGTGTAATTAATATAGGAATTATGTGGTAATTGTAAGAAATTAGGAATATGTAGAATTGGAAATTTAATAAATATGAAAAATTAGGTTTATTTGGATAATATAATAACAAAAATCAGTACACAATAAATCTAAAACAAAATTTAATTTTGAGTAATTGTATAAAAAATATAAGATTTTCTCACATCAAGAGTAAATCTAGTACTCTAATTAAGATTAAAGTGTACCGAATAAGTTAGAACACTAAATTAAGACCCAATGTGAAATTAGAATACTCGAGCTTAATATGATTAAATTTATATTAGGATTTGAGTGTATTTAGAATTCCTTATAGTCAGAGACAATGTAGAATCAAAACTGCAATCTAATTTAGAAACCGAACCCCGAAATAAGGTAAAATGAATCATTAATAAATAATAGATATACATAGAGAAATGAGTTAAATTATAACTTAGAATATGTATCATCAAAGTATAAGTATTAAAAAGACGTATTTGTATTATAAGATACTCGGAGATAAACCGATTTGCAATTAAGTGATTGAGTGACCAAGAATTCCAAGTAAGTTAGGTTATTACTTTACCGTATTAGAGTACCATTTTATGGTACTCGGAGACTTAAAATTGTGTATGATTGTGATTGTAAGTAGTTTATGTATGTGCTTAAATAACTATATTCGTGTTAAAATTTGTGTTGTGATTGATTGTGTGTTAAGATTGGATCGGTGTGAAATTGTCTAAACACTCTAAATGGAATTTAATCTTATTCGACTCTAATGCCCTAAATTGTCATGCATTGCAACCCTTTAGAGGATTATTAGAATTTTCCAACCAAACACCGATACCTTTAATAAAAATAACGATGGATAGCAAATTGGTCTTTTCCTCATCTTTATCCGAACTAAGTGACAAAAGAGAAGGTTGCGGTAAGAATGAGGGCATTGGTTCAAAGGATAGTTTTAGGAGGAGTAGTGTCTCCATTACACAAATCTAAGTTTGGTTGTGAGCTGTTGTATAACATGAAAACTCCTTAACCTAGATTAGAACGGGTGAAATTTCTCTAATTTTACAACAAACCGGATTACGTTATGTGATGACACTTGCTTATTGCATTGCATAAAAATAATTGTTTGATAATCTTATTTGTGTTTGTATGCATTCACAAGTCTCAAATTCAATTTACTGAGCTGTAGTTGCTCATATCCTTATAGATCCTTTTGTAGGTCCTGATTTCTGAATACTCCAAGTATTATGCCGCTCTACAACTATCTAAAGGTTAGTTCTTTTGAAGCTTGGGGTGTGAGGATCCATTCGCCTAGTAATTGATGTATAGCTAGAGTTTCTTTAATAGTTTAAGAATGAAAGACTGATAATTGATATGTAAATTAGTTGACTATTATGTTAATGTAGAATTTCCTAGGAAGTTCTGTGGAATGTATATATAATTATACATATGTTGACTTAAAGTTCTTGTTAATTATTATAACATTAACTTAACTCTTAATTGGACTATTTACTTCAAAGCGAGGAGTCGTTGATACTTTGTGTAAATTATGTCTATGGTAAATACTATGAGGTCAGTTACTATCATAGAATGGTTTATACGGTGGGACTGTTACGACTCTATGACTTTGAGGCGTAACAATCATGGCTGTGATCATCCTTTTGCTATTCAATCACGGTTGTGATCGATAGGGAGATTGAAAAAACTTCCTTTGATTACGGCCGCAATTAAAAGCGTAACCAAAGTGAATTCTTCATTGCTTTGTTATCACGCCCGTAACTGATACTTCTATACTTGTTTATTCTTTTTCATGGCCGTGACTAACTGGAAAGTTATTATTTTTGTGTATACTTCCTCCTTTTGCTCGTAAGTTACCTAAAATCATTATTTTATTCAATTAAGTACCCAATCTAAAGAATTAAATCATATTTAGGATCGATTCTATGCTTAAACATGCTTTGAGAATGTAAAGTAATTTACACTTATCAATCCTAATACCTAAATGGGTGTCGTAAAGTATTCTCTCATTGCTATTAAGAATAACAATAACGTCAAGAATTTCATTGAGGTAGCAGAAGCATTTAGGCAAACTCATACTCACCACTTATATATTAGGATTATAGGAGCAAAAGGAGGTCTCTTTGCACAAAAAACATACGTGCCTCTAGTTAAGGAGAATAAAGTAGTGGCGTTAGTCGAGGAAAATGAACAAATAGCTTATGAATATGAGTCGTTGCCTATGTCTACACCCATAGGATGATGATAATGCAATGGATGAGGTTGTAGGCTCGGTTTTGTAAAAGGAAGTTTCACATGATTGCGTAGTTTAGTGAATGAGAGGCTTACCTGTTGATGGTGACAATGACAATGACAATGATGATTATGAGCTTAAGGAAGATGAAGAGGATGATTACAATGAGTATGATAACGATGATGGTAATAAGATGCCTCTTGCACTACTTATTCTGCCTAAGGTTTCTGCCACCTTAAACTTCCATTCAAAGATGCTTGGTGCGTGCTCGTATGCTTTAGGTTTAAGGTCAATTGTTTCAACACTAACCTCGATGCAAACTTCAAAGTTCGATGCTATAGAAACAGGGGTAAGGGATGCGATTCCCTTTTTCAATAGGGATGGAAAGGATGGTTACTTGAACTTCAAAAGGGATGTGAACGAAGAGTTTAGTAACTTATAGGCTAGTGAAGATTTTTGTATAAGTATGAGATTCAATGCAAAGGAGGAACTTGTAAGAGCTGTTAAGCACTACTACATTAAATACAAAGCCGACTTTAAGTCCTTAGAGTCGAAACCAAGTAATTATTTCTTCCTTTGTACTAAGTATGAAGATGGCTGACAGTGGAGGCTACATACATGTAAGAAGAAACTAAAAGGTATGTTTATGATTACAAGATTGATGGAACCCTATACATGTGCCAATCCCATAATAAATCAAAATTACCCATAGTTGGATAGTAATACCATGGCCAAGGACTTGTTGAATGTCATTAGGAAAGATCCTGACACTAAGATTTCTCAACTTCGCTGTATTATTGATAAGCAGTTTGGGTATCAAGTCAACAATAGAAAAGTGTGGGTTGGAAAGATGAATGTAATTGAAGCTGTGTATGGAAATTGGGAGAGGTCATATGATGATTTGTTTTTACTGCTCAATGCAATTCAAATGACTAATCTCGATACCAAGGTAGAGGAGATGCGGAACCAATCGAGTTGGCTAAGGGTGATAGAGTTGAAATGGGTATGGTGATCTTTCTAAGCCCCACAATCAGCTACTCCGGGTTCCAATCGGCTAAAGGATCCGATTAAGCCTAAGTTATAAAATAAAGCTAGAAATATTAGTAAAAATAATCCTGTAAGTTTAAATTTAGGAAAATAAGTAATAAAATAAAAGAATATAAAATTTCCAAATTTTAAGTATATAACTCGTTATTTATCGAAAATGCATAAAATGCATTCCGATAATTAACGAATCGTTAGAGATAAATTATATATACTAAAAATCATAAAATAACCTAAATAATATTTAGAAATATTTATTTGTACTATATATGAATTTATATGTAGGTAGAAATACGTATAATTACTTAAAATACGTGAAATGTGTTAAAATAATACTAAATAATTAAATAAAATTCATAATTAATTAAGGAAAAATCAAGAAAAATATATAAAAATGAGGAAAAGTCCAGAAGTGGGGCATGGAAATGTGAAAATTAAAGAAAGAAATTAACCAATTAAATTTAGCCAAATAGAAAGTAAAAAAGAAGAAGAGATAAGGTAATTGTTAAATCAATTTAATGCATAATAATTTCCCTAAAACTCTATAAATACTCCAAATTTTTCAGAAGCTCATTTGATCAGTTTAAAACCCTAGAAAATTAGAGAGAGGCAAAATTGAGAAGAAATTAGGATTTTATAAAAATTTAACAAAAATCTGTATAGTTAGGACTTCTAAGGAAAACCTAAACCCGACAAACAGTTGAGAGTGGAAAGCCACCACCACCACCATCACACGGTGGTGACAGCGCCCAAGTGGGTTGATACACCCATGGCGACCGACGATGGCTGGAGTCACCCAAACCGGTGAGTTCAATTTCCAATCCGATTTTATGTAATTTTATAAAAATAATAAATATTCTTAGAAAATTATGAATTTTGTTACTCTGTAATATTTTAGTATGTAGTTTTTAGAAAAAAATATTATTTTGATGAAAATATGTCTCCTGATATATGGTTTTTAAGAAATCATGCAAAATCGAACATGTTTTAGTTTAGAAATAAATGACCTTAGGAGTATAGTTTTGAGCCCAAAATTTTTGTATAAACTACTTAGGTGATATAGAATAGTACCACAAAGCCCTTTTTCAAAAATTAATTTTCAAAATTTTTAGATAATTTTTAGGCCTTAAAATGATACATAAAATGGGTAATTTAGGGTTAATTAAGTAATTAAATGAGTAATTACTAATTTGATGCAAAATTATATGTTTTAGGATATTGAAATCTGATGAAGTATGATATTTGTAGCATTTGAAGTGTTAGATGTAATTATTAGTATATTATGTAGTAAATATGTTATAGATAAAAATGAGAAATTTTGAGTTAATTTGGTAATTTAGGATAATTAGGTTAAAAATCTGATTTGAGATGAATTTAAATATTTGGAATGTTATTTGATGTTGGAAGATGATATTTGAAGTGATGGGAATATTAGATGTATACATTTTGTAAACATTAAGTGATAATATGTAATTATGAGAAATTAATAATTAAGAAAATATTGGTTAAAATTGATATCATGATAATAATAGGAATATACAATAAATCTGATAGGAAACTTAAATTATGGTAATTATATGAAAAATATAAGATTTTCTTATAACGGGGATGAATTTGGTAATTAAATTAAGATTTGTGTATACCACACGGACTAGAACACTAATTAGAGACTAAAAACGACATTTATGATATTCGAAGATAATGCAATTAATTTCACATTATGGGTCAGAATGATTTCTTGGGATGTATATATAAATCTCTAACAAAAAACTGAGTTAAAAACCTAATTTAAAAATTGAAGCGAAAACTGAAACAAAACTTACCACAATTTAAGAAGAATTGTAAAAAACTTAAGACCTAGATAATTAGATATATTAAACCCTAAATAAAAGATAATAATAAGCGTTATGTTATAGGATAAAACCAACCTATAATAGTTATATGAAAAACTGAAACCACGTTTGTATTATAGGAATGATTGGTGATGGCCTGAGTGAGTGAGTAAGCGAGCGGGACCTTGAGTGAGTGAACGAGCGAGGAGTCCAGGTAAGTTGAGATTAATATAGTGTTGTATTTTAGAGGCTTGAAATTGTGCTTGATTGTGCTTGTTCTAAGTTGATGATATAATTTTTTATTTGTTGCTTAGGTTGTATTGTATGATTTGTATGAAATGATTGATCACCTTAAACTGAACCTAATCAAATATATGACATGTAATCATAATCAAACCTGCATGACAACCCATTAGGGGAAACCTAGGATTTTCTGGCCAAATACTAACCTTTTCGAAAGGGATAGCATTAAATAATATAATGGGTCCCTTCTTCGTCCTTAGTCGAACTAAATGACAGGTGAGGAGGTCGGCGTAAAAGTGAAGTTAATGATTCGAAAGTAATCGTGGGAAGAGCAGTGTCTCCATTGCACAAGCTTGGGTTTGGTCGCATTAACGATAACTCTTCAACTTAGATTAGAGCAGGTGTAATTTCTCTAATCTCACGATGGGCCGGATAACATCGTGCGATAATGTTTGCTTGAACATGTATTGTATCTAATAAGTTGGTTGATAACCTTGTTTGTGCTTGTGGTGTAGTTTTAAGTCTTCCGTCCCGACTTACTGAGTTGTGGTTGCTCATACCCGTATAGACGTCGTTGCAAGTGCTGGCCAAAAAGCGGTTTACAGCTACTCTAAAGCCAGTAACTGCTGGATCCTAGGAAGTGAGGAAAAATATTTGAAGAACAGACATATATTTTTGAGATCTAAGCTCTTATCTTAGAATTTTTCATTTTTAAATAATGCATTAATTAGGAAATAGATTACGGTGAAACGTTATAAACGTTAATTATAATGACCAAATCTTAGTGTATATATATATTCTTACTTTCTTAGGTAAATGATTTATTTAAATTACTAACTGTTTACTTTAAAGCGGGTTAGTCGTGGACGCTTTGTGTAGATCAGGTCTAGGATAGCGATTATAAGGTCAATTTTTATTTTAGAATGATTTACACGACGGGGCTGTTACGACTCTGCCGTTTCGAAGCGTGATAATCTTTCAGCCTATGCGTAGAAGCATAGAGGTACTATATATTTTATGTTTTACTTTTTGTATTATTGTAGTAATGAATGATTTGGGGTTTTGAGTATGTGAATTGGAAATGGAGTAATAAATATCATCACAAGTTAAAGCTATGTATCAGGAGACCAGGAAGTGGGTTGGATTTGGAGTTTCAGTAATTCAATTGCATTATAATTGTTGCTTTTACTTTATTTTATGTGTACAAGAAGTACTTTGACTTACTTGTTTTGTAGAGTATAGGTTTTTCCAATGAAGACGCATTTTTAAAAAGCACTCAAGTAATTATAACTAAAGATGCCTTTTAGAAAAGTATCTTTAGTTATAATTTTACTACAATTGAAGGCACCTATTTATAAGGTGCATTTTTTTTTTGTAATAAAAATATAAAAGGTGCCTTTCTAAAAAGAGTTTTCACAGTCCCTTGGACGTAATATTTTTTCAAGAGATTCCTTTTTTCGATTTTTTTTTTAAGGAATGCACTTCCCAAAGGGCTAGTCTATTAAAGAATAATTCATTTGCATGCAAAATCGGAAAAAAAAAAAAAAACCATTTAGGTGAATTGGCACCAACTAGATCGTGACATGAATTTCCTAATTAGATTAATAAAGTAACCTCCATATTATCACAGTTCGGTAACATTATTATTCCTCGATGATGCATTTTTGCCTTTGAGCAAAGCCAGCTAGTAAAACATTGAACTAAAGCATGATGAATAAGTAGGATTTGATATCCATATTTTGTCTTGAGCAGTGTTGTTACATCCAAGTTGATCTGTCTAGTCTAATTTGGTTTAATTTAATCCCTCTATAAAACTGGTTTGAATTACTCCTTGAATCTTCATTGATAGTGATTTTGATTCAATCTAATATACTCAACCACTGCAACTCATTTCTATAAGAATCAATTAGGTTTTTTCAATTAAAACATATTGTTTTTTCTTATATTTTTCAAAAAATATACTAATTTGCTAAAAAAATAAATGTAAATCAAAGAAAAATAAAAATAAATTATAAAAAACTCTTAATTTTTAATTCTCAATTATATAAGTAATTTTTATTACTTTATAAATAAATATAAATTATATTATAATATTTTTATTGATCCAAGTTTAATTTCAATTCAATCCCGATTGACTCTCTTAAACTTTAACCCTTTCTCATTCTCGAATTAACATTTCAGTTTAGATTTGACAAGAGCACCAGCATGTCAAGATAGAAAGTCACAATCACTTCATTAATGGCATTCTTCTTCCTTGGGGAATTTCCTCCCCTAATATTCCAAGTAATGATTTTTGTTGGTCCGGTATAGCTAAGGGACCGTAGGACTATCCACCAGTCAAGCCAGAACATGGTAGTCAACATTTTGTGCCCCTATTCGTAGTAAATTCCTAGCCTCTAGGGCGATCGTGCACGGAGAATGTTCTGTCATCAACAAGGTCTTTGTTTCCTCCCTACTCTCTAACAACATTGTGGGGAATGTTGTGCTCCAGGAGAAAAGTTGCAAGGAGGTGTACTGTCTAGGGGTTTCCATGTTTGGCTGTCGAAGGACTAACTGAACAATCATAGTACCCGATGAAAAAATGAAACTGCGGTTGAGAACTAAATTAGGAAATCTTTAAGTGAGGTAAACCTGCCTCCTTCCATTTGAGTGCTGTTTTAATGTACAAATGGAACCAGACAGGCTTGTTTTCATTTTCCATTCTAAAATATTTTTATTACTACTTGCCCCTCTCTAATTTAATGCAGTAACATTTACCTAGGCTTCCGGTTATGATTAACATTCCTTTGGTACTTATCATCTTGTCAAATTTTATCTTTTCTAAATTTTTAACCATCATCCAATCTCCAAATGAGCTTTCTCTGATCATGCATATTATGGCCGGCCCTTTTATAATTGTCTTGTCCTAAGCTCTTATTTGTCAAGTCATTTAATGCATAATCTTTCTTTACTATTTAGGAGCTAGCAATAAAATACTCTGCTTCTTTGTTAAGTCAAGTATAGTACTTAATGCATAATCTTTTTTTTACTATTTACAGGTAATAAATAATCTACCTATTTTAACAATACTCTCCCCCGAGAGTATAACATAAAAAAATAAATAGGGCTACATGTTCTTCATACAAAAAATGACTACCTATTTTAATAATACTCTCCATCAAGAGTATTACATATAAAAAAATAAACAGGACTACATGTTCTTCATATAAAGAATGACTTAGTTTTATGTGTCGCTCCTGTAATGGAAAATGTTGTTATGTAAAATGTCATTAAAAGTGAGTAAACCTATGAACTATCTACCTTTTTTTCCTACCATTTGCCTAGATTTCATCATTGCACATAGTAACTCCACTTCCCTCCAAGCGAGCTGGATTTAAGCTCCCAGCATTTGATTCTTCCACAAACTAATTCGATCGAAATGCTTTTCTCCTTTCCGATCATTTCTCCATTGGATGATTCTATTGTGTGCATCCTCGTGAAGATTATTATCATGATCCCCATTACCATGCATCCACAGATATAATATAAGAAGGTATTTCCTTCACATCGGATATTGTACTTCCTTTGTTCAATAATTATAGTAAAGTCAAAATTAGATGTCCAAATTATCTTTATTAGAATATTATTTCTCAAATTAGACTAATTTGATCGAACCAAACAACACCGACCAAACTCATATGCATTCATTCCCAAACTGACCCATTAAAAAGAAGTACATTGGACTCTACATTTCCAAACAAAAACAAGCAAAGAGACCATGTGTGCAGAAAAAAGAACACGTACATGCATGTGTCATTCTGCGAAGGATGGACAACTTTGGAAATATAGTTAAATCGAAACGGTACTTGGAGAATTGATGACATCAGAAATTAGCTCAAAGAAGACCATTTATGAACCTAATCCTGTGATTAGCCACTTATGCAGCTTCAGCAAAGCCGACTCTTAGTTTACCGTAGTCGAAGACTGTGTGATAGCGGCCCATGAAGACATCACCTAGAATCCTGCATAGATAGATTGGCTTGTAAGTGTCAGATGAAAGAATCAAATACAACCGCATCGTTCGAATTTCTTTCTTTCCCGACAAGCAGCACATATTTAAGCAAGAATTACAATTAGAAATCAAGAAAATCAATCTGAAAAATCCTGTTTGTATTGTACATACCAGAGAGGTCCACGAGGAGGGGGCACATCCAGAGCTGTAAATCCACTTATGCACTGGGCTTTACCTCCCTCACCAATTTTCAGAATATACTGAAAACCAACGCCATTCAGAAAGAGAAAATTAGAATCAAAGAGAAGCAAGAATCAAGTATTTTCTTCACACTTTCACTTGCCGATCGTTGAGTTGTGGGGACAGTCTACATTAACTGCCTCCTAAATTTCCATGAACATAATTTCAACTTAAAGCTAACAAAATACAGTTACTCTTAGAGGTGGCTCCATGTCATACTTTTACAAGACACAAGTAAGAATAATAAAGTAGAGGGCTATAATGTAATTGTACCTGTTCTGGAGTCAGTTCAAATGCCTTCCCGCCAATTGTAAAGGAGACATTAGGCAACGAAGACAAAGCACTGCAGTCAACTGCCGATTCTCCCATTGGACTAGGTAGCCCCTCGCAAAGCTACAAAATAAAGTGAAAGAATAAGCATGTAAAAAGAACAAATAAAACAAAGGTACTTAAGAGTTGGTTTACCTCATTGACATAATTAAGAATATCATCCTCCGTCCGATTTTGCAGAAGCTGGTTTTGCATCCATACAACTGTCATCTCACATGTAGAACACATGTCATCATTTACCCCACTGGAAGTTCGCTTGTTGTTCTCGTCAACAACACTTTCAATACCCACACTGAGTTCAAAAGAAAAACAGAACAATTTATAGGTGAATAAAAGGAACAGATGTTATAACCAAAAGGGGGGAAGAATAACAACAAACAATGAAGTGAATGCCCACCTGACACCTCGAGTCCCATCAAAAGTACAGAGACCAATTTGTGAGCATATTTTACGTGGTTGATCCTGCCAAGTGAAGGAAAAGCCATTAAGATAGAGAAAACACGTGAATATGTTAAGGCATCATGTACTAAGATACCACAATCATACAGTACCAAGATTCCAACTACCTTTGCTAGAAGCCTTTCGATTATTGTTTTCCCATACTGTGCAACTACAGCCTTGCATTCTTCACTCAAAACACCTCCTGCTCCAATTGCATGATTGATTTCAGTGATAATGGTCTGCAAAACAGATAAAAAGAAGCAATTATACATAGATAAATAAAGTGAAACAAAAAGTAATATTTGTGTCCTATAAACATAATTATATGCGCAAAATTTTAATGAGTTAAAACTATAAATGAGACCTTAGTTGCATTCTACTTCCCTCATGGGAAAACCTAATTCTTTTCTAAATGCTCTTCACACCTTGTTGAGTGAAAAGCTTAAGCCTATAAAGATATATGTGGATTTATTCCTATATTTCAATATTCCCTCACATGCCGGTTGGAACATTAACAAAGATACAATACATGGATTTAACTAGATAAGAAGCTAAATGACGATTTTGGGACCAGGATTCATGTCATTTTCTAACATGTTTCACGGATCTCTAAGCTTAACATTTTTAGAGTATTTTTGGCTTTTTTGATATATCTACAACTAAAATAATTAACATAACTAAAACCACCCATCTGTTGAAAAATTATTATCAATGAGTTACGATATTCGACTCATTTGAAAGAGGAGCAACTCAAATGGCTCAACAAGCTGGATAGTCTAAGGCTTCATCCCCAAAGTAAGCAACTTATAAAGTATAAAATAGATTTACAGAAACTGAAAGGAAGCATACTCACAGTTGGACCTGCCAACAAAGAAGTACCAGAATCGGCTATTGCTGAACAGCCATTACTGCAAAACCCTGGAATCATAGGAGGAAAACAAGAGGCAAATGACTATAAGAACAGCATCTCTACATTTTTAATTAAATTTTAACACAAAATCTTCCTTACCAGTAGTTTTACCATCAATCATGACATCGCCCATTTCAAACTGCAAATACAGAAGAAAATAAAATGTAATATCAGGTTATACCTTTAATCAGACATAGACAACACCCAAGCTGAGACAGTTCTTTAGAACAGACCTGCCAATACCCTTTCCGAGTCACAGGTACATAAGTGTGCTCTCCTTTATAATGATGAGAATCCATTCCACCAAACACAATCTCTCCTCCTTCCTCTTCCTCGCTGTTCCGGTTGAACCAAAATGAGAAAACAGGGTCTTTGACAAGTCCTTGATTGACCATGTTGTACCTGTAATACTAAGTGTCAGCATGTGCCTACCATGCAATCAAGTTTAGGCAACAAAGATTTAAAAAAATCAAGCAGCATGCTTTAGCAAACACATACCATACAGGCACTGCATCTCCAACAGAGATCTCCTGAAATCCAAGTCCAAGTATACCATCAAATTTAGCCATCAAAAAAGTGATGCCAGGCTCCTTAGTTGCCTCAATAAATTCCTGTGAGTATAATAAAAGATGATTTAGCACATCTGACAAGCTTTTTTGATAGGCAGTGGCAGAATTAAGAGACTGCTCAAAAAAAAGGATACAGCACCTGATTCTCAACCAGAAGATCACCAATTTTTACATTATCTTGACTAAAGAATCCAGAAATTGATCCTGTTCCATAATGAATATCCGCAGATTTTCCTTCATGTTTGATAAAGGAAAAAGAATGTATTAGAGATACTTGTTCCACAGAGAAAAAACAAAACATACAGAATATGTAACATCAAGAAATAAGACAATAAAATTGCTGCACTATGTAGCACAAGCTGTTACCAAACTTTCTCAGGTTCTCACCACCAATAACATTTTTTCTTAGAGTAGACATTCTAACCAGTGAGATTTGAGGAAAGGCAAGAAAGAAGGCATCTCTCCAATCTTTATTCAAAATACACATGCAAAATCCTTGACCTTAAAGTCATAGAAGATCTATCATTCTTCAGAGTGATCCGAAGCAAACCTTCCTTTAAATACGGCTGATGACACAAATCTTGATTTAAAAAGACTATTAAAATACAAAAGAAAAATGAATGCCACATGTGAATAAAAGAAACCTCTAGATAATTCCCGGAACAGTGTGGAATAGATTTCCTACATTCTGTTAAATCTCAATAATGAAAATTGAGATAGCATTTCTTAGATGCAAAATCATAATAAGGAGGCCAGACAAACCATTTGTTTTGTAGGTACTAGATTGGCTGGACTTGTATTTTGAATGCATGTAGCAAGCGACCTACAATTTTGTTCAACTTCAGCATATCTAAGATCATCGTGTAAGAAGATAAAGAGCTAATTATAGATAACAAAACTAGGACTCACCGATAAACGACACTTAGACGAGGGTACCCACAAGTTAGAGCTACCGGTATCAAAAATCACCGTAAAATTCTGTGGAGGAGTACCAATACCAATCTCACCAAAATATTGAGCATCCATGTAATTTTTCAGTGTTACAATATCAGTTTCCCCTGAGCCCAAAAGGTCACCATTGAAATGACTCTTCCAGATGGAACCCCTCAAGATCTGCTCTCCTCTAACAAGCCGGGCTGACATCAAGTTGTTATTGTCTAGTTTCTTCTTTTTCAGTCCAATTCGAAGCAACCCATCATTGGATGTGCAGAGGACCAAAGGAAATAAGAGAAAGCAAATGAAAATCGTCACACTGACACACTCGAATCTTGTTCCCATGTTGTCTGTACACAGGAATTAAAATAAAAAATCAGTTAGAAAACAATAAATTAATACATAAATGAAGAACTTCTTCATAATATAAATTCTGCCACAGCTCTTCCTTGTTACAAAGCCTAGAAGATCATTCAAAATCATATTCAATCATCCATAGAGTCGACACAAAATTACTCCCATCTGCTTAAAAACTACCTTTCTCATTGCACTATGCAATCAGACAATCATAATCCTAGTAAATCACCCAGTTAAAACACCAAATACTCTAGCTAGTTATAGGTAGGTTCCACCAAGAATTAGCCCAGTAGAAATTCAACCTAACACCTCATGCAACTGGTTTTAACCATGAATGCCAACTCTCAGGTTACTTAGAACTAGTTCCTTATGCATTAAGGCAATTTTGCACTCCAATTTTCCCGACTACTTGTCCCACTACTACAGGCCTGCATCGTCAATTATTTATCTGCATTCTAGAATAATTAACCAATACACGATGTATTGAAATTGCAAAACTGACAATCCAATTACTGCAACTTCACAAAAACAAACAGTTTCTTCTCAGAATGATTAACAAAAACGATTTGCAATTTCATAATACACTTACTTCCAATAATCAATGATTAAAAAAAAAAGTACATAAATTTTTCTCTTCTTTTTCTCCTTTTTATGATAAACATCAACCACTACATAATCAGCAACCACATGATCATGCATGCAAAAAGCAGAGCATATCAGAACAAGAAAACTCATTTGAATTAGATATCAATTTAGCGAATAAGCAAGAAAAGTTTTAAAAAATATATATCAATCACAATAAACTGAAAAACCTAATAAACATGAAGATTAAACAATTCAATCAAAGGTTGTTTCGATTTATCAAATTAATGAGTATGTTGGGGATTTCTATGCTCCATGAACGAAACCGCACTGTTCATCACGTAGTCAATGAGTATAAAGTTAAACACAACCAATCTCGACAGTGATCAGATGATGGATTGAAGGGATTGTATTAGAAAAATAAACTAAGGTATCGCATTGCTTAGTGATTAAGTTTACCTCGCATAATTGCGCTGAACCTAACTCGTTGGACGTGTTGCAGTTGAAAGAGTGTTATTTTGGGTTATATATATGCGTAGAGGAGCCCCCTTGACCATACACGTGTATTGATAAAGCGCTGAGATTTTTGATGACCTTTTATTAATAACCGGGAAGAGGTGATTATCTACAATAAGACTCTTCATTTATGGTGGTTTTTGCCTCTCGTGAGCCGTTGATGACTCCACGCGAGCATTTCTTTCTAATTTTTTCTTTCCGTACAGATTAAAAATCAAATCCTAATTCTATATATAGCCCCTTCTATTTCCTTTTTCCTTTTTATTTTCCTTTCCTGCTGTCTCTTTTCCCGATTGCCAGTGGAAGCATCCACCTGTATTAGATGTATTAAAAATAGTAAATAAACAAACAAATAAATAATTTTAATGGTTTCTAGAATTTTTCAAAACTGTTTTTAACTTCCTATTTTGTTGACATTTAATAAAATAAAACATTATTTTTCTTATTGTTAAAAGTATCAAAATAAAATATTATTTTAATTACTAGTAAAAAGAAAAATGAATATGGTAAAAAGAATGGATGGTTTTCTTTTTTCTTTTTTTTTCTTTTAAATCCAAATACATTTAAGTTTTTCAATAAGTAGTTTTAGAGAGATAATATATAACCCATTTAATATTTGTAAGTTATTTAATGTGTTTATAAAAAAGGATTTAGCTTTAATAATATGGATTCTTTTATAATCCCTTTCTTAATTTTTTAGTGGATTAATGCTACCGTTCATATTACTTTTGATTTATACTATTTTAAATTTAAACCATTAAATAAATTTTAAATTAATTATTTAGATTTTAAAACATATGAATGAATCGTAAGATAAAGAATGTGATCAATTCTGTTAAAATGATAGATAAAATAATAGAATCTCTCAAATAACATAAATGATAGGTCATGAGTAGCTTGGAAGTTGTTTTGGTTTTGGATAAGTTTAAGATATTAAGGAATAAATCTTATATGATAGTAATTTTTATAAGGTTTTGCATTTTCAATTATTTAACTGCATTCTAGAATAATTAACCAATAAACAACCTATTGAAACTGCAAAACCAACAATTCAATTACCGCAACTACACAAAAAAAAAAAAAAAGCCGTTTTCTTCTCAAAATAATTAAGAAAAACGATTGGAAATTTCATAACACACTTATTTCCAATAATCAATTATTAAAAAAAATGCATATAAATTTTTCTCTTTTTTTTCCCTTTTTATGATAAACATTATCATGCATAAAAAAAAGCAAAGCATATCAGAACAGGAAAACTCATTTGAATCAGATACAAATCAATTCAAACATTAGCCAATAAACAGGAGAAGTTTTAAAAAATATATATGCCGATTACAGTGACGCTGCAATAATACAAGACAGAAATAAAATTCAAAACCTAATAAACGTCAAAATTAAACTATTCAATCAAATCTTGTTTCGATTTATCAAATTAATGAGTGTGTTGGGGATTTCTATGCTCCATGAACGAAACCGAACCGTTCATCACCTGGCCATTGAGTATAAAGTTAAACACAGTGACCTCGACGGCCGAAAGATGATGGATTCAACGGAGTGTATTAGAAAAATAAACCAATGTAACGCATTGCTTGGTGATTAAGTTTACCTCGCATAATTGCGCAGAACCTAACTCGTTGGACTTGTTGCAGTTGAAAGAGAGTGTTATTTTATATGTATGTGTAGAGGAGTCGCCTTGACCATACACGTGTAGGTGTATTGATAAAGCGCTGAGATTTTTGATGACTTTTTATTAATAACCGGAAAGGGGTGAGATTATCTACAATAAGACTCTTCATTTAAGGTGGCTTTGCCTCTCGTGAGCCGTTGATGACTCCACGCAAGCATTTCTTTCTAATTTTTTCTTTCCGTACAGATCTAATTCTAGATATAGCTCGTTCTATTTTCTATTTCCTTTTTATTTTCCTCCTCTGTTGTCTCTTTTCCTAATTACTAGTGGAAGCATCCACCCTTATTAGATGCATTAAAAACAGTGAATAGAAAAACAAATAAATAATCTCAACGATTTTTAGGATTTTTTAAAATTGTTTCTAACTTCCTATTTCATTAACATTTAATAAAATAAAACATAATTTTTGTTACTAGTAAAAGTATCAAAATAAAATATTATTTTCATTTCTAGTAAAAGAAAAATGAATGTAGTGTTTCTCATAAAATAAATATGAACATGGAGAATGGATGGTTTTATTTTTTCATTTTTTTTTTAAATCCAAATACATTTAAGTTCTCAAATAAGTGGTTTTAGAGGGATAATATATAACTATTTTAATATTTGTAAATTATTTAATAAAGATACTAAATGGTGCTTGTAAAAAAGGGTTTAAATTTAATAATATAAATGATGGGTCATAAGTAGCTTTGGAGTTGTTTTGGTTTTAGATAAGTCTAAGATGTTACATGATATGTCTTATATGATAATAATTTTTATAAAGTTTTGCATTTGAAGGGGTTTTCGATCTTATTTTAAAAACCTGTATAGTTTTGTATTGTATTTAGGGATTAAAGTAAATCTTGATAAAAAAACAAAGGTGCAGCAAAAATTATTTACAAGAAATGACTAGTAACTATTATATGTATATGATAAATAAAAGATAATGATATTATAATTTAGAAAAAATAAAAAAAGACCTCCAACCCTCGTTAAGTCATTATTTCTCCCATCAAAATGAATGCAACGCCCCCAACACACCTTCATTTTTCCTCATGAACTTTTGTGAAAACACAGTAAGCATAGTTTCATTTTCATGATTCTCTTTCATTAGATTTTTGTAAGTTTTACATAATAAATTGAAGGTAAAAGTACAAAAAGTTCTCTGACTTACTTTTCTATTTGTTTATGATTTTTATTTCAATCTAATGATTGTGAAAGTTTACAAATCACTCCTCCATTAGTTTTCCCATGAGTGTTGACAACTTGCAATCCGTTTCGCCTCCAAATAATTAATTTAATTAAACGAATTAGTAATATATATTATTTAAGTAAATTAATACAAAAAAAATTGAAAAATTACTTAAAAAATTAGAAAAACAAAAAAAAAATGGAAATTAAAATAATTACAAAATCCTAATTAATTAAGAATTTAATAATATAAAATAAAAAAATACAAATAGGAAAAAATTTTAAAAATGACATAAAAGAAAGTGGTGGCTTTTAGTAGGTGGGTGGTATGATGATGATGGATTCCACAGAGTGTATTACAAAAATAAACCAGCTTAATGCATTGCTTGGTGATTTAAGTTTTAGAAATGGTCTCATGTAGCAGCACAATAGCAATAGCAGAGCCAGTTCATATACATTGAGAACGTTAATCAAGTTTTTACCATATGTTAACCGATGGCCAGAATCTGAGACAGCCGACATTACATTGCAAAGTCTACCAGCTAATCAAATATCATAAGGTAATGGTAAAGCTGGATGAAAACCATCAAACTCGGAAATGGAGCCTCTCCACTTCTCAATATAAATCAGTGATTAAAATTACCAAGTTGTTCTAACTAATGAGAAATATGATACACGCCACACACTTTGACTATAATGAAGCCTCAACCAAGAATAATGGAACACCATCAAGAGAATTCCTCCATTTTGATAAGAATTTTCTTGGCTTACTCATAATCTAGTACCAGTGATCAAAGAATTGTAAATCTCCCACCTCTACTTACAATGTTGCCATGAGCATAGCTCGAATTTTCGCTCTTAGATCATCAGAGACTTCGGTAGTTTCAGTAGGCTGCGAAGGATCTCCCCGCGATTGGGCCTGTGATGAATTTGATATATCTACAGACGCCTCTCTCTTGGCACTTTCAGCCCCACTTGCTTTAGATTCACCTGATTTTGCACTGATCTCTCCTTCCTCCAATTCTTCTTTATATACACGCTCCCTGCGCTCATCAGATTTTTTAAGGTCGTGATCGCTATCGGACGAGTCACGATGCTTGTGACGACGTCGTCTGCGGCGTTCCTCATAATCAGATGAGTCATCATCGTGCTTGTACCGATGATGATACCGTTCATCATTAGAAGAGCTATCGTGCTCATGCTGGTGACGATGGTGCCAATGCTCATCTTCAGAACTGTCATGCCTGTGTCTTTTCCGGTGCTTATGCCTGTCTTTACTTCGGTGAGAAGATCGATGAGACCGCCGCTTCTTTTTCGAGTGCTTGTGATCTTTTTCTCTGTATTTGTCTGCCACTTCTTGTTCTTCTTCATCATCCTCAACATCCTTTCTACTTCTTGACCGATACCTCCTCTTTGCTCTTCGTTCATTTTTCTCATCATCTGATGCTTTTGTTTCAATCTTCTCACTCTTATCCAAAGTATCCACTTCTGGCACAACTGGACCGCTTTCTTTTTTCCCACCAGAGAGATTCACATTTACACCACCAGAGCCAGAAAGCATAGATCCTGATGGTTCTCCAGATAAATTGCCTGATTTTAAGGGTTCAGATCCTTTTTTCAACATGGCTGTGAACATCTTTGCTCGTCTTAATCTTTCAGCCTTAAGCTTCTGTTCCCTAGTCAAGGATGCTTCGGAGGAATCAGCTTCACCGGCAGCTGCAAGAGCAGCTGTCTTTGCAAATGTAGCAGAAAGAGGAGCATTTTGATCTAGCTTTTGAACAGAAAGAGAGCCAAAGCTTGAGGCTGTTCCAGCCTCACCATACAGACCCTGACCGCTTCCATTGAATGATGCTGTCCCTGGAAGAATATCCAGAGTGGGATTTTTAATACCTCTTCTAGCTGCCTGAAGTATAGCAGCAGCTGCAGCAGCATCTACACCGACTCCAATTTGCAGTTGAGTGTCTTTGGAAGGCTGCTCCAGGTCATCTTTCTTCGTCTTCCCAATTACCATCTTAAATTTTCCTTTCCTGTATGAATCATATGGTATATCAGAGTCCAAAGGTAGCCCATCGCTTTCCTTTGCTGCAGAAGATTTCTTCTCTACTGCATCATGTTTCCCAGAACTCATCTTCTTCGTGGGCAACTTGGACTGCAGTGAGTAAGAAGTAAAGAAAATGAAGGACAAATTACACAGTTATATATAATCTTTTTTCCAAACCAACATGAATTATTTTCATTAATCCACACCCAAAATAATTGATTTTCACTAATATACGCACACATTCTTCAGTAAGCAAGATGAAACGGGCAAAACCTAGACCTGTGACTAAGATAATAAGAGCTCGGCTGCTCATGGGTAGTGGCATTTCATCAATATTACCATGAGGAAAAATGAAAGACTGAAATTGTGAGATGGGCTTTAAGTTAAAAACCTGCGACATTCTCCAAACAGTTATGAAGACACACAGAAAGGACATCAACCAGCAATAAGGTTACAATACAAGCACTTCATGACAGAACTGCCAATACACTAAGAAAAAAAGCCGGTCCAAGAGATCACTGAATAGAGAGGCATTTTTCCTAGGAAAGCGCTACATATGATAGCTGCATTGCAGCTCCACATAAGATGCATGATTACAAAGGCACTATAGCAAAAAGGTCAATCCATCAAATTGGCTGCAGACTAAACACCTCTAGCATACGCTAGATACACAAAGACAAAAGAATTTCTCCTGCAAAATTTAAGAACTATTAGCAGAAATGATGTAGAATTTATTACCAATCATGAATTAAAAGCCAAACACAACTCCATAAATAGCTTCATCTCCCAAGATATCACAGTTCATAACAAACATAAAACCAAAAACACAAAACACATGACTTTCAGGCACAAACCTGTTGTGCTTTCTCAAGAACTTGTAAATAGTAAGAATGATACTGATCAGATGGCAGAAGAAATGGAAACCTCCCATGTTCTCTATCTTGTTCACGAAGAATAGATTCAAATTCTTTTCCATTTTTCAAGATAAACTCAACTATCTTATCAACTGATCGCTTCAAATCAGATGGAGGTTCCAAGACAGATTGCTCTACTTTCAGTGAAGATATGGCAGGAAACTTTGATTTGTCCACAGCAGAACTGGCTGTTGAGGGCTCGCCATCTTTTGCTCCACCATTCAGAGTATAAAGGGAATTGTTCTTTCTAATAAGTGAAGCCTTTTCTTTCAAGGAAGAAAGCCGATGCTTACAAAATGACCCAACTTTAACAGCTACAACACTGGAAGACACTGTATTCTCAGATCCATGTGATATGGACATATTAGCACCATCACTGGCTTCCAGGGACTTTGTTTCTTCAGACTTGGGAGTGGGTTCATTAATGTCCTCATCTTCTCCAGAGTCATATGCTGAACCAAGCAAAGACAAGGCACCACCTGCCTGCCCAGGCCTGCTACCATCTTCTGAAGTCTTTTTATCACTCTCAGTGATCAGGAGTTCATGGTGATCGACAAGAAATCTATAATATGGATAAAGATGATGATCAGGCATCAGGAATCCAAATGTTGGGTTGTCTCCCTGCTTCACTCTCAAAACAATTTCTGATTGTCCGCCATTCTTGCTAACAAATGTAGCAGTTCTTGCAATGATCTGATGTATCTTCTCTGTTGGAGGCTGGAAATAATAAACAAAAATTGTTTCTCAGAAAAGGGAAGTCACAGAAGAAACCTAGATTTCATGAAATTACATAGAAGTATACCATTATTAATCATTGAATCTCACATAATTTGGATAACCATAAAGATCAAGAAACAAAACTTTATGAATATATTCTTCATCTGATTAGCTCTAAAGTGGGGAAGATCCGGACATTTCAATGAACATCTATCATTTAATTTCACCTGCAAAGCCCGTGCTCATGACATCATAAGGAAACAAGGTGCCCATTGAATGGCAACCTTGGCACATAAGAACTCCTTCTCTGCTCCGAGCATCTGAAACTTAGACATGGTAAGCCTTAGAAGAACACATGCACATCACACAATTACCATTTGACCACATTCCATAAGTACCACCAAACAATATTATATATATATTATGGGTAAAGCAGGAGTATATGAGAAAGCAAAGATCTACATACCAGGTTCTGACGCAATCCTTCAGGCACAGGAAATGGTGGCTGATAATTAGAATTCGTATCAACCATCTTTTGATTGGCAGAATCATCAGCATTTCCATATGAAAAGCCAACAGCATTATAAGCACCATTAGTTCCTTGTTTTGATCCACTTCCAACATCAGGTTCTGTAGAAGAATTTAAAATAGATATGCTGAAGACAAGTTCCAATTATTCTTGAATATAATATTTCCATGAGATTGCCTGTCTCTTAAAAAAATTAACATCACAATGAATATATTTCCTGAAAAAATTATAAGCAAGGAAAATTTTTCTTACTCGTTCAATCAATAGATGGAAGTCTCACTAACCATATCTGACCCTGCAAACTTGAAAATCAAAGCACAAAACTGTAACATTCACAAATACAACTACAACTTTGCTGTGAGAACTTGTTCTTCATATGTAACACGCTTCATTTTTTTCCCCCTCCCCTAAACTTCATCTTAAAAACCACCAATGCTCTATAAACCATTTGTAAACTACAACTTGACTCCTCCTGCTACAAAGGCTACACTGGCAAAGAACCAGACACGCTGAACAAGACAAGGCAACATTCAATGTTCAATATCTTTTCTTCATTTTTTTTTGGATAAGTGCTTATTATCTTTTCTTCTCTCTCCAAATTAACGGTAATCCCATACATCTCTTTCTAAATAATTCAAGTGATCACAAATGCTTTTGCTGCAATAACAGGGAAAAAAAATGATGGAGTTTCTCCTGCTGTTTATTGTAACAATTGCTCTCCAGCAGAAAAGGCTGGCATATCACCAAGAGTTCTCATAAAGAGAAGTAAATAAGCAATTTTTTCTTTTTAAAAAAACAAAGCAGATAGAAACTATTAACTGATGCATCCTTCTGCATCAGCAATATGCTCTCTATAATGGAAGTCAGTTGTGGTTGTAATAGGAAATTTCTACCCCATTTCACTCCCTTTCCTTTCTCCAGGAGAAGAATCAAAGGTAGGGTTGAATCTCAATAGATAGCATTGGAATAGTCTGCTCTCTTTTTTCTCAGTATTAGTCCACTCTCCTTTTAAAACCAGAAAATATGGACACATCATTTAAAAAACAATGTCATTAAATTGTTATAGGGGAGCCAACATTGAACCACCTGTTTGTTTTAAATTGAGGATATCTTCATGGTTCAAAGCCTAAAACTTACGAATATCAGTCCCATGTATCCCTCATTTTAGCTCAATCATTTAAATGCATTTCCACGATACATAGTAACAAGGACATATTTCACAATCAAATGCCATGAATAATCGAATGCCTGTATATTGTCTCAAATAAGCCATGAATTTATTGTATCTAAGTAGGTATTTATTGATCATGAAAGATAAATAGAAGATACATAAGGTTGGAAATAAATTAAAAACTTACTAGGTCTCCAACAGTTAAGGCCAAGCAATCGCAAGAGCAGTACCATTTCAAACATACCACTACAGACATTAACTTAACTGGCACCTAGTGGTTCATTACTTAAAGTAGCTGGTACGGCAATATATCCCCTAAAGAACAAGATAATGTTTTGGTCAATTATTCTCTGATACTGTTGAGTTGCCTTCTTATGCAAATGCATTCATCGTTTTGGTTCCAAATATAATGGATATGGAGTATCATAATAATAAATATAGCAATTGGACGTGAAATGAATTCCGGTAAAAAAACTTCCCTCTTCACTCTACCGTGTCCAGTATGTTTGGTAGAAAAGTATAAAGTGCAGACATAATATATGCAATATAAATTCAAATTCGAAGCCCTAACTACCTTCAAATGATAAAGTCGAAACCCTAACCACTTTCTCCATCTCAGTAAAAATAATGAAGGCAAATATGGATGCAAATTATCCTCTCAATCTATAGCGTTATTCCAATAGTAAAAAAACATAACCCAAAAGAAGACATCTTTCAGCTTAGTATATGCTATATAGTAATGAAACTTAATAAACTGAAAAAGAAAAAAAAAATTATCGATTTATTATAATAAAAAAACTCATTCATTTGCTTTACCTTCCTCTTCTTCTTCGATAGGCGGTGGCAAATCGAGAAATCTTTCATGATCAAGCTCTGATTCGAGAGCCAAGGACTCAGACCGCGGCGGCGTCGATTGGTGGCTCCGCCGCTTACGAGGAGGCGGAGGAGCGGAGAGGAGATGGCGAACGTCATAACGGTCGATGGAGAGAGAGTTCCACTCTACAAGAGCTGCCGGCGAATTGACGAACGCCGCCATTGAATCATCGTCGAAGAAAAGCGCGTGGCGTCCCACCACCTCCAGATCCATGCTGGGTTGTGGTCACTTCTCAGCCGTCCGATTGAAAGGACTAGAAAATAATATGTGAGTGAGAGAGAGAGAGAGAGATTAATTGGAAATGTTCGGGTTCGGTATCTTGAGTATGGTTTTAGCCTTTTGGTTTGGGCCTGTGGGTTACGGTCCATGGGCCAAAGCACCGAGGGGAAGGTGTATAATCCAGAACCGATCGGTATCCGATTGATTGGTATTCTCCCGAGTTGGGTAAGTTGGGGGAGATTATACAGTACTGTTTTTCATTTTTACGGAATTGGTTATATTTTTTATTTCATCGTTCATTTATATTTTTCTAAATTTAAATAGTCAAATTTACAATTTATTAAATGATTTAAATTTTAAAAAATATAAAGTAAGAATAAAATAGAAAATAAGACCAGTTCCTTAAATACAAGGATAAAATCGTAAAAAAATCTCTTGAATTAAGAAAGTAGTAGTGTCAAGGAAAATAGCATGACAACTAAATTTTTAAGGAAAAATTGCACAATATTCTTTGAATTTTCGCTCTGATGCAAATCCATCTTCCAAATTTTTAAGGTATATATTTTTAATGCTTAAACTTTCAACAATAACCATTAGGTCCACTTAACATTTTCTATTAAAAAAAGGGAATGTAAATGGTACCTGACTAAAAGTTCCCTCGAAGCCTATAACTTTATATGTCAATTTTGAGGGAACTATATGTAAATGGTGCCATTTTTAATTTCTCATGCAATACTAACTGCCATTTAAGTTTTGTACATCTATCATGAGATTGATTTCGCATAAGACAAAATGCAAATACTACATTGCAGTGGCTAAGTCTTGTTGATTACGTTTTCCACCTGGTTGTTCTCAAAGATAATATGCATTTCTTTCTTATTAATAAATTTCCTTTGGCCAAAAAAGAAAAATATATATATATATTTATATATATTGTTGGTTCTGTATCTCATTTTGATACTTGGGAGAATAGATTGACAGCTTCTGAATAACGTCTTTATAAAAGCATGATCATTTTCTGGTGCGAGTTTTTATGAAAGTTTTAGTACGTGTCATGCACATACTAATTTTTTTTTTTTTTAATAGGAAATGTCAAGTAAACTCAATGGTGCAAATGTTAAAAGTTTAGAAGGTGCAAGAATACATGTAAAAGTTTGTAAGGGTGAATCGATACTAAAGCTTAAGTTTAGGGGAGTTTTTGACAATTTTCTTGATTTTTAAAGTTGTTATCTTGTAACATTTGAAAATATTTAAATAATCCTTTTACTTTTACTATGATCTAAAACGGTCACTAAAAAAAAAAGTTAAGAACCACATTTTTTTGTTGTAATAATGTACATCTTTTAAAAGTTATGAAAAGATAAGATTACACTTATGTTCATTTACTTTCTGGAATTGAATATATGCAGAATAAAAAGGTTATATCTTAGAATGACTATTTCCATGAATAGGTTAGAAATTTCTATTTTAATATTTACTTCACAAAATTTCTATTCTAATGGTTACTTCACCTCATTTATTGTAATATTCAATTTTATATATTGTTTAGTTGCTATATTTTTATGGTATAGTAATGGACGAATTTTATGATTCATATTTTTTATTTACATTTCAGTCTAAGTTAAGGGACAAAATAGCTCTTCAAATAAGAGACTAAAACTAAAATGTTTATACTATATATTTGATAACAAGGATGAACGTAGAATCATGTAACTTTTGGGGATGGTGGATTTAAGGAGGGTTCCCTCGACCCTACGTAGGTCCATCCATGTTTAATAGTTTAAAAATCTATTTTATAATACAAATTAAATATATTCTTAAAGTTCCACATATATCTTCATACTAAGTTTCCAAATTATAGTATTGAACTTTACTATAGTTTACAATATATTGTTTAGATAATAAAAATTCGTATCCAATTCCATACATTGCAAACATGATATAAGAAGATTGTATTCGTTAGTCCTCCTTATACTATCTTGTCCATTTCTTCTTATATTATCTTATTCTTCCAACCAAACGTTGCCTAAACAGTACCATACATAGCAAACAGATTCACTTATACTATCTTATTCTTCCAATCAAACATTATTCAATTACTTTAACTTTCTATTACTTATAGAGAGGAGATAAAAATTTCATTTCACAAAATGTAACTACTATTCCCTATAAAAAGAGAATAAAAAAGTTAATGTAAATAAAAATTTCTTTGTCAATTTTTAAGTAAATAAGATAATAAAAAATACTTTAGGAATAGTTATTCTATTTCCATTCTATTACCTTTTTAGGTCCCATTTGACCTCCCCACAAATGATACCAAATGTTGATGGGTGATTTTTGTCAAGGGTTCATAGGTTAGAAATAAAATTGAAAAAGAACAAGAATAAGCCAAAAGAGTCACCAAAAGTAACTCTGTAATAAGCACTCTAGTGCATAAGTTAAAGAATATATGAGGAAAGAGCATATAACGTGAGTGATAAAATAAAGATTTGATCCCCTTATCTATGGAATTACATGGTATTTGTTGGGTTATTTGAGGAGATATTTGTGAAAAGTGTATTGTATCTTTAAGATATGCTTACTAACATTTAAAAGATACAATGTAGTAACTATGGAGAGAGTCTTAAATGAATGTTGATTGCCAGTTGTATACTTTCCTAATTCAGCTATGTAGTTTCCATCTTACATTTATTTTGCTTATGTGAGAGTAGCCTTTATGCGTGGGCTTAACGGTTTAGGATCCAAAGGGCTGGAGTACGACAACACTTCTTGGAGAAATTGGTCAAGCTTATAAGAGCTTAACTTAAATTCTAGTGAGGTTGCTAGAGGATTGGTAGCTCTGGTAATACAATTAGATAAGCTTAGGGAATTAGGACAAGGTTTAAAGTAGATTGGTTTAGGCCTATTTGTTTCAACTCGAATATTGTAGTACTTGCCATGAGCTTGGAAGCCCATATTTGAAGTAGCCTAATAACAACAGGCAATTAAAGTTTAAAGAATTTATCCAAATATGAGGAACAATCTAAGGGATATATTTGTAATTTATCCTATTAAATCTCATTTGAAATGGAACATGTTTAACTTTTCTTCTCTCAAAATAAAGTTAGTTAAAAAAAAAAAAGAAGAGAGAGAGAACCGAATCTAAATACTTCATGAAATCTTTATTTTCTTTTATCTAAATTCTTAATCAAGTTGAAGTTTATATTGTTTTCTAACTAAAATGCAATATGATCAATTTTCCTTTTCTTTTTTTTTGTTTTTGATTCTGTTATGTAGTCATGTAAATTCAAGATATCAATATTAATTTCAATCATAGGGCATATCCAATTTACATTTTCCTTTCGATTTCATCAAACGGTTGCTTCTTCTGTCAACCACAAAACATGCCTACTCTAGCACTTGGTAGAAAAGATTACAATTGTTCTCAAAATCACAAAACATGTTTACTCTAACACTAAGCAGAAAGACTTTATAGGATATAAGGATGCAATCGAGGTAAGTTTAGTATGGGTTTGACAATCCAAACTTATACCCTTCTAGTTACCTATAGGTTATGCAAAACATGTCAAACCCACTTTTTACTTTTTTTTCCCCATTAACAGTAAGTTGTATGAGTTTAATTACATAAATTAAATGGATAACATGAAGATTAGGAAAAGTAAAGCATTGAAAATATATAGATACAAAGTAGTACTATGAATCAATAATGAAATGTTGAACTAGAAATTAACTATAATTTATTTCAACAAATAATATGCTCTTTATTATTATTACAAGCAAAAAAAAGCCTCTAAAACTATTACTTGATTAGATCTCATTACTTTCTTATAAAAAAAAAAAATTTTATACTATGTAAACAAAAGAATGGCATATGTTATATAATATGAACGTTTTTACAGTTATCATCCACATAGCTTCACCTTACAAAAAGGAGGGAAAATGCTTTTCTATTGATTAAAAAAAAGAAATAAATAAACAAGTCATAAATAAAAGAATCAATTTTATCAAAACAAATTTAATATTTACATATCAAAATATAGCAGCATCTCTACAATAATGTGAATTCAGAAAGATTAATATTTTGATTTATTATATTAGATTTACTATAATCAAACGTAATAATAACTCATACTTAATCAAAAGTATAAAATCTAAGAATTTACTAATTTTTTAATTGATAGTTTTTATTTGTTATAATATATGATACTTGAGTTATTTTTTATTGGATAGCGTGTTTTCCACGAGTTTTTAAAAAAATCTAGAATCTGTCTTAAAATCATGTAGGGACAAAAACAAAAACCTTAATTACTCTTTTCTCGGACTTGTGTAGTAATATGATGCCGCTTCGTATAGTGTGTTTTCTCAGTTTCAATAGCTGTTAAGTCCATTCTTAGTTGTCTGCGTCGTCAACTTCCACGCCATTCTTTTTGCTTGCCCTCGCAGCATGGTTTGATCTGGTCTTCGTGCCGACTATATTTTAATTCTCCGTGCACTCTTTTGAGTCTTTTCTAAGTGCCTTGCCATGACAAAATTACGGAATTACCCTTCGATGCGTGGAAGTTGTATTGTTAATTTAATAGGAAAATGTTGATGGTATTCGGAACGTCTATTAAAATACTAAGTAAAATAAATTTTTCACCTTTTTGATACACACATATATATATATTATGTAGAATCAATATTAAAAAATATCAAAAATTAATTTTTTCTCTAAACTTTTTATAAGTGCTAATAAGATATCGTAACCATACCTTTATCAATAATGATGTAAACATATATTAAGAGTAAAATAAGCATGAAAATAATAATCAAGCTCTTAAGCATGCTCTGTAGATAGTCGATGGTGTAAATGGATGATTTGTTTGGTAAACTTCATTGACAAGCATGATTTATTTGAAAAATATCTGTTGTGTTTTAACTAATAAGTAAGTTTACTTCGTATTCACATATGTTTGCATTGGTTGCCAAAAAAAACGAGTGCTACCATATAATTATGGTGAGAACTATACCTAAGGATTCAAAGTATTAGTTCGCTATGTATTTGGATAAACAGCATAATACTAAAACTCAATAAAGGATTCCTTACCCGTATGGGAGAATTTTACCGAACCCAAAATGCAATAAAGGACTTAGAAGGAGAAAAGATAATGTGCAAAGATGCTATCATAAGTGAACAAGACCCTTATACTCAACTATTTTTGTTGAAGTTGTTCTTTTTGTGTGGAATAAAATCTCCATCATTAAAGTTCATGAGCTTCTACGATCTTGTTTTTTATTTTGACTAGATTGATTTAGCCCTCAATGTCACTTTTAATTTAATATTTATTATATCTGAATCGTTGAAAATATAATCTACTTAATGATTCAAATCTAATAGATATTAAATTAAAGGTGTGATATTTTATGGTTAAGCGTTCTACATAAATTGTGAAAGGTTGTGGTACCCGTTTATAAAACTATAGTGATGAATATCTTGTCAATACATAATTGCAACTTTTGAGTCAAAGAGTTGAAATGAACTTATTAGTATTTATTGGTTTAGTTATCCATTAATTTTGGTTTTGGGTTGTTACAAATAGTATTAGAGTCAACTCCCTATTAATAGATGATAGGTGGATGGTTTAAGTCTGAATCCAATTTAGAAAACAGGTTCAGGAGGACGGAGAGTGTCACTAGATGTGATTATTTAGCACACTTCTAACATGACTTATAGGTAGTGGGTGACTTTAATCATATATTAAAAAGAGGGGAAAGAACTTGTCCTAATTGTAAGGTATCGCAACGAAAACATTGTGTGTTAAGAAGAGAGGTGGGGGGGGGGGGGGGGGGGGGGGGGTGAGGGGAATTGTGATACCTTATGGTTAAACTTCCAACATGAATTGTAGAAGGCTATGGTACTTATTTATAAGATTATGGTGATGAGTACCTTATCGACACATTGTTGCAACTCTTGGACTAAGTAGTTGAAATAAGCTTATTAGTATTTATTGGCTTGATTATTCACTGTTTTTGGTTTGAGATGTTACAGATGATATGATTAAGAACATGATTGATCCCATAAAAAATATGGATGGGATTGTAAAAAATCCATGAAGTTGGTTTGAAATGCGTCTACATGTCAACTACTAGATTAATTAAACATGATGTTGCAAAGGATTTCACTGGATTAGAGCTAACTTTTGCTAATTAAATAGGTGTATTAGTCTTGCTAATTAGCCTAAGACATGGAACTTTTCATTACTAATGTAATCCAATGAAAATTGATTTGCTAGATTACATAATGTAAATTAATAAAAGTTTCAAAATAGAACAACTTTAAATTATAACTATCATTAGTTGGATTCAACCGATAGAATAGATTAGATTTAGGCTTTGTGCTTGAATAATGAGCCTACAAAAAAGGGTACAATGAAGGGTGCTAGGGTGATGTCCAATGCGGTCATTCCGATACTGAAGTTAATAATTAATGTGTGAAGGAGAAAACAAGGATGCTAGAAGCTCACAAAAGTACTAGGAGTGTGCAAAGAGTCTAAGTGAAATACCATTGGGATATTTGCGAGGATTTATAAAGGAGGGTTGTTAAGAATTAGGGGAGCACAAGTACTATCTTGACTTGTCCATACCACTTGGGTAATAGGAGTGTAAGGTCCGACGTGCTCCAAATTTGTAAGGCCATGGCGGTTGATTGAGTCTCCAAACCTTATCCCTTTGTCCGATAACTATTATGAAGCTTTAAAGATAGGCAAGTTGTTTGGAGAGTCATTGTCAAGTTTGGCTAGCAAGATGACTGGGTTGGGCGTTAGCAAATTAAGCTAGGCCATGGGTCTAATCGGGTTGGCCCAAGGTCTGGACAAGTCGGCATGGCCTTATGGGACTCAGGTTTAAAATACCTTATTAACGATAACAAAGATAGAATAAGTAAATTGTAAAATTTGAATGAAAGAAAATCAAATTGAAAATTCAAAGATATTATTATTAATAGAGCTCTTTAGACATGGGCCCCTTAAGCTTGTTCAAATCTGACGCGCTTCTTCTTCTAGGGTCTGTCTCCCTAGGCTTAAGCCCTAAGCCTGGCTCGATAGGGCTTAGGATATCCTTTAATGGCTAGAAGTCATAAGATAAGGATGAGAGACTAAGTCGACACCTACTACTGATATATGTGGGGTACGTTGACAGCACAGCCTCATTCTCCCTTACTTGTAGGAGAAGATTTCTCCCACTAACCATCCTTCAACTGCCAGCACCGCTCCATTATAAATACTAGCCCTTACATAACGGTAAAGCTCTATACTTTGGGCACCAAGTTTGCCTATTGTTCCAAAGCATTCTCTATTCTACAAGAGTTCATTATTGACTTAAGTATCAGAGTAGTCACGTCGGATAATACCCCAGTATCTTCTCACAGTATTCTATTATATAGGCCTATTATGTGTAGAGCCCAATCATTACTAGCAAATACTTTGAGATAACATTTGGCACCATCTGTGGGAAGAGCAAATTGACTACACTTGAAACCTTAAACACATTACCTAAACATAGTTAGTAAACATTATGCTGCACTACGATGAGTAAGAGAACAGCCAGTCGGTGAATAACTAACCCGCAGCCAATCAACCTCTCCCAAGGGTGACATTAGAAGAGTGCCTAGAGCGTATGGAATGATTGGTTGAAGAGTTATCTACTCAAAATAGGCTACTCCGCACTCGCTTTAAAGAAGCCGAGAGGCACAGCATACAATCCCATCCCCTTAAAACTTCGGACACTCGCATTGGGCAGTACAATCCCTTGCAATAGCAGTAGAATGGCAAAGATCAGTAACCTGATCTACTATTACAGTAACAGCCAGTAAGGTTTACAGCCAACAGTGACTGATCCCTAGTTGGTAATGAACAAGTAGTCGACTCACTCGACAGAAAATGCCGACCTTAACGAGCTTTGTGCAATAGTAAGGAGACTCTCTGAGCAACAGGGGAGCAAAGCTGTTATCGATGCCAGGTTGGTTGGCAACAATAAGACCCTTCACTAGGGGCTTTTAGGACAAAGTGTTGCCTCCCAATGTAAAACTTCTGTCCCTTAATCAATATGATGGCACAGGTGGCCTTGATTGTCACTTCCTCTACTTTTACACTCTCATGAATCTTCATGATCATGAAGATGCTATAATGTGCAAGGCTTTCCTAGGCATCATGAGGAAAGCAACTTGGACATGGTTCAATCACCTTCCTGACAATTCCATCAACTCTTTTGATGAGTTGGTATGGAGATTCAGTCTCCACTTCAGGTTTAGCATGCCTCCGTCCAAGGACACATCGTCCTTGTATCTCGTAAGGCAAGGTGAAGGTGAGTCACTATGTGACTATATGGCTCGGTTCAACAATGCCGTGGTCGAGATCCCTCAATTGGATGAAAGAGTCACTATCCATGCTGCTCAGCTCGGCATCCGACCTTCAGGACACTTCTTCTGATTGCTTGCGAAGAGCAAGTTGAAGATCCTAGCCAACTTCTAGAATAAAGCCCATAAGTACATCGACCAGGAAAACAACATTCGTACCAAGTGTGATGTCGATAGAATAAGGTCGGGCGGAAAGTAAGATAAAGAAAAATTGTCCAAAAAGGATCACCTTAGTAGTAGATTGCCAAGGAGATCAAAGGAGGAGAGCTCAAAGAAGAAGAAGCACCGAGCCTAGTGTGACCTACTCCCTCCTCTTATTTACATGCAATACATACTCCTAAATAGACCTATTGCTCAGGTCCATTTTGAAGTGAAGCACTGTAAGTTGCTCCAGAAGTTGCAAAAATTGCAGGGAAACCTTAGTCGTTAGAACTTCGATAAGTACTGTCAGTTCCATGACGATTGCGACCACACCACCAACGAATGCTTCCAGTTGAAGAACACTATCGAGTATGTTATTTAGCTTGACTTCTTCAACAAATACGTGGCTCATCCAAGAAATGACGATCGTTCTAACAATGATGGAGATAGGGCACCTCGGAGGTGACAGACCAAGAACGCCCACACCAAGCAGAACAATGACCGCTACAATGATTACGCCGCTAACGTTGTTATTAACGTAATTATTGGAGGCTACACCCCGGGAGCCAGCCTAGCATTAGCAACCCGATTAATACCCTATCAGAGGTGCTGGCTGTAAGGGAGAAGAGATAAAAGTTGGATACTTCTATCTCTTTTTCTAACAAAGACCTTGAAGGGGTCGATATATCCCATTAAGATGCCTTAATGATAGGGGCAAGAGTCTCAAAATTTGAGGTCTTAAAAATTATGGTAGATACTAGTAGTTCCACCGACATACTTTTCCCCTATACATACAAGAGGATGAAGAAGAAATTGCCAGTAAAAATGAAGCCGTATCATCATAATTTAATTAGCTTCAATGGAAGTACGGTCTAAGCTAAAGGGATCATCATGTTAGATATGGAACTTAGCGATGACGATCACGTGGCATGATGACTTGTAGAATTTGTTGTGATTAATTGCCCCTCCCCTTATGATATGCTCTTGGGAAGACTAAGCTTGAATGCATTCGGGGTGGTTACATCTACCCTTCATTTGAAGGCCAAATTCCCAACCCCAACAGAGTTAGGAGTATGCAGGTGTAACTAAAAGCTCTCGCGAGAGCTATATGTCAGGGCTGCTAGGGGAGATGGCGTCTTCACACTGGAGACTAGCCCGCAGGAGAAGCCGGATGAAAAGGGAAAGTTGGGGGAGAAAACAAAAGACATCCAGATTGAAACCTCACTTAAGTAAACCATGAAGGTCGAGATTAAGACTTCAACCAAGGTGAAGAACGAAATTATCGCCCTCCTACCGGAAAATTTAGACAGGTTCACTTGATCGAAGTCAGACATATCCATAATCTCACCTAACCTAGCAACCCATAACCTTAACATTGACACAATAGCATGGCCTATCAAGTAGAAAAAGAGGCATTTTGCTCTAGAACAACAGGCTGCCATCAAGGAAGAGGTATGGAAGCCGATTAAGGCTGGCTTTGTAAGGGAGGAAAAGTACCCTACTTAGCCAGCAAATGTGATGCTCATCAAGAAGAAGAATGGGAAGTAGCAAATGCATGTTGATTACACCGACCTCAATAAAGCTTGCCTTAAAGATTGTTTCCCCCTCTTAAGAATCGACCAGCTCGTCAATTCTACTTCGAGACATGCCTTACTGAGTTATATAGACACCTTCTCGGGGTACAATCAAATCAAAATAAACTAGAAGGATGAAGTCCATACCTTCTTCATCACTAATTATGGCACGTATTGCTATACCGTAATGCCATTCAATCTGAAAAACGTTAGGGTCACGTACCAACGGATGGTGACAAAATTGTTCAAGCCAGCGCAATATGGAGGTATACATTGATGACATAATTGTTAAGAGCCAAAAGCCAAAAGCCAAACGATCATGTCAAGGACCTCCAGGAGGTTTCAACTAAATGTACATATACAACATGAAGCTGAACCCTTAGAAGTGCATCTTTGGGGTCAGATCTAACAAATTCCTTAACTTCCTAGTCATACAAAGAGGCATCAAGGCCAACCTTGAGAAAATTATTGCCATCAGGGGAATGAAGCCTCCAACCTTAGTCCGTAACGTACAAAAGCTCATCAGCATGGTAGCCGCATTGAACAGGTTCATCTCGAAGAGCGTTGATAGATGCACTAAGTTTTTCAAAATCCTAAGAAATCCAAAGGGTTTTGAATGGACCTTAAAGTGTGCCATTACTTTTCAATAGCTCCAGGACTTCTTTGTACACCCACCGGTCTTCTCCAAGCCTATCCATAAAGAGGACCTATTTTTGTACTTCCCCGTCAGCGACTAGGCGCTTTCCTCTGTGTTGGTCAGAGCAGAGGGAAGAGAATATCGACCCGTATACTACGTCAGTCATATACTCCACGAGCTAGAGGTCAAGTACACCTAGGTAGAAAAGTTCGTCATAGCTATTGTTATCATAGCACAACGATTAAGGCCCTATCTTCAAGCATACCAAATAATCGTATCGATAGATCAACTGTTGTGCACCATGTTACAGAAGCTTGATGCGTCTAGATGGATGATGAAGTATACGATGGAATTGAATGTGTATGGAATCCAGTCTAAGCCATGAACGACCTATAAGGCACAAGTGTTGGCCGACTTCGTAATAGAATATACAGGAAAGGAAGAAGCATTATTAGGCAATGATAAATTGGTGTGGACTCTCCACGTCGACGAATCATCCACCTTAGAGAGTGGATCGAGTCTCGTTTTGATCGACTCACACAAAGTCAAAGTCTGTTATGCCCTCAAGTTCTGATTCGATTCCAGTAATAACGAATTTGAATACGAGGCCTTAATCGCCGGTCTTACATTGGGTAAGGAGATCGATGCCAAGCATTTACGGATTTTCTCAGGCTCCATGCTTGTTATCTAGTAAGTCCGAGGTGAATACAAGGTTAGGGATGACATTATGGCTAGGTACCTTGAGAAGATGAAGAGCCTTTTAGCTGAATTCTCTTCGTAGAACATCACAAAGATCCCTCAACTGGAGGATTCAGCAGTAGATTGGCTATCTAAGCTCGCCTCTATTAGGATATAGAAGCCCGAGGTGAAGGATAAGAAAATCTATATAGAATACCTACTAGAGAAGAGCATAACTCCAAGTTCAGCTAAAGTCTTGGAATTAACTATAGTAACACCAGAGCCAAGCTAGATGGATCCCATCTAGAGTTACTTTGAGCAGGGCACACTCTCAAATGATAGGAGGGAGGTAAAGAAGCTTCGGTATCATACCACTAACTATACGTTGGTTGACATCACCTTGTATCGCAAGGGAGTTAGCCTTCCACTACTCTGATGCCTTCGAGAAGGTGAAAAATTGTGCATCATGGAAGAGTTGTGCACCAAAGTGTGCAATAATCATATTCAATCCTAAGCCCTCTACCTCTGGGCATTATAGCTCGGATATTATTGGCTTACCATGAGGTAGGACATGAAAGTCATAGCCCAAAAGTGACTATAGTGCCAAAAACATACGCCAGTTAGTCAGGCACCCAACACTAGCCTTTAGCCCCTGATTAGCCCATAGTCGTTTGTATAATGGGGAATTGATATCCTCAGTGCCTTCCCAAAAGCTTCGGGAGGATGGCAGTTCATAATTGTTGGCATCAACTACTTTACAGAGAAGGTGGAAGCCAAAGTTGTGGCAAAGATCGTTGAGAGAAGTGTTGAATCTTTCGTTAGAAACAACATTCTATCTTGGTTCGAGGTCCCTTATGCTCTCATTATAGACAATGGGCAACAATTTGACAACCCTAAGTTCAAGGAGTTCTGCACCAAGCACCACATAAGCTCGCACTTCACTTTGGTCACCTACTCTAAATTAAATAGACAAGTCAAGGCAACTAATCGAACTATTTTGGATAGCCTAAGGAAGTACATGGATCGATCTTAGGGCAGCTGGGCCAATGAATTGCCCAATATCCAATAGAGGTATAGGACCACCCATCACACTTCTACAGGCCAAACCCCTTTTCGCCTAACCTTCGGATTAAAAGCAATCCTCTTGATTGAACTTAAGCTTCCTAACTATTACGCCCCGAAGCGGTAGAGTTGTAATAGCCCCACCGTGTAAACCATCATAAGATAGAACTTGGCCTTACAACCGCTATCTTAGACTTGATCTATATAAGGCGTCCACAACTAACCCGCTTTGAAGTAAACAATTTGTAATTTGAATAAATCATTTACCTAAGAAAGTGAGGAAATATATATATATACTATAATTCAGTTATTGCAATTAAAGCTTACAATAATTCTCCGTAATATATTTCTTAGTTATTACATTATTCAGAAATGAAAAATAATTCTAAAATAAAAACTTAGACCTTAAAAATATGTGTTTATTCTTCAATGTTTTTCCTTACTCCCTAGGATCCAGTAGTTGCTAACTTCAGAGTAGTTGTTTGTCGCTTCTTAGCCAGCACCCGCACGATGTCTATAGGGATGTAAGCAACCACAGCTCAGTAAGTTATGATGGATGACTTAAAACTATACTATAAACACAACAAGGTTTTTAATCAACTTATTAGGTGCAATGCATGTGCAAGCAAATGACATCGCACGACGTTGTCCGATTCGTCGTGAGATTAGAGAAATTGTACTCGCTTTAATCCGGGTTGAGGAGTTGCCGTTAATGCAACAGCTCACGACCAAACTCAAGCTTGTGCAATGGAGACCTCGCTCCTCCCGTGACTACCTTCGAACCATTGACTTTACCCTCGCTACGACCTCCTTACCTGTCACTTAGTTCGACTAAGGATGAAGAAGGGATCTTTTGCAATCCTGCGCTATCCTTTTCGAAGGGGTCGGTATCTGGCCGGAGAATCTTAGGTTTCCCCTAATGGGTTGCCATGCAAGTTCGATTATGATTACAAGTCATATATTTGATTAGGTCTAGTTTAGGGTGATCAATCATTTCATACAAATCACATAATACATGCTAGAACAATAAACAGAATTATAGCATCACTCATAATCAAGCACATGCACACATCCAACTATCTAACAAGCACAACCAAGCATAATCTCAAGCCTCCAAAATACAGCATCGTATTAATCCCAACTTACCTCGACTCCTTACTCACTCACTCGAGGTCTGACTTGCTCAAGCCATCGCCGATCATCCCTATAACACAAACGTGGTTTCGGTTTTTTATATAACTATTATAGGTTCATTTTACCCTATAACGTTTATTATTATGCTTTGTTTAGGGTTTAATATGCTTAATTATCTAGGTCTTAAGTCTTTTACAATTATTCTAGGTTTGGGGTTAGGTTCCAGTTCGGTTTCTGCATCGATTTCTGAATTAGGTTCTAGTTCGATTTCTAAGTATTGTTTTATACTCGAACTCTAGAAATTCGTTTCAACTCATAATGTAAAATTAATCACATTACTTCCCGATCTCCTAAATACCATCATCACCTCTAATTAGTATTTTATTCTACCCGATACACTTAAATCCTTATTAATGTATCGAATTTACTCCTAATGTAAGAAATTTTTATATTTTTCATCTAATTACATAAATTCAAGTTTCCTATCAGATTTATTGTACATTTTCATTATTATCATAATATCAATTTTTATTATAATATTTTCTATTTATTATATTTCTAATAATTACATATTATGTATTATCACCTATTATATATATAATACACGTCTAATATTTCTTTCACTCTAATTACCATCTCCTAACATCAATTATCATTTCAAAATGTGTAAATTCATCCTAAATCAAATTTTACTCCTAATTACCCTAATTTATAAAATTAACTTAAAATTTACTATTTTTCCCTATTACTCATTTACTACATAATTAACCTAATAATTACATCTAACACCCTAAATGCTACAAGTATCATACTCCATCAGATTTCAACATCCTAAAACATATACTTATTCACTAAATCAGTAATTAACCATAAATTACCCATTTTATGCCTCATTTTAAGGCCTAAAAATTATCTAAAATTTTTGAAAATTAATTTTTGAAAACGAGCTTCATAGCACTATTCTATATCATCTAAGTAGTCTACACAAAAATTTCGAGTTCAAAACTACACTTCTAAGGTCATTTATTTCTAAACCGAAACATACTCGATTTTGCATGATTTCTTAAGGACCCTATATCTCAAGACATATTTTCATCAAAATAATATTTTTCTTACAAACTAAATACAAAAATATTCTAGAATAAAAAAATTCATAATTTTCTAAGAATATTTACTATTTTTAACAAAATTACATAAAATCGGGTTGGAAATCAAACTCACCGATCTAGGTGGCTTCGGCCACCACCGGCCGCCGTGGCCTTGCCAGCCGGTCTGGGGGCTACCACCACCATGTGGTGGTGGCGGCTGTCCACTCACAGCTGCTCGTCTAGTATGGGTTCCTTTTAAAGGCCCTGATTGCACAGTTTTTTCTATTTTTTTTTTCTAACCCTAATTTTTCTCTCCATTTTCACCTCTCCCTAATTTTTTCTGATTTCTAACTGTCCAAATGAGCTTTTGAATTTTTCTTTCTATTTATAGAGTTTTAGGGAAATTATTGTGCATTAAATTGGACAAGACATTGTTTAAATTCCTTAATTTTTGGCTCTTGAGTTGCCCTAATTTAATTGGCTGATTTTTTTCTTATTTTTTTCAGCTGCCACTACCCAATTTTGGATCATTCCTTATTTTTTCTGATTTTTTCTTAATTAATTATGAATTTTCTTTAAGTATTTAGTATTATTTTAGCATATTTCGCGTATTTTAAGTAATTACGCGTATTTATACCTACATGTAAATTCATATATAGTACAAATAAATATTCGTAAATATTATTTACGTCATTTTATGATTTTTAGTATACATGTAATTTATCTTTAGCGATTCGTTAATTATCGGAATGCATTTTACGCATTTTCAATAAATAACAAGTTATATATTTAAAATTTCGAATTTTTATAGTATTTTATTTTATTGCTTATTTTCTTAAATTCAAACTTACGGGATCATTTTTACTAATATTTCTAACTTTACTTGTAGTTTAGGCTTGATCAAATCTTTCAGCCGATCGAAACCTTGAGTGACTAGTTGTGGGGCTTATACTAATATCCAAACTTGAAGTTTCAATGTCGCCCTTAATGGGTTGATAAAGCTAATTTAACCCCTGTTTTATTAGTGGCAATTCAACGATATCCTAAAGATTTATGTGCTTAATTGAAAGAATCGACACTTAACTAGTTAATATATTTGCCTCAGGTTCAATTCAGTACAAATGGGAGAAAAGGAGCTGGAAAGAGTGCATTTGGAGCATGAAAACACAGAGGAATGAAAACTTTCTGCAAGTAAGGGAGGATCAACGACCGTGGCTAAAACAGCCGATGAATAGCAGTGGAAATGAGACGATCAGTGGAGCTTATGACCTTGAACCACGGCCGTGTTGGTGGTGGTGACAACCATGGCTTTACACACGGCCGTGGTCCACCTGGTGTACACGAAAAGAAAGAATTTTTATTGTATTTTTCGTAGGGACATATATATAGAAGAGAGGAGAGAGAAGGGAGACGGTTCTGATAATTGATACTTTTCCTTTAGTTGTTTTGCTTCGATATTAAGAAGTTAGGGTTTAATATAATTGGAGAGATTACACCATGAGATTTACGGAAGATTGAAAAACGTTTGCTTGGATTTCAATTGAGAGTTTAGCTATTGGAATTTCTTGAGAAAAGTGCGCATAAACCAGTATTTTCATCTATATAAGGAATCGGTGAGATCGTTCGCATTTCTTGTTTATCATAGAGAATTGTGTTGCAATTGTAATTATATTGAATCATGAATTCCTTCATACATAATTATGTTGATGCTATGAATTCCATGGCTAACTAATTTATTAGATGGGAATGAGATAAACCCTAGAATGCTAAAATGATTGTGGTAATTATGTTATAGGAGTAATATAAATATGGCTTATTTCAGATTGCAGCTCTTTCTATTTCAATTATAACTTGTCTAAGTTATGATTGTTAGAGGTTATAGACATGGAGTGTTTGTAAACTCATTAGGAGTTCTTGATTAAAGAATTCAGATAAATGCAGAAGCAGTGTCTAATTGTTTAATCAGAGATTACTGGGAGATTAATGCAATATCTTAAACTAATTAATCGCTAAGGAATTAGGATAATTGGGTTGAAGATATTAGATTATCATATCATTGGAAGATGTATGATAATACTCTAGAATCCACTATTGATTAGAAAGCGGAAGCGGACTAATTAGATTAGAGGTCGAATCCTTAATTTAAGAAATTATAATCTCAATGAAATAACCATACATATATTATTCTATATAACTCAATGGCAACTTGATTAGTATCTTTAGGGTGGAATCTCGATTTCCCATCACTTTTTCATTGATAAGTTTTTCAAATCATCTTTTGATCTCATTGTAATTGAGTTAAGTTAGTTTTAATTTTAGTATACAAAAAATGACCATTCTTGATTTATCTAAATATTAACTGAAGCTAGCACAAGTTTAGTACTCTACTTAAGTCCTCGTGGGATTGACACTTGTTTTCAACATTATACTACTTGATACGATCTGGTATACTTGTTGGTATTGTGCTCATTTTTTTTTAAACACCTTTTTAGCGTATCATGGGTTACTATTACAAGCCAGGGTCGATATCATCGAAGAAATCAGAGACTTTGCTGCAACTCAAGTAACTGTGTACCAACATCAAGCAGCCTGATACTACGATCAAAAGGTTAGACATAAGAAGTTCAAAGTTGGTGACATAGTGTGTCGAAAGCTAAAAGCCATTAGTTCGCGAGAGGGGCAGGGCAAGTTGGCCCCTAATTGGGAAGACCCCGTTGAAGTCAAGGAAAGATTAGGCAATGGAACATACAGATTGGAAAGACTAGATGGCAAGCTCATCTCATACACATGGAATGTTGATAATCTTTGACTTTTTTTTAATTACATATTCTTGTATATAAATTTCCAAAATTATAAAATGGAACAATTTACTTCATGATCAATTGTTTACCTCTCTCTCTTTCTCTTTCGTTGCCATCCCAACCCTTGAAAGGGCGAATGAACTGTTGATTGGGCAAGTTGGAACGTTAGCAACCTGATCCCTTGGGTAACCTTGGGAAGGGAAAACACCCCTTGTATAGAGAAACTTCAATGTGTCGAGTAGGTTGGAACGCCACTGACTTGACTCCCTTGGGTAACCTTAGTAAGAGAAAATACACCTTACATAGAAGAACTCCCAGTCATCGGGCAGGCTAAATGATAGGAATCAATCCCTCATACCAATTACACATAGTGGAGCTAGAGGCTCCAAAGACTCACTTAGAGAATACTAGCTCTAAGCCATAGCTGAGATAGGGATTCTTATCCTGAACTAATCTTATGCTGACTTGATTATTAGATCCTTACCTGCGTCAGATCCACCCCTGTTCAGCAGTAACGCTTTATCCCTGGAGATAGCCTAAGAGTAGCCAAGGTCAGCTCCCAATTTGACCACAAGTATCTAACCTTGAATCAAACTGACTTCTTTTCAAAAGAACTAATTGGTCCCCGACTTGGTCCACATCAAACCAGCCGCTGACTACAAGCATTACTTTGTTCCTGCCTACCTTGTACCATATTTCTCCCATCCAGACACCAAGCGATACATATCTTTTGAGACAGTATTCTAGAATGATTCTTTGTTTTTTACATCGAATATTCTTTATCTCTTTTACCCTTTTTAGTATGTCTTATGTAACCTAGTTATAAAATACTCTTTTGTCTTTTCATACATGTAAAGTAATCCTAGTGGACGGGTCTATAAACCCCTACTTTCTTGTATGCGGGAATCATCCAATTGATATAGAAATTGTTCACTTGAGTAATCTTATTGTTCTCATTATCATCCAACTTTTATCTATTCCTTTTAACAAAAAGTAATGACGAGTGACCTTTCAGTTTGAACCGGTACATCATATCCGGTGGACTGTTGGCCGAGTAGGATGGAGTGGTGTGTCATAACCATTCAGTAGCTACTCGGACTTTGCTAACCTCCACCCATTTTAATTTCTTAGTTTGCTTTGTTATAGTGCCTTTCTGTGTATCCAACCTCGGAGACGCATTAGTTTCACCGGTATCAGAGCATGATTCCATAAGGGAGTATACGAAGTTATAGTGAAGTTTTGGTTCGCTTTACTATTAGTAGCTGTTGTGTTCCTTCTGTAGCTATTATAGTGTGTTGGTATGAAAGTAAGAGTGATTTTATTGTTACTCAATTTTTACTCTGTTTCTTATTATGAAAACAAAATAAGTTTGTTTCTATTATGTCTGAGTGACTATCAGCTATTGAAGTTGCTAGCAAGTTGTTAATCCGTTTGAGAAGTACTGTACCATATTAGATTTAAGTGTTTAGAGAGTCATTAGTGACCAAAGCAGTAGTGCTCAACCTGGTCATGGTCATAATGATAGTAATACCCCAGGGTTAGTTGACAATAAATTTGACAGACTCATAAACCTTGTTGAGAGTCTAATCACTATCATGCAAATTAACAGACAACCACCCCACGGTGTGCAACAGCAAAACACATAGTAAGATGCCCTTAAGAGACACTATAGCCAAGGCAATCAGACCAATCATCCTATTTAACTGCTACGAGCTAGAGGAGTAGTAGATAGAGCTACTAGACAAAGACTAGAGTTGGAGGAGATTGGGGAAGATGACAAAGAGATGGATGTTAAAGAGTTTGGTGAAGAAGAAGTAGACGATTACCAATTGTAAGGATGGGGATGCTAATAAAGGTATATTTTTCATGTTTTAAAGTGTAAATTAAGATAAAATTATTATTGATTTTATAGAAATCATTAAGAAATGGTACTTAATTATTTTCATTTGGATATTTCAGGAATTAGAGGATTCAAGATTGAAATTACGAACGATTTAGAAGAGTTTTATGTAAAGGAACGAAATCCAAATCAACACACTTAAGTTGGAATTGAAGGCAGCCGGCCTAAAAGTCGGCCTACAATGTACACTGTCAGCCCTTAATGTCTACGTCACTAGCCTAACAGCTGGCCTTGTACTTACACCACCGGCCTTCATGAAAAAGAAGTTTTACGCGAGTTAACCCTAATTTTTCTTATAAATAGTTTCATCGTTTGAGAGACTTAAAAAAAAAAAACACACATACACTTTCCTTAGACTTAGAGAGTCGTATAATAGTCTTTAGATAGTTTTTAAAGAATTCTTTGGGAAAATCACTTGGATCATTGAGAAGAATTTGCTTTTACTGTGGAGACCAAGTTGAAGTTACAATTAAAGATTATCTTTTTCATTACAGAATTGGTGACATCTATTTCAGTTATTCTTATGCAATTCTGTGAATTACTTATGCTTTCAATTATGAATTTCCTTACAATTTCAGTTAGTATTTATTTTTTTGTTTCTGAATTCATAGGTGGCTAAATTTATTTGTGGGAATTGATAAAACCCTAGATAACTAAGATGATGATTGTGTTCGTGTTATAGGATTAAGAGATATATAGATGATTCATAATTGCAATTTCTATGATTTTGATTATAATTGTTCAATTGATTATAATTGTTAGAAATCCTAATGATACGAGAGTTGATATAGGGTTGTTAGAAATTCTTAGTTGATTTGATTAATCAATGTGGAAGTATAGTTAATTGAATTAATTAGAAATTATCTAAAAATTAATACGATGTTCGATGATTGATTATTCACTAAGACATTAGGAATAATTGATTTAAGACATTAAATAATCATAATATCGGGAGATATATGATTGTAATTTAGAGTCTACTATTAATTGGAAGATGTGGAAGTTGACTAATTAATTAGGAGTTTGAATCCTTAAGTTTTAAGGTATAATAATTTCACTTGAATGACCATATAGCTATTAATCTATATAACATGATAACAATTTGATTGGCATAATCTAGAGTAGATTTTATTTTCTTGCAATTCTTAATTGATTGCTTAATTTTAGATTTTTCATAGTTATTTTCCTTTCAATAGTTTTAGAGTAATTATTAGATTAATTAATTTAATTTTGATTGCTTGAATTTGATAAGAACTAGCATAAGATTAGTAATTTCGTAATCCTCGAGGGATCGACAGCTTTACTTTCTCTATATTACTTGATTTCGACTTAGTAAACTTGTTAAAGTATTCGCAATTTATTTATATATATATATATATATATTTTAAGCGAATCATACACCGAGTTCCTTGAGAGCTACATAATGTTAAGATGCAAATCCTACCCTTCGGTGGAAGTGGAGATACAAATGAATACTTGAAGTGGGAATAAAAGGTCGAGAAAGTATTTGAGTGTTATAGATATGAGGATGCAGTCAAAGTCCATCTTACTGCATTAGAGTTTATTAGGTATGCCACCATGTGGTGAAAGAATCTGAATGCAACTAGAGTAAGAGATGGAAGACGAAGTGTTAGAACCTAAGATGAGATGAAAAGGTTACTAAGAGGAAGATTTATGCTCAAGACTTACCTATAAGATATGTTTGTAAAGTTGCAGAAGCTTCACCAAGGAAGCCGATCTGTTGATGAATACGTGAAAGAGTTCTAGATGTTAATGATTCAAGTTGACGTGAAAGAATCGGAGGCTTATATTGTATCAAGGTTCATTTTTAGGCTCAAGTATAAGATTCGCAATATCGTAGAATCACAGAGGTTTTATAATTTGGAATAGGCCATCAAAATAGCGTAAAGAGTAAAAAGGTAGAGAAGAAGTGTTCCGAGTCGACCTAGGTCGACATTCTTGTGAGTCCTAATATCACACCGACTTAATCAAGCTGAATTGAGGAGGACAATCAAAGCTGAGGATGGGAATGACTAATTTGAAGATAGCCGAGCAAGCCAACAAGGCCAGGCCGATCATCTAGGTCAAGTTGAGGGAAGACCGACCTAGAGGATATATGAGAAGGGGCAGACCTCCGGATGGAATACCAGTGAGCTAAAGTGCTTTAAATGTTTGGGATTCAGACATATGGCCGCTAAGTGTCCAAACCAACACGTCATAGTGCTCTGAGGAGAGGTAGTGGATAGCACCGATGAAAGTAAGCCCAAAAAAGAAGATGTTGGAAAACCCGAAGCCGAAGAGAAAAAGGAGACCTATGTCTATTCTAACTAGGGAGAAATGATGACTCTAGTCCTGAGACGAATACTAAATTCCTTACCAAACCCTGAGGAGGACCAAAAAGAGAATCTATTCCATACTAAGTGTACAGTTAAAGGCCAATTATGCAAGATCATAATAGATGGAGAAAGCTATACTAATGTGGTTGCGCAGTCCTTTGTGTAGAGGTTAGGCCTGCTGACCTCAAAGCATCCCCGACCTTATAAGCTACATTAGCTTCATGATAAGGGTGCTTCACATGTGATTGAATAAGTAACCGTGTCTTCAGTATTGGGAATGTGTATAGAGACGAAGTAGTTTGCGATGTCATCCCTATGGGAGCTTCACATCTATTGCTTGGACAACCTTTGTTATTTGATCGACGTGTTACTTATGACAGGTATACGAACACCTATGTTGAGTGGCCAACATGAGAAGTTTTCACGGACTGACTTCATTTTATAGAAGATATCTTAGGAATTTCAGCACCCTCGTCGTACCACTTACCGAGTTAACAAAGAAAAACACTGACTTTTGATGGGGAGAAAGGGAGGAGAGGAGTTTTGTTGAGATAAAAGAAAGATTGACCTCCGCCTCGGTGTTAATACTACTTGACTTTGAAAATATTTTTGAGCTAGAATGCAACACATCGGGCATTGGAATAGGCGTTGGCCTGATGCAGGAAGGTTAACCAATTGCCTTCCATAATGAGAAGCTTTAAAGACTACAGCTGAACTACTTCGTATATGACAAGGAACTTTTGGTACTAATTCGAGCAATGCAAGTATGGCAATATTATTTATTGTCGAGAGAATTTGTCATATATACTGACCATAAATTGCTGAGGTACCTCCAAAGTCGGGCTAAGTTGTCGAAGTAGCAGACTAGATGGATTGAATTCCTTAAAGGATTAAATTTTGTAATAAAGTACAAGTAAACAAAAAGAGCAACATAGTTGCAAATACTCTTTCAAAGAGGTATGCACTTTTATCAGAACTATAGACTAGACTGTTTGGGTTTATAAGTATCAAAAAACAATACATCGAAGATCCATACTTTGGACCCATAATTTCGTGGTGCGTTGACGGGAGGACAGTAGATGAGTATCATGTAGAGGATGGCTACTTGTTCTGTGGAGGAAAATTATGCGTGTCAAATTGCTCACTAAGGGAGCTACTAATTAGGGAAGCTCACAATGGAGGTCTCTCCAAACACTTTAGAGAAAGAAAGACCTGTGAATTGTTGAATGGCCAAGAATGAGGAGAGATGTATATTGAGTGGTCAAAAGTTATGCCTATGCAAGATGGCTAAGTGACGAGCCAAACAAGGAAAAGCAATGCCCTTACCTATCCCAATGAAACTGTAGACCGAATTGAGCATGGACTTTGTTCTCGGACTACCACAAATTACCCGAGGCAAAGATTCTGTAATGATCGTTGTAGATAGGTTTAATAAGATGGCACACTTCGTGCCCTGCTCGAAAACTAATGACACTTCAGCTATTGCTTCTCTTTTCTTACAAGAGATTGTGTGGATACATGGTGTACCGAGAAGTGTAGTCTCCAATAGAGACCTGAAGTTCTTAAGCCATTTTTAGAGAACCTTATGGCGTTGGCTAGGAACCAAATTACTCTTCAGTACCTTGTGTCACCCCTAAACTAACGGCTAAATGGAGGTAGTTAATCGTACTTTGGGGTCATTACTCTAGGCTGCAGTAGGCAAAAACTTGGCCGATTGGGATGTCTACCTACCAGTAGTCAAGTTCACCTACAACTGAACAATACATGACACCACTAAGCAAACTCTCTTTAAGGTAGTTTATGGGTTCAATCTTGAGTTGCCCCTTAACTACGCCCCTGTACCAGTACCCACGCAAGAGGACTTTAATGCATCAGCCAGAGCATAATTCCTTCAACACATCTAAGATAAGGTTACCCCGGCACATCGATTAAGCTGTTAGAAGAATGCAGGAAAAGACTAGGGATAGGATGGCCAAACAATTTCAACTGGGAGACTTAGTATGGGTGTACCTTAGCAAGGAACGGTTCTCAAACAAGAGGAGGAGTAAATTATTTGCAAGAGCGGAAGGATCTTTCAGAATCCTTAAGAAGATCAATAATAATGCCTATAGATTGGAATTGCCCGAGGGCTATGGAGTTTCTGATGCCTTCAATATTGTTGACATCAGTTTGTATCACCCTGACAGAGAACTAAGTGAAGACCATTCGAATTTGATCCCAAATCCAAAATAACTTGGAGGAAATGATGGGAATCAGGTTGCCGAACTCTTGACTCGCAGTCGAGCCCGAAGACTAGAGGGATTAGCTCGGTGAATCCTTCTATTCCAGTTAACCCCTACCGAGATCGAGTACTTCCTTGCCAAGTTACCCTTCATGTCGAGCCGTATGACTACCCATCTTTCAGTAGTATGCTGAATAGAAGATTACTCTCTCGCGCCTGATCTGACCAATTACTTGGCATCTTCTTTACCGAAAAGCTGAGAAAGAGAGACTCCGGTTGACAAAGCCATCCCTGCTCGGGTAAGCTAGTTGTCCGTACTTTTTTTGTTTGTATCTTCTAATAATCTCACCAATGTAGCATCGCCACGTATACAGTATCATGTGTAGAATTGGTTACACTAATGATTGTTTTTTTTGTATATTCCTTTTTACTCTTTTGTATCCTGATCTTTATTTTCTTAGGAAATGCCCTTTTTATCTTTTCCTTTTTAGGCAGATTGCCCTAACTTATGGGTATAAATACCTTTATACTTGTAACTGTGAGGACATTAGATCATTGTTAATACACTTTTTAGTACTTTTCTTCCTTGTGTAAACACTATTTGTTTACTCTTGGCATCACTCTTATCTTTTCCCTTAAGCATAGTTAGGTAGCGAGTAACCTTACCGGACTAATTCGTACGTCATATCGAATTATGTTGTAAGTCCTTGAAAGTTCCATTGGTACGTCATATCCTCTGGAGTTATTCGTAGGTTTTACTTACCGTTTCATTCTTCATTTTGCCTTTTGCACTTTCCCCATTAATCCTTTTTTGAGTGTTTTGCAAGCTCAGACCCATCCAACGACCGGCCTTATCTGTTCTTAGTCACAGTTCACAACATTAATGAACCATGTAATGTGGCCCCTAATTAGAAGATTTATGGTTGTATACTTTGATGATATATTGGTATACAGTATTGACCTAAACGACCATGTTCAACATCTTCATGAAATATTTGACATTTTGCGAATCGAGAAATTGTATGGGAATGTAAAGAAAAGCATGTTCTGTTAGAGAGAAGTGATATTCCTAGGGTTTGTAGTGTCAAGGGAAGGAATCCGAGCAGATGAAGAGAAGATCGGAGCTGTTCTGGAATAGTCGATGCCGAATAATGTCATTGAGGTCCGAAGTTTCCATAGCCTAGCTTCTTTCTATAAGCAATTTATTAAGGACTTCAGTATAATAGCCACCCTATTGACTGAGTTGACAAAGAAGAGTGAAGAATTTAGGTGAAATGATTGAGCTGAACAAAGTTTTAGAGAGATTAAAGCACAACTCACCTTGGTACTTATCTTATTACTGCCAGATTTCGATAAACCCTTCGAATTAGAATGTAACACCTCGGGATTTGGAATTGGCGCTATCTTAATGTAGGAGCAGCAACTAGTTGCCTTCCATAGTGAGAAATTTAGTGGCCTTACCCTGAACTATTCTATTTAGGAGAAGGAGTTGTATTCCCTTTTCCGAGCCCTCATTGTTTAGCAACACTATCTGCTACTACGAAAGTTTGTTACCTATATTGATCATGAATCATTGAAGCATCTTAGGAGTTAGAGCAAACTCTCAAAGAGACAGGCTAAGTGGTTAGAGTTTATGGAGGGGTTCTTGTATGTCATTTAGCATAAGAAGAGAAGCGCAAATGTGGTCGCCAACGCTTTGTCACGACGGTAGACTTTACTGACCACTTTGCAGACAAAATTATTGGGATTATCACTCATTACTGAGCAGTATGTTACTGACCCTCACTTTGGTCCCGTTGCTGAACAGTGCTAAGAAGGGGTAGTAGTTAGAGGATATTTTCTTAAAGATGATTGTTTGTTTAATGAATGTAAGTTATGTATTCTGACCACGCATAAGCTATTGATCAGGGAAGCTCATAGTAGTGGATTATCTGGTCATTTCGGGGAGACCAAGATAGCCAATTTGTTGAAAGAAAACTTTTATTAGCCAAAGATGTCCATAAAGTGGTTAGTAGTTATGAATTGTGCAAGCGTACTAAGGGGAAGAGAGAACCTTATGGAGAGTACATGCCATTGCAAATACCCACTTTACCTTGGGCCCACTTCAGCATGAACTTTTTCCTAGGGTTACTTTGGACATCTAGAGGGAAAGATTCTATTTTTGTTGTAGTGGACTGCTTAAATAAGATGACATACTTCATTCCATGCCATCGGACTAATGATGCTCTATATATTGCTGATATGTTTTTACAAGAGATTGTCCGACTACATGAAGTAACAAAAACTATAGTCTCAAATCATAACACAAAATTTTTGAGTTATTTTTGGAGGACTCTTTGGAGAAGACTTTGAACTAAACTTGTATTCAGCTTTAGTAGCTACCCTTCGATTGATGGCCAGACTGAAGTGGTAAACAAGACATTAGGCAATTTGCTTAGAGTTGTCGTAAGAAAGAACTTGCAGGATTAGGATCTGTGCCTACTAGTTATGGAGTTCGCATACAACTGAACTGTCCATAGCATTATTGGGAAGACCCTATTCAAGGTCATTTATGGCATTAACCGTACCATTCCCCTGGATATGATCAACACCTCGGTAGCTACTAAAGAGAGTCGATCCGAAGTAGATTGAACCCAAGAATTGCATGAGCTACACAGTCTGTAACCAGGAAGATCGCCAAGTTCAATTAGAGGCAGCATGAAATTGGTAGTCGAGGCCACTGAACTATTTCTTTCCACCCAGGAGACTTGGTGGTGTGAATCGTGACCAAGAATAGACAAGGTCGGTTGCTAGATGGGTTTAAGCTTATAGAAAGCTCAAAAGAGTTAATAAGGGAAAGTACGAAAGGAATGAACGATGAATGAATAGTAAGCAAAACCTATAAATAGCTCCAGATGATATGACGCACCTATGGAACTTCCGAGAACTCACAGTACAATCCGATAGATGCATGAATCAATCCGGTGAGGTTACTTGTTACCTAGCTTTGCTTAAGGGTTAGGATAAGAATAATGTTGAGAGTAAATACAGTGTTTATGCAAGGAAGGAAAAACACACCAGTGTGTTAATGGTAATTTCTGTATATATCTCCCTTTACAGCTATAATTACAATGGTATTTATACCCATAAGTTAGGGTAACTTGCCTAAAAAGAGAAAAGACAAAAAGGGGCACTTCTTAAGGTAGTAATGTACAAGATATAAAGGGGTAAAAATAAATATACAAGGAAAGCAATCATTAGTGCAATGGATTCTACATACGATACTGTACATGTGGTGATACTATATTGGTGATGTTGTTGGAGGATGTGAATAAAATGTATGGATAGCTTGCTTGTCCGAGTAAAGGTGGCCTGGTCAGTCTAGACTCTATCTCTCGGTAGGGGTGAGGCCGAGTAAGTAATTAGCCAGGCATGTACAAGAATGAAGATGGGTCATTATCTTGGCCTTTAGTTTCTTAGCACTCAATACACAAGAAATAGGTAGTCACTTGGTTCAGTAAGCAGAATGGGTCAGCAAAGAGATACTTTGCCTCTGCATGAGTTGGTTAGAACATGAGGATTCGTCTTGCTAGTCCCTCTAGTCCTCAGACTCGGCTACGGGTCAGACGTCTGGTAGCTTGATTCTCATCATTCCCTCCAAGTTGTTTTGGATTTAGGGTTAAATTCGAATGGTCTTTGATAAGCTCTCCGTTAGGGTGATGCAAATTGAGGTCGGCAACATTGAAGGCGTCAGAAACCCCATAATCCTTGGGTGACTCCAATCTGTAGGCATTATCATTGATCTTCTAGAGGATTCTGAAAGGTTGTTCAGCTTGTGCAGATAATTTGTTCCTCTTCTTGTTCGAAAATCGTTCCTTGCTGAGGTGTAGCCATACCAAGTGTCCTGGCTAGAATTGTTTAACCGTCCTACCCTTGGTCTTCTCTTACATTCTTCTAGCAACTTGATTGATGTACCAAGTGACCTTCTCATAATGTGCTCGAAGGATTGTACCCTAGTCGAGGCGTTAGGGTCCTTTTGCGAGAGTGCAAGTACAGGAGTGTAGTCAAAGGGCAACTCGAGATTGAAACCATAGACTACCTTAAAGGGAGTTTGCTTAGTGGTGTCATGCACTATTCAGTTGTAAGTGAACTCAACCATTGGTAAGCAAACGTCCCAATCAGCCAAGTTCTTGCCCATTGCAGCTTCAAGCAATGATCCCAAAGTGCAATTGACCACCTTTGTTTGGCCGTTGGTTTGGGGGTAATATGAATTGTTGAATAGTAGTTTAGTCCCCATTGGATGCCACAGGGTCCTCTAGAAATGGCTCATGAACTTTGGGTCCCTATCGAAGACTACACTTATCGACATGTCGTATAGCTGTACAATTTCCTGTAAGAAAAAAGAAGCAATAGCTGAAGAATCGTTAGTTTTAGAGTGAGGCACGAAGTGTGCCATTTTGCTGAATCAATCCACAATAACCCTAATGGAATCTTTGTCTCAGGTAGTTTGTGGTAAACTAAGAACAAAGTCTATGGTCAATTCAGTCCATGGCTTCATTGAGACAGGCAAAGGCATTGCTTTTCTTTGTTCGGTTTGACACTTAGTCCCCTTATACACGGCACAACTTTCAATAACTCGATGCACATCTCTTCTCATGTTCGGCTAAAAGAATCGACCATTCAGCAGTTTATAGGTCCTTCTTTCTCCAAAATGTCTGGAGAGTCCTCCACTGTGGGCTTCTCTAATCAACAATTCCTGTAGTGAACAAGTTGGTACACATAATTTTTTACCTTGGAACAAGTAACCATCATCTACGTGATACTCATCCACCGTTCTTCCATCAACGCATCGTATAATTATGGGTCTAAAGTGTAGATCTTCATAATACTATTCTTTAATACTTGCAAATCCAAACAATCTGGTTTGCAGTTCAGATAAAAGCGTATGTCTTCTTGAAACAGCATCTGTAACGACATTACTCTTTCCTTACTTATATTTTATTACAAAATTGAATCCCTTAAGGAATTCAACCCATCTGGCTTGCCGCTTTAATAACTTCGTCTGATTTCAGAGGTACCTCAATGACTCATGGTCAGAATATATAACAAATTCTCTCAGCAGTAAATAATGCTGCCATACTTGCAGTGCTCAAATCAGTGCCAAGAGTTCTTTGTCATATACGAAATAATTCAATTGTAGTCCTTTGAGCTTCTCGTTATGGAAGGCAATTGGTTGACCTTCCTACATTAGGACATTACCTATTCCAATTCTTGATGTATCACACTCTAGCTCAAATATTTTCTCGAAGTCAGGCAAAACTAACACTCAGGCGGAGGTCAACCTCTCTTTTATTTCGGCAAAGCTCTTCTTCTCCTCCTCTCCCTATCAGAAGTTGGTGTTCTTCTTCATGAGCTTAGTAAGAGGCGTAGCGAGAGTGCTGAAATTCCTGATAAACCGCCTATAAAATGAAGCCAGTCCATGAAAACTTCTTATGTTGGCACAAGTAGTAGGAGTCGGCTACTTGACAATTGCTTGGATTTTCTCATCATCCACTCATAAGCCTCCTTTACTAACTACATAGCCTAAGAATACCACTTCTTTTTGGTAAAAGCAACGTTTCTTTAGATTGCTAAATAGTCTTTTGGTATGAAGGATATCCAGAATAGCACATAAGTGTTCATAAGGACTTGGCATGTCGGTACTGTAGATCAAGATGTCGTCAAAGTACATTACGACACACTTCCCTATGAGATGTCTTGGCATATGGTTCATTAGTCTCATGAAAGTACTTAGGGAATTTGATAAGCCAAAAGGCATGACTATTCATTCGTATAATCCATGTCGAGTCTTGAACGTCGTTTTTCACTCATTGCCAGGCCTCATGTGGATTTGATGGTAGCCAGATTTAAGATTAATCTTGCTGAAAATCTTGGCTCTACTTAGTTCATTCAACATGTCTTCTAGCCATGGGATCGGGTACTTATATTTGTTCATGATTTTGTTCACGGCTCAACTATCTACACACATTCGTCAAGTTTCATGTGTCTTCTAGCCTCATGTGGATTTGATGGTAACCAGATTTAAGATTAATCTTGCTGAAAATCTTGGCTCTACTTAATTCATTCAACATGTCTTCTAGCCATGGGATCGGGTACTTGTATTTGATCGTGATTTTGTTCACAGCTCGGCTATCTACACACATCTATTAAGTTCCATCCTTCTTCGACACTAGTAGCGTTGGCACAGTGTAAGGGTTGAGACTTTCTCTAATATAGCCTCTTCCCAATAACTCATCGACTTGTCATTGGAGCTTTGAAGCTTGCTTGGGATTCATCCAATAAGCTGGCTTATTCGGCAGCGCAGTGCTAGATACTAAGTCAATGCAATGTTTTATGCCTCGAGTTAGGGGCAACCCTTCAGGTAATTGTTTTGGGAACATGTTGGTATACTCGCCTAGCAACTCCTTGATTTCTTGGGGAAGTTCACCCTGCTTCTTCATATCTAATAGTCACCTGACCAACAAGAGGGTCAACTCGTTAGCATTGATGGCTTCTCGGAGCTCGGCTTTACTTATCACTAGAGCCTTCTTCAATCTGTGAGCAAATTTTGTCTACAATTTATTAACTTCTCTTGGTGGCATCGGGTTCAATGTTATCTTTCGATCATCCTTTTCGAATATGTACATGTTCCTATAGCCATCATGTATAACTTTCCTATCAAATAACTACGATCTACCTAACAACACGTGGGAAGTGTACATAGGCAGTACATCATAGAGAATCCGGTCAGAGTAATTCCTTATAGTGATTTGCTGTAGTATTTGCCAAGTGACATATAGTACTCCTTTCTCACTTAATTAGTGCAACTTGTACGGCTTTGAATGTGCAACGGTTGGTAACTTCAACTTTGAGATAAGATTGGCTGATGCCACATTGGTACAACTTCTACTATCTACAATGAGGGCACATACCTGATCATTTACCTTACAGGTGGTATGAAACAAATTCTCTCTCTATTCCTCCTCTCGTAAGGGTTCTATGTTCATAGTATGTTGGATAACCATGAGTAACTGGTCCAAGTCTTCAATAAACACATCATGTTCAATCAGTTCTTTCTCGGCATTTTCATTCTCGGCAAAGACCTCTTCTTCTTCTTCAGGTTTCTCATTAGTGCTATCTACTTCTAGCTTTGGTATGTCTCCCTTGATGACCATCGTCTGTCAGTTCGAGCACTAAGCAGCCATGTGTCTATACCCTTGGAACTTGAAGCGACTCGTCTTCTTACTATACCCTTGCCCCTTCTCATAAGTTTGGGTCAGCACTTCAGTATTAGGTCGGCCCTTCAGTTCGGCTTGGACATCCATCTTTCAGTTTGGCTGGATATTTGACTGAGCTTGGTGACTTGCTTGTCTAGGCTAATTAGTTATTATCGTCATTGGTACTCAACTCCTTCATTGCCTTTCTACTCACTAGGTTATTTTGACGACTTCATCCATTGTGGTAAAGCGTTAGAGTTTCACAATGTCTTGAATATAACCTCTCAACCCAGTAATGAATCTTAAGACTGTTTGAGTCGATGGTTCCTCCATTTCGTAATGGATCATAAGCATTTGAAATTCTTGAACATACTTGTCAACAATCCGGCTTCCTTATCTCAGCTCTTGAAGTTGAGTGAAAGTATCTTAAAGATAAGTTTTCAACACGAATCTATTTTTGAGTATTCTCTTCATCTCGAGCTAAGTATTAATCTCTTAGTAGCCCTCTTGTCTCTTCGTCATCTAAAAATTCTTCTACCACATGGCAGCATATTCGGAGAACTCAACAGTAACAATTCTTACTTTCTCGTAGTCTTTGTATTGATAATAATCAAACACATGTTCCACCTTCTCTTCCCACTCCAGATATTCATTAACATTCCTAAATCCATTGAAACTCGAAATCCGAAGCTTCACATGGTTAGATGCTTTAGGGACTTGTATGTGCTCTTCTTCGAAATATTCTTCCTCGTCTTCTTCACTAAGCTCTCTCAGGTTTATTCTTCACTTTACTCGTTCACTTACTCTACTACCTGAACTAGTAGAGCTGGATTTTGACCTCTAACAAGTTAAGCAACTTATGGGGTATTTTGCAATGCCTCAATGGGTCGGCAAGCTAGCGTATGAACAACTTAGGTTAGATATACCAAAAGGTTAGCTACCTCATCAAGTCTCTCATTAGTACTTTTTAGTGTCTCCAGTGAATGTCGTTTATGGTGGATAACTTTACTGTTGCCATCTCTAACACCAACATTTACACTTGAATCAGTCATTTTCTTTACTGATTCAAGCTTCAAATAAACACCAAAAAATCAACAACTAGCAAACTCAGCAATTAAAATGAACATAGTAGCTTCTCTGTTTCACACATATACAAAATAGAGTATGAACAGGACTCTAGAAGAACCAATAACTCAAACTAAATCTCCTGCTCTAATACCAAGATAGTGCGAACCATAACTAAGAACAGACAAGGCCGGTCATTGGATGGATCTGAGCTTGTAGAAAACTAAAAAGAAATAATGGGGGAAAGTGCGAAAGGAATGAACGACAAATGAATAGCAAGCAAAACCCATGAATAGCTCCAGATGATATGGCGCACCAATGAAACTTCCAAAGACTCATGACACAATTAGATATGTCGCACAAATTGATTCGGTGAGGTTACTTGCTACCTAGTCTTGCTTAATGGTTAAGATAAGAGTGATGTCGAAAGTAAACAAAGTGTTTACGCAAAGAATGAGGAACATACTAGTGTGTTAATGGTAATTTCTGTATATATCTCCCTTTGCAACTACAATTACAAAAGTATTTGTACTCATAAATTAAAGTAACTTGCCTAAAAAGGGAAAAGACAAAAAGGGGCACTTCCTAAGATAGTAATGTACAAGATATAAAGGGGTAAAAATGAATATACAAGGAAAGTAATCATTGATGCAATGGATTCTACACACAACACTATACACGTGGTGATGCCGTATTGGTGATGCCGTAAGAGGATGTAAACAAAATGTATGGATAGCTTGCTTATCCAAGTAGGGGTGGCTTGGTTAGTTTGAACTCTATCTCTTGGCATCTCAGTAGGGGTGAGACCGAGTAAGTAATTGGCCAAGTATGTGCGAAAATGAAGATGAGTTGTTATCTTGGCCTTTAGTTTCTCGGCACTCAATACGGGAGAAATAGGTAATCACTCGGCTTGGTAAGCATAATGGGTTGGTAAGGAGATACTTGGCCTCTGCATGAGTCAGTTGGAACAGGAGGATTCGTCTTGTTAGTCCTTCTAATCCTTGGCTTGGCTGCATGTTAGAGGTTCAATAGCCTGATTCCCATCACTTGAGACAGAATAAACTATCTCTTCGAGCTGATGGTTCGTTTAAGGTCCTAAAGAAAATCAACTACAATGCTTACTAAATCGAGTTGTCTGATGATTATGGAGCTTCTTCCACCTTCAATGTGTCCAATTTAATCCCTGACCAACCAATAAAAGAACCTGCAAGTGCCTTAGAAGAAAGAGTAGAGACCACTCTAGACTTGAGGACAAATCTTTTTGAACCCTAGGCAAATGATAGGAATTAACCCTTCAGATCGATCACACGTAATTGAGCTAAAGGATTCTAAGGACTTGCTTAGAGGATACTAGCTCTAAGTCATAGCCAAGATGGGGATTCCTATCTTAAACTGATCTCATGTTGACCTAACTATTAGATTCTTACTTGTATTAGATCCACCCCTGTTCAACAACAATGCTTTATCCTAAGAGACAGCCTAAGAGTAGCTGAGGTGAGCTCTCGATTCGACTACAAGCATTTAACTCCAAATCAAACCGACTTCTTTTAAGAAGAATTAATTGGTCCTCGACTTGGTCTACATCAAGCGCGCCCTTGACCACAAGCGTTACTCTGTTTCCACTTACTTTGTACCATATTTCTCTCATCTAAACGTTAAGTGACACGTGTCTTCTGACATAGTATTTCAAAATGATTCTTTCTTTTTTACGTTGAATATTCTTTATCTCTTTTACCCTTTTTAGTATGTCTTATGTAACATAGTTGTAGAATACTTTTTTATCTTTTCATACATGTAAATAACCCTAGTAGATGGGTGTATAAACCTTAACTTTCTTGTATATGAGAATCATTCGATTGATACATAAATTGTTCACTTGAGCAACCTTATTGTTCTTGTTATCATTTAACTCTTATCTATTTCCTTTAGTAAGGAGTAGTGGTAAGTGACTCTTCAGTTCGGACCGGTATGTCATATCCGGTAGATTGTTGGCTGAAGAAGATCGAGTAGTGTGTCATATCCATTTAGTAGCTACCTAGACTTTGTTAAACCCCACCCCCCATTTTAATTTCTTGGTCTGCTTTGTTGTGGTGCCTCTTCGTGTCTCTAACCCCGGATAAGCATCACCGAAATGCTATTGACCTATCCCCCCTTGGGCAACTTTGGTAAGGGGAAACACCCCTTGTAGAGGAACTCCCAATTATCGAGCAAGCCAAAACGCCACCGACTTGACCTCCCTTTGTAACCTTAGTAGTGGGAAACACCCCTTACATAGAGGAATTCCTACGTTTTGAGAAGTTCGGAAGGCCATTTGGGTAACCTTGGCATGGGGAAACACCCCATTTCATATGGGTACTCCTACACAACTTAATAATGGAAGGTAAAAAAAAAAAAAAAAAAATTGAGTCTAGAAGTGCACATCGGGCGACATTCCTAAAATTGGAATTTCATTAATAAATTTTTAAATTACAAGGCTAAGGCCAGCATCCAGACCTGAAATACAAAAAACATCCGGACCTAAAATACAAAAAAAGAAGAAGAATCATTGCCTAGGATCAACTAACTTTGGCAACTCTAAAAAGTCAAAAGCCTCGATTTGCTCGGAGTGCTGATCTATTGATACCTCTTGAAGCCGCTAGCCTTGTGCTAGAACAGAGGCGAGAAGCTGCTAAGGGTTGACAGAAGGATCGCCCTGATCCTAACCTCTACATGTGGTACCTTTCGAGGCGACCTCTTGTCAAGTTGCTAGGGGAGGAAAGGATGCAGCAATCTATTCGACCCCAGTAGTAGAAGAGGTGCCTAGAACTTTGCCAGCCACCTATATGGCTTCCTTCTCTTACGCTTTGGCCTCCCTTTTCTCTTTAAAGGTGAGGAAGTCCACAAAATTAAGGAAGCTCAAGTTGAGGCCCGGATGGTAGGAGAGCACCTATCTCTTCTTATATCAGGCACAATCAATGGATAAGTCCTCTAGCTCTTCCAACTACTTGTTGGTTGTCCTATACTCAGTGATGGCCTTCTTCGCAGTGATAGCACTGAGGACCTCTCCACTCTCTATCTTAAAGATGATCTCCTCCATTTCTGCAACCTTACCCTACAGCTCCTGGACTTATCATTCTAGCCCTACCTTCACTTTGGCCAACTCTAGCGAAGTAGCTCCGATGCCTTTACACTTTGAAGCCTTCATCATTAGCTTGGTCTGCAGCTTAGTGACTGATGCCTTTAGCTTAGCATTTTCCTTCTCAATTTGGGCCTTAGCTTCCCTCTCCTCGTCCAATCTTTGAGAGAGCTAAGCCTTGGTCCTTTACTCATCTTCAAGTCGAGCTCTCACGTAGTCCTTTACTCATCTTCGAGCCGAGCTCTTACGTCATCGGCCTTCTTAGTAGTGCGTTCAGCAGCCTTTCACCTACGCTTTGCATCCATCAGTCGCCTTTTGAGCTCAACTACCTACATATGAGAGCAGTGCAGGCATTGGTTAGTTTTAGAAAACTTCTCCAAATAATTATTACACTCTGCCTCTTGCAAGTCTTTAGTAGCTGTACTTAATGCCTCCTAAAGACCCTTTACCTCTTTCCAGGTGGCATCAAATTTATTCAGTTGAAGCTGCACTTGACCATAGTACTATAGAGAAACACTAGTACGGTTAATACAATGAGAAGAAGGGAAGCATGTTAATGTAGAAGCAACAAAGACTCACCTATTACATGAGCGTGCTCAAGTGGCCTGCCATCTCAATCGCCAGGGGTATAAGAACCTAAAGAAACTTAGTAGTTGAGTGTCCAGTGTCGCAGCATAATGTCATTGGCACAGACCTTCCACTTTAGCCTCAAGAGCTTTCCCCTAACCCTCCTCATTTTTGCCATTAGAGCCTACCATAGCAACTCTTCATCTCGGGAGACTCACGATGCTTCTTGGAACAAGTCTAGCTCGATCTTCGGTAATCTAAAGTTGTTGAGGACATCAAAAAACTCATCCCCCAAGTTGTCTATACATTATTAGGGATGAGTTGTCGACCAATTGTTCCATTTTCCCAGATTCGGGGGTCCCTTTGTTAGTGGTCTTTGTTTCTTAGCTTAGGGCACTGGTACTCTCGAAGTCTTAAGAACCTTCCTCTTCTACCTTGCTACTGCAAGATGGCTCACTATCTATACCTCTAGCTTGTCTCCCACAATAATGGGCTCAACAGTATAGATAGGGGCAGGGGAAGGAAGCACAAGGGCAACTGGCTCCGCAATTAGTGATTGCGTCGAGGGAACAACAGGTATCCTTTTAGGAATGGCCATCGATCAGGCCCTGTTAGTCTCCCTAGCCCCTAACTTCACCTGCACTACTTTGCCTTTGGGATCGCCTGTAAGTCTTAAAGTTAAGCCAAGTGACCGTAGGATTGAACTTAGTACACAAAGTTTAGGACAATCGGTTAAAGGATTCGATCAAACCTAAATTATAAACTATAAATAGAAATATTAATAAAAATGACCCTGTAAACTTGAATTTAAATAAATAAGTAATGAAATAAGAGACTATAAAATTTTCAAATTTTAAGTATAATACTTAATTATCGAAAAGGCGAAAAGTATAATCTAATAATTAATAAATTATTAGAGATAGATTATATATATACTAAAAATTATAGAATGACATAAATAATAATTAGGAATGTTTACTTGTACCCCGCATGTATTTACATATAGATAAAAATACGCAAAATTACTTAAATTGCCTGAAATTAGCTAGAAACTTATTAAATAATTAAAGAAAATTATTAAATAATTAAGAAAAAATAAGAAAAAAATCATAGGAATAGGGAACGATTTGGATTTGGTCGTGGCAGGTCAGGAAGTAAAGAAGAAAAATTAACCAATAAAAAACAAGCAACACAAAAGGCAAAATTGAAGAGATTTAAGTAATGTTTTATCAAATTAATGCATAATAATTACTATAAGGCTCTATAAATAGCAAGAAAAATTAGAAAACTCATTTGGACAGTTAGAAGCTTAGAAAAATTAGGAAGAGTCGGAAACAAGAGAGAAAATTAGGGTTTAGAAAATTCTTAAGCAAATCTGTGCAGTAAGGGCTTGTAAACTGAACCCACACACCACCACTATCTAGAACCAAACCACCACTACCACCTCACTCTAAACCCATCACCTGGACCGGCCAATACACCTGAACCGATGTTGGAGGCCCAAAAGCCATTGGACTGGATGAGTTTCACATCTGCTTTAATTTTGTAAAATTTCTTAAAATTATTTATTTTGCCCAAAAAATTATGAAATTTATTATTTTGAGACTTTATTGTATGTAGATTTAGGGAAAAATAGTGATTAAATTTAATTACGTCTATAAATATAGGGTTCTTAAGAAATTAAGCAAAACTGAATATGATTAGAACTAGAAATAAATAGGTTTAGGAGTGTAGTTTGGAGCTCAAATTTTTTCTATAGAATACTTAAGTGATATAAAACAGTGTTATGAAGTCATTTTTTTAAATTTAATTTTCAAAATTTTTAAGTAATTTTTTAGCTCTAAAATAATGAGAAAATTGAGTAATTTTGGGTTAATTAGGTGATTAAGTGATTAATTACTGATTTAGATGGTAATTAGATGTTTAAGGATGTTAATCTCTGATGTGGAAATCTAATCCTAATCTTTGGAGTGTTAAGTGTAATTAATATAGGAATTTTGTGGTAATTGTAGGAAATTAGGAATATGTGGAATTGGAAAATTAATAAATATGAAAAACTAGGTTTATTGGATAATATAATAATAATAATTAGTATATAATAAATCTGAAACAAAATTTAATTTTAGGTAATTGTATAAAAAATGTAAGATTTCTTCACATCAGGAGTAAATCCGGTATTCCAATTAAGATTAGAGTGTACCGAATATGTTAGAACATTAAATTAAAACCCAATGTGATATTAGAATACTCAAGCTTAATGTGATTAATTTCACATTAGGATTCAAGCATATTTAGGATTCCTTGTAGTCAGACACAGTGTAGAATCAAAATTAGAATCTAATTTAGAAACCGAACCCTGAAATAAGGTAGAATGAATCATTAGTAAATAATAGATATACATGGAGAAATGAGTTAAATTATAACTTAGAATATGTATCATCAAAATATAAATGCTAAAAAGACGTATTTATATTAGAGGATACCTGGAGACGAACCGATTTACAATTAAGTAATTAGGCGACCGAGAATTCTAAGTAAGTTGGGTTATTACTTTACCATATTGGAGTACTATTTTATAGTACTTAGAGACTTAGGACTGTGTATGATTATTATTGTAAGTAGTTTATGTATGTGCTTGAGTATTTGAATTCGTGTTGAAATTTGTGTTGTGATTGATTGTGTGTTATGACTGGAGTGGTATGAAATTATCTAAACATTTTAAATGGAATTTAATCTTATTCAACTCTAACGTCCTAAATTGTTATGCATTACAACCCTTTAGGGGATCATTAGGATTTTCCAACCAAACACCGATACCTTCGATAAAGATAACACTGGATAGCAAATTGGTCTTTTCCTTATCCTTAGCCGAACTAAGTGAAAGGAGAGAAAGTCGCGGTGAGAATGAGGGCATTAGTTCGAAGGATAGTCTTACGAGGAGTAGTGTCTCCATTGCATAAACCTGGGTTTGGTTGTGAGCTATTGCACAATATGAAAACTCCTCAATCCATATTAGAGCGGGTGAAATTTCTTTGATTTTGCAATGGAGCGGACTACGTTGTGTGATGACATTTGTTTGTTGCATTGCATGAAAATAATTGCTTGATAATGTTGTTATGTTTGTATACATTCACGAGTCTCCAATTCAACTTACTGAACTGTAGTTGCTCATACTCGTATAGATCCTTTTGCAGGTCTTGATTTCTGAATACTCCGAGTATTATGCCGCCCTACAACTATTCAAAGGTTAGTTCTTTTGAAGCCCGGGGTGTGAGGATCAATTCGCCTAGTAGTAGATGTATAGCTAGAGTCTCCTTAGTAGTTTAAGAATGAAAAATTGATAGTTGTTATGTAGATTAGTGGACTGTTATTGATAGTTGTTATGTAAATTAGTGGACTATTATGTTAATGTAGAATTTCTTAGGAAGTTCTGTAGAATGTACATATAATTATGTATGTTGACCTAAAATTCTTGATAATTACTGTAACTTTAGCTAAATTCTTAATTGAACTGTTTACTTCAAAGTGAGGAGTCGTCGACGCTTTGTATAGATCATTTCTATGGTAGGTAATGTGAGGCCAATTACTATCATAGAATGGTTTATACGGCAGAACTGTTACAACTCTATGACTTTGGGGCGTAACATTGCCTTGCTTGTCAGCAGCTCATCAACTTGTCCATAGAGGGACAAGCTACCCTTGAGGCCAAATTTTCGCTTGCAAAAATAGATCGAAACAATAAGGGAAATAAAACAGCAAGTTAAACAAAAGAAACTACTACTACCATTCACAAACTCCGCCATGACCAGTATAAATAAGGAGTGAAGTTCCCTCATTTTACAGAGACGTTGGACGAAGCACCCCTATGCTAGTACAATAAATGAAGGCATTGGTAAAAGGGATGAACTTGTACCTTTGGCCTATTTCTTCACCACAGCTTTCTTCATGCTAAGGAAGAGCTTAGAGATTAGATACCGAAAGTGTCTCCACCGTATTCGTAACATTTATTTCCTAGCCATCTTTGAGCACCATGAATGCTTGGATCTCTTTAACAGCCTCTACATCACTAGGACCAAACCCTTTCTAGGCCTTGGTCTGGACTATCCTGATTTATTGCGTCTAAAAGTCTACCCCCTTGGGCAACTCAACCACCACGTATTCATCCTACCAACCTTTCACTGAATCCACGAGGCTACAGAATAGCTTCTTTCCCAGATGTAGTTAGAGGTATGGCTATCCCTCGACGCTTTTCCACATGTAAAAATGATTGAACCACTAAATATTCGTATAACGCCTGGAAAGCCTTCAATACCCTTCACTCATTGGGAGGGATATGCGTCAGACTGTACCGATGGTAGTTGAAGAATTCTTTCTCGAAGTGCCTTAGAGGCAAGTACTACCTAAACTTCAAGCATTTCTTGAACATTGCGAAGCGCCTCCCTGATAGCAGGGCCACCCATTCATCTCTGCTCAGTAACGTTATCCACTACCTAGGGATTGTCTCAACAATAAAGTTACCTAAAATCTAATTAGGGGGGATTGTTTACTCTTACTCACTCGATTGCTCAGCCCCTTGCCTATCCCAAGCACATTGAACAAATCTTTGGGAGGGGGCAGAGGGGAGATATGCATATACATCCCTTGGGATGGCATTAATAATCCTGGCCTTATCCAGTGCTTCTACGACCATCTTAGTAAGTTCATTAAGTTGTGCTAGTGATGAGATCTCATCCTCTCCTGTCTTTGGGGGGGTGGGGTGGATCACTCCTTGTTGGTTCGGAATTAGTAAGGTTGAATTGTGACAAATCACAACTTGCATCACCTGTATTTGTTGAGATGTTTGGAAAAGGTGATGAAGAAGAAGGGAATTGGAAAGCTTTCGAAGGAAGTTTGATGTAGTACAAGAAAGTGGAATTCATAGTAATAGAATAGAGAGATTGTAGAAAAGTAGTATTTCGTTGTGACCCTACCGTTTATAGGCTAAGTATTTAAGAAACCATATAGGGAGTTATTAGGATTTTGTATAAGTACAAATCCCTTGGAATGTTGTTGGGTAAACACGTAGAGTAAGTTTTGATTAGATAACTCCCTTTAAAAGTTAAAACGTATGTAGTTGCACGCTAGTCTACTATAACAGGACACCTATCATATCACATTAAATGTACAGAGAAACGGGCGCTCTTGGGTCGAAATTTGAAAAGTTTCTTCCACAATAAATCTCCCTATGATCCCTCCAACTTTCACTTGGTTGGTAAGATAAAGGCATGGCACAATTATGCCTGTTTGGTCCATGACTAGTGCTGTTCAGTTGAACTGATTTGTAGCTTTTAATTGCCTGCCCAATGAGATGTGAAGGTGTCCTGCCATGACATCCCAATCGAAGCTCCGTCTCACTTGGGTTGTTAGCACTTTACTTCGGCATAGTTGCTAACCGCCTCGATTCATCTTACCTTAGATATCTTTAACCCGGGTATTTAGTGCATCGGACATTCCCGCCTTAGCTTGTTGCCATCCCAGACCTATGACCTTGCTATGTCGATACTGTAGCACTAGCTTGAGCTCCTTTGAGTCAAACCAGCTATACACTTGAGCAGCTTATATATTCCTTCTCCTTACCTTTGCCTCAACAATAAGACTCCTCGGGTGGAGGGTTACAAGTGTTGACATAGCTCTTTGGACATGGGTCCCTTAGGCCTGTTTAGATATGACGTGCTTCTTCTTCTAGGGCCCATCACCCCGGGCTTGGTTTGATAGGGCCTTGGACATGCTTCAACGGTTAAAACCTATAAGATAAGGACAAGAGACTAAGTTGACACCTACTACTGATATATATGAGATATGTTGATAGCATGACCCCAAGAGAAGATCTCTCCTACCAACCATCCTCCAACTGTCAGCGTTATTCCACTATAAATACCAGCCCACTATATAACAGTAAAGTTCTACACTTTGTGTACCAAGTTTGCTTATTACTCCAAAGCATTCTCTATTTTATAGGAACTTATCATTGACTTAAGTATCGGAATAATCATGTGAACAACACTGTAGCATCCCCTCACAGTACTATATTTTGCAAACCTACTACGTGCAAAGCCCAAATACTACCAACAAATACTTTGAGATGACAATTATGACATCTAAAAAGTATAACTAAGTGCGAATATGCAAATTGAAATCTATAGATATATACATATGGACTACAAGAAAAACACACTTCAGTCACGCCAAAATACATTTTACATTTGTACATTATCATCGACTAAACATCTAAGAAAAAGGAAATAAGAGTTTTTAAAATTTTACCAATTTTTTTTAGAATTTCCTTATCTAATTCACAACTATCGGTAAATTGACACATGTATAAGAAATTTACCAATTTTTCTTTTTCTCCACATATATATATATCAAAAACCAGTTTACCATGTTCCCAACATTGATGAATAAGCAGAATTGTAAAACATACTAGCAGTTGTCAATTTAGATGATCAATATTTACTCGCCTGAAGTATATAACTATTCACCAAAAATGGTGCTAGTGTAGAAGAACGTAGATGCAAGGATGCTCATACTAAAATTCAGTTCCATTAATTTTTTTCAGTAAATAGGAGATGAGGTCAATATTTTTTTTCTTTTCTTTTTTTTTTTCTCCCAACTATTATTACAAGCTCCTAGAGAAGAAGTAAAGAAACCCGATACATCCCCTTATTAGAAAAATTCTATATTCATAAGATATATTTCTTGATTCTTGATCATTGGAAAAATTTCTGTTTATACCACTTGATTATGAGAATCATAATGAGATTTATATTTTAAAAAGTGAAATCTATATTTATATTCCACTTTTCTATATATATATATATATATAACTTTTAGAATAATATGTATTATTTTTATATACAACTAGCTTTTATCTTATTATTTTCTTTTGGGCATTAATCTACCCTTTATAAACTAGTATGCCAATAAGGGGTAGCAATGTCTTTTCGTGCTAGAGCAAGCCCGCCATGCACAAAGAAACGGCGGTACCTTGAAAAATGAAAGTTGTTTCTTAAGAAATTAACAACACAAAATCCAGAAATTGAAGAAACCATTTGTATCACATTCCAAGAATCACCTGCTTATTCCCACATTTCTCGCGTCAACTCCTACCCCTAATAAAAAAAAGTGCTCTCTATAATGTTATAAACCCTCCCTTTCTACATTCAAACTCTTACAAACTCACTCATCCAACTAAGATAAACCAAAAAAAAAGAAAAAGAAGAAGAAGAAGAAGAAGAAGAAATAGCATTGTAGAAATTAAACAAAATCTACAATCCAATACTAAGCCATGGAATATATGAAGGTATTCTTCGTAATTGCCATGGCCATGACTTTGAGCATTACCATCACCATGAAAACTATAACCCAAGTGGAAAACGAGAAGTCACCGGCGGCTTTGGTCGACCGTCGGGATGACGACCGTGCTTCCGTGCCCAAAGATAACAAGAATAATTTAGTTCTCCCTTCCCAAAGGATTAGCCGATTCCTTGCTGATGCGCCGGCGCCGGCCACGGCCAACCCTAGAGCGGCCGACCAGTGCAACAAGGACAATGAAATTTGCTACGTCCTAGGAGGCATCAACTACAAGTGTTGCAACAACAAGTGCTTTGATATGATGACTGACAAGAACAACTGCGGCGCTTGCAAGAACAAGTGCAAGTACAGGGAAGCTTGCTGTCGAGGGGAGTGTGTGGACTTGTCGTACGATAAGAGACATTGTGGGAAGTGCAACAACCGGTGCCCTCATGGTGAATTCTGCATCTATGGAATGTGTAATTACGCATGATGATTGTGATGATGCATTTTGTGGGATTATAGTTTGATCGAGGTTGGTGGTTTATTTATATTAAATATTTATTGCAATAATAATAATAAAAAAAAAAAAACTACGTTCCTTCGTGGTTCCGTAGGTTTGGTTCAAAATAACACATAAAGTATTTATTTCTAATTGTTGTAATAATACTGTCAAGAAGAACTTTATAAATTGAAATTGTATGTTAATTATTGTTGAAAACTTGATTAGATGATTTTTCGGTAGAGGAAAAAAAATATATTACCTATTGCTATGAGGGAAGAAAAGATTCATTGATATTAACTATATATCAATAAAATTTTAATTAATACGTAGTAGCATTATTGATACCTTTTTAGAAAAATACATATCTTTCATTATTATATGTTTAAATTTTATTAGTAATTATATATCACTTAATATATGAATGGTGTGTTAGTACTATTAAATTTTTTTTTTAGGAATATCTCATTATTTTCTAATTAATTAACCTTTCTAATACTTTGGAAAAACTTAAAAAAAACACTATACTGTTGATTAATTAGTGTTTGGATGGAGACCTTAAGTTGTGTTATTGTATATGTATTTACTTCCCCCCCTAACTTTTGAAAAACAAATACATATACTTGAACTGTTGCTCAGGCTTAAGTTTCAAATGGTCTCTAATTATGGCTCTTTTCACGGATCAATAAAAGTATGGGAGAAATCTATACATTTTTAAAAGTTATACGGAAAATAGGATAAAAGAAAAAAAAATTGCAAAAAATAAAAAAATCCCTAGAATATGAGAAAATAATCTTAAAACTATGTCACATAAGATCATTCTTTTAAAAGGTGATTTCATTTTAATCTTGATGAAATCAAGGTGATTTTAAGTCCAAATTAAAATCTCCTCTAAAGAGGCAATTTTATTATAGTAATTGAAATTATTTTTTGAAGAGTCGATTTTAAATATTATAATTTTGAGATTATTTTTCTTTGATCGATAATTTTTGGATTTTTTTTTTTAATTTTTGCAATTTTTTTCCCTTTCCGCAAAAATACAGATGTACCTTTAAAATTTAGGAAATACTTTTATCCAATCTATAGTTTTGCATGTGTATGTGGGCTTGGGCATGCCGTAGATGGAAGCGGGAATCAAATATGCAGTTTAAATAGGAAATAATAGATAATGTATCTAAACTACCTCATCAGAAATGGATTCTTTTCATTTTCATGCTCACAATTTACATTAATGTATAAATTAATGATTGATATTAATTTATATTTTGCAACTGCTTTATAACATCATTACATATGATGTTAACTCTTTTTCATTTTTTAATAATTTTAACCATTAATTGATGTGATGGTATACAAATAGGATAATTTTAAGCATATTCAGAAAGGAATTTTTCCTACTTGTGATAGATTACTTTAAATTTTTAGACTACCTTATAACATCATTACATTATGATGTTAACTCTTTTTATTTTTTTTTAAATAATTTCAACCATTAATTAATGTGATGGTATATATAAATGGGATAATATATTAAGAAAGGAATTCTTCCCACTTGTGATGCATGAGAGAAGTTCTTCTACTATAGAACACTAATGTTTAGCTTGATTAATGTCACATTTTTGCTAGAACACTAATTGCACCTGTAACCAATATATTAACAGATGCCTTTGCGATTATTCTCAATTATTTTCCTTCTTTTCTTTCTCCATCATCGAAAAACACTGAAACTATATACATTTTCATCCTAATGTACTCGATTAATTTCTAAAGTCTAATTAAGTTTAAGTCAAGTTTAAATATTAGCCGGACTTAATTCAAGTTTGCATATTTATATTATTTAATTAAAAAACTCTTTTTAAAAGATACTTATCGAATCAAAAAGAGCTTAATCAAGTTGAATTTGAATTTGTTGAAGATTATTTTTAGTCTTGTTCTAACTCAAAATTTAAAACTTAGATTGAATTCGAGTTAAGTTCGAATTTTTATGTATATAATATATATATATATATATGTGTGTGAATACACATATAAGCAAGTACTTTTATATGAGTTCGAGATATCGAGATATTTCCTCATCCTTTTGGTCTCATGTGATTTTTAAAAAATTAAAAAAATGACGATGGGGAAGGCTTTTGCGTTCTCACGTCATGAACATGTGAGTTCCCGGTGAATACGCCTAGCTTGATCGAACCTCGAATATATGCTAAAGTAGTACTCTTGAATTCTTCAGTCAAAAGTGAATACATCGTAGATTGCAAAGCACTTTTTAGTTTGCAAGTTATAGCTTTTTTTAAATTTGCCAGAACATGTAGGAGTTGGCATTTTATTAGCAATACGTACGGCTACGTGATCGATGTTCCTTCCCCTTATACTCGAAGGGTTTTCTTCAATATTATTGTACATTACATTAATATAAGGAGTTTGATTCAAATTTAAGAAGCAAGCCCACGGGTTCTGCAATAATAAAATAAAACTTACATTGGAATCACAAGAAAACCACGTTCAAGTGATGTGCTACTACTACTATTATTATTTTAATACAGAGGAGATAGAAAGTTAATCTCACTTCATGAAAAATTAGAATTATAAATGGGACAAATAGCTACTTGTGAATTATTTGAGTTAATTTCAATATCTATTTGATTTGGACTTGACGATGTTAGTCGTATACTTGAGTAGTTTTTTGAATCGAGCTCAAATGGTATTTATCTTTACCTTTACCGCATCTGATACTTTTATCTTTACAACGACTCCAATTTTTTAATTGGAGAGGACCCATGTAAAGATATTCATTGCCTTTGTAACATTTGATACTTTTATCTTTACAACAGTGTACTTGCTCGGAGTGATCTGCTCTATACACCTCACTTGCCTTCATATTTGAGAAGATTATACGGTCACATCCTTTATTTTGATAGGATTGATCTCATCTTCTATCTCGCCATTTACTTACAATTTTTTTAAAAATCTAAACTATTAAATTTACAATTCGTTCAATTGTTCAAATTTAAAGGAGTATAAATCACATGTAAGATGGACAGTAAGACTACTTCCATAAAAAATAAAGGAAGGCCATAGAAAAATCCTCATATTTGAAGGTTTGAGATGTAATCACATGATAAAAAAAAAAAAAATCTAATAATAGTTCATGCCATGTGAATGGTGTATAATTATCAATCATATTTAAACATATCATTATCGACTATTATTTAATATGTTTAAATTTAATTGAAAGTTACATATTATGTGTATTTATACTGAAGGTATGCTACTTTATATTTACATGTAATATATATTATATAGACTTGATAAGAGCGAGTTTCAAACCGTGAACTGGGTTGGCCTAATAGTGGTTGAACCAAACCGCTCCAGCGAACTGTCGGGCTTTAATCGCCTGGGCGGAACTGCCCAAATTGATAGTTCACAAATCACCGGATTGACCCGCCATTGAACCGGCGGGTCGGTCCAATCAATTCACCTCCTTAAAAAAAAAAAAAAGAGAAGGAGAAAAAAGAGACTATGAAGTTAGAAAAAATAATTGGATAATATTTAATAAGTCATTGTATATTAAAATTAATTTATTTACAATAGTAAACGATAATTTTTTTAAAAATAATATTATCAAACTAATAATAGATAACTAATCATAAGTTAATTATATGTTAATGATAGATAGAAAATTTAATTTCAGTTAATGTAAGTATTTTCTGTAAAACTTATCAAATATTAAGGATTTAAATATGAAGAAAAAAATTTAAGGGAAAAAAATAAAAAGTTGGAATCGTATTAAGTTGGAAATTAATAAAAAAAATTAGAAATTATTAATAAACTAGTACAATTAGAAATTATTAATGAATTAGTACACTTAAAAAAAACAAAAATAGATCATATTATTAAAAATTATTAATATATAAAAGAAAAGAAATTAATAAAATAAAAAAAATTAAAAATTAAAATAAAAAACTCTATTCAAGAGTTTCGAACTGACTCTTAAATCACTGGATTTAGTGAATCGGCTCGAAATCACCAGTTCACGAGTTGATTACAATTCACCGTATTATAGATCCGTAAACCGATGGTTCAAGAATAGTTTAACTCAATATACAGATTTAATACTATGTTATGAATGTTTGCTTTATAATTGGTATATGCACACCATCAATGATAATCATATTCATGTTATGTAATCCAATTAGCTCTTAGTCAACATCAAAGGACGCATTTTAACCTACGCCCAAAAACACTCGGTGAGAGAACGTTCTTCCACACGTTTTCCGGAGAAATAGATGCAGCTATTAATATTTTTCCCTAGCAAGTAAAGTAGGAAATTAAATGCGTATACCCGTCACAAGTTGTATGAGTAGACCCAAAAAACTTCTATAAACGGCTTGGCTTGTAGAAGTTAATGCCAAAGTCTTCCTGATCACATGTAAAACACCATAATAACTTTCATTTGAAATCCCTCCTTTCCCACTATCCTAGCATAAAACAGTAAATGGATTGATTTAAGATGATACAGTAATAAATTTAAGCTTGACTCAGAATGAAAAAATTCGAAAATCAAATTTGATGAAGTTTTAATTTATAAATCTAAAGCTCGGTTTAAAATTATATTTGATAATTCGAGTGTTAATTTACATTAACTTTTTTTCAAATAGTTTTATTTGTTGCTTATATATATAATTAACTACGTAAATCTGTTGTAATTAATCTTTCATAAAATCGATGTTGTTGAATTTGCATACGTATCGCAATTATAATGCTAATTAGTAAAAGTATATATACATGTTAATAGTTAGGTAAAAAGCATGTCCTTACAATTATCTATAATATTAAAGGAAAACCCTTTTTTAACCACGTATAACAAATAATTTGGCATTTTATAATTTTGATTATTAAATATATTTACATGATAACTATCAAAAGAATTCAAATTCATTCCACAAATTTCTCAATTATTGTCCATTACTTACAAATCTTTCCAATTGTATAGTTACAATTTTTTATCATATTTACTTATGCAGTTGTTATTATTTTATTTATCTATTATTTTAATTGCCCAACTAACTATTATTTGGAAATTCATCACATTTTTATTTTATCAATCTTTACCACGACAGTAAAAATTTTTGTTTTAGAAAAATTTATTACAATTTTAATTTCACTAACATATATTGTTGACATGATTCCATATTATAGAGTCTAAAATTGCGAATGTATCATCTACTAATAAAAGTTTAAAATAACGAGACAGTGGCGTAAATATAAGTAAATAAAAGCTCTAGTTTGGGAAGAAGAATCTCGGAAATGCTTCATGGTGCTTGGCAAGGGATTAACTTTGGTGGAGTGAAATGTGGTGGCCATTGGATTGTATGGATTAGTGTTTTTTAGTTTTTCTTTTTGTTTTTTATTACTTTTGTGTCCTATCCTTTTTGGGTATTTACTTTTATCAGATCACCGGTTCTTTGATCTCTTATAAGAACATTTGTTGTTGTTAAAGGGTTGTTAATACCTGTTTTTAGATTAAGAGATATGAACTTATTGGTTTGGGTTTATGACCTCATTTCTTCGGTTTTTTATTTTTTTATTTTTTTTTTTGAGTCGTTGTGTATTTAATTTCTATTAATAAATTAAGCTCCTTTTCTCTAAAGAAGAAAAATCGAAAAACTTGGAATTAATAGTTCATAGAGTTAATACCTTTAATATACACATATATAAATATATATTCAATAACTCAACTTGAACCCGCATATCAAATTGATAAAAAGAAAATAACAATAACATAAACGACTCTGTAGAAAGAATTCTACATGTGCGTATAATTTACGATGACGATTAAAGAAACAAATGAATGAAAATTGGACACCCCCCTCTTTTTCTATCTTCTCTTGCTCTCTTGCCAACTTTCACGTGAACATCTCTCTCTCTAATAAAAAAAACCTTTGCTATATGTATATGTAAGGCTGCAATCGAGTCAAGCCGAACTTCTAAAGATTTAGCTCGTTTAAAAATTATCGAACTTGATCTCGAGTCGAGCTTTTTATTAAGTATGAAATTAAGTTTTAAGCTCAAACTTGTTTAGATAAATAAGTTTTATATTAAGCTCAAACTCGACTTGTTTATTTATCAAGTTTGAGCTTAGCCGAGTTTAAAGCGAGCTGATCTTGAGCTTATTAACGAGTTTAAATATACAAAAATAAAAAAAGAATATAAATTAATAGATTAACAAATAGTTAATGAGATTATATTATATATTATTTATTATCTTATAATATATTATATATTTATATATATTATATAGATATTAGCTTTTAAATTTTAATAATTTATAAAATTTGTAAACTTATTTACGAGCTTAAATGAGACGGCTTGTAAGCCTAAGTAAAAAGGTTTGTGAGTTTAAACTGGAGTTTGAGTTCAACTAATTTAAATAGACGATCTTTATATTAAGTTCGAGATCGACTCGATTTGACTCGACTCGTTTATTAATCAAAGTTAAATCGAGTTGAGCTTAAAACAAGCTAAGTTCGAGTAGTTTGCAAGTAACTCTACTCATTTGCAATACTAAGTGAACGTTGCAATGGATTTACAACATAATAGCATAAATGCTGTTGTACGATTGAAAAACACAAAAGGAAACCTTTGTCACAAGTTAACCCTCTTGTATTCTCTTCTATTTCTTTATCCTCCTCCAAATTTTCTGAAAGGCACTAACTTCTAATTCAAGGTTACATTCGCACCAAAGTGAGTTCTTTATAACATCCAAAACTTTTCCACATCATTACCAAAAAAATTTCAAATCTGTCTTCGACAACCTTTTTAATGATTTCAAATTTCTGATACTTTAAGAACATACATACCCGCTTAAAAAGTTTTGATCTTATCTGTATATACAAAACATTGCAAAGGTTTGATTTTTTGAACAAATTACCTGATTGGTTTTGTAACTTTCATTTATCAAAATGATTAGATATTCAAATTATTAATTGGTAGTACTGCTTGGCAAAAAAAAAAAAAAAATGGTAGTACTACTTATATTGTTTATGTTATTTTTGTTGGATTTTAATTTTAATCATGACTAAGAATCATATATTCGTCATTGGCGTTTAAGTGACCTACAATTTCTTTGGACGAGGGAAAAAGAAAAAAAATGAATGAAGGATGATGAAACTTAAATAAGAAAAAGCCAAACACATGAAAAAAATAAAAAGCGGTACTTTATTAAATAACGGATTTCACCGTATATATATATATATATATATATATATATATTTAATTCTATTATGGAGATGCTCTTATAATGTTTTCTAAAAGAAGATCTCATTTGAACTCTCACGTGAACCGTAACCATAATACAGTTTATACATTATCAAATAAAAATAATACATATTTATTCTAAGTAAATTGTTATATATACACATTATATATATATATATATCGCTACTCAATCAATGCTACAGGTTAGTGTTGTTTTCTTACGAGCTATCTTTTCTAGGCAGCATTTTCAAGTAGTGGCTTAATTTTTTTAAAAGTTGTGACAAACAATGCCAGCGCTATACGAGGTTAAAAAAATATTAATAATTAGTAAATTAATAAATAAATCATCTCAATATTAACCAATTTTAGAACATTGCTATAATGCTACAATAAAAGTATAAAAAAAAAGGAAAATGAAAGAAGAGAAGATAATTTTCTTTCAAATGAAATTTAGCCTAGTGGATTAAGTAACATTTTAGTCGGCTTTTATTTGAAAGAGTAAATATATCTTGTAGGAATCTAGATGAATCAAGTTGGTCCACAAATTACTCGAGTTCAGCTCCAGTTATAAAGGAAATGAAATCCACACCCTCTTATATGATAATTAAGAACTTTTGGTCTTAAGTTTTCTTTGAAACTGTTGCAGGAGCATCATAGCTATCTATACAAAGAGAGCACATGTATTCGATTTTGCATCATTCCAATTGAGCTTAAAGTTATTCAAGTAGCAAATTGAGTTGAACTTGATCTTTACAATACTAAGGTTATTAAGCTCACAACCCTAATCAAGCTTACTCATGTTTGGTATAGTTTTTAATTTTTTTTTATCTTTTCAATTATAAATGAATATGAGGTTATTTAGAAAATATTTATAAAAAATTTGCACTTAATTAAGTTTGAACTCAAACTTATCATATATATCTTCAAATCGAGATCGAGCTCAAAACTTAAAACTCGATTGAATTTGAGTCTAAGTTCGAGTTTTGAGATTTTGGGTTGAGTTTGAATTGACTTGACTCAACTTAATTACACGCCTAATATAATGATGACTTGATCTCCTACTGTATGAATATATCTTCTTCAAACATACCTAATTCTCTATATATGTAAGTTTTAAGGGATAATGTTTCCTATTTTCACATAAATATACGATTTAACAAAGCTTGAATACGAAGTTACCGACGCATAAGTCGTAAACCTGCACATATGTATATAGAAAATATGTGAATACCATCGAAACCATTTGACTCGTAATAAGTGTAAGTAATCCTTCCCCCTTTTTTTCCCCCCCTCATTTTAAGAGCTATCTGATCCATTCGAAGCCATTGAAGACTTCTACTTAAGATGCTCCTAATCTTAGGATGTTGGGGTGAAGGATTTGTAATGACCTATTACTCTTGCCGTTTGCTAATTGCATATTGTTTTGCTAGCTTCTATTGATTGTATGATTCAACAATTAGTTGCATTATATGCTATCATATGTGTGATCGTCATACTAAATTTTAAATTTAAATGTTTAATATTAGTGTACATTGAATGAGTGGTTGCTTTTTACGTTATTATTTGTATAACTGTAAGAGCTTTTTGGTAAGTTGATGAACAGGGAAACTTTTTGAAAATCTTGTTCATAAAATAATCAAAGAATAGTTATAATAATTATTCCAAAGCCCTAAACTTATACACGATTTGGTACATTAGAAGTAAACGAATAATAAGGAAAATTTCTTAACTATTAATATACATATAGATATATATAGGCTATATATATAAATCGTTTCAAATTACCTATATATATATATAGATATATATATCTTTACATGTATGTAATACTATAAGGTTTAAATAATATAATTATAAATAATATTCAGATAGGGAGAACAGGAGAAGTGCATTAAATCTATTACAAAATAATGGTTGTTGAGCGTTATAACTATTAATATAAGATGTCAATTTTGGAAACTCTGAATTATAAGACATTTCGGATAAATAAATAGCGAATGGAACATCAAAAATTAAAAATATATGTTAAAGCTGTAAAATTAGCTTTCTAAGTATATGCATGTAACCGATAACTCATTTCTAGCTTGCACGTCAAATTCTACCCAAAAACTCCATTGAAAATGTTTTCTAGGTGCACGCGCATGCATGTTGCTTTTACATATGTATATAAAGAATTAATATATTACGTAATAATATCATAAAAAAAAAAAACCCTAATACATGGCACAACAAAATTATTCAAAGACCATATTACATATATATTCCACGAGGCCCAATTTCAAATATCATAGGATCGAGATCTCTCCCTAACCGACATATAACTTAATTACAGTATAAGTGGCAGACACAAGAAATTAGTAAGAGAGGTATTGATGGAATTTTTTTTCTTTTTTTTTTCAAATGGATACGAGTAAATTGTACAGTTAGAAGTGTTTTTTCCAAATGGATATAAGTAAATTGTACAGTGAGAAGAATGGAGGCCTTAAGGTAAGTAGGTTTTGGTTTATAAATGGTTTCGTTTAACTTATTTTTTAAATGGGATAGAATTAAGATTTTTTAATTCATTTAACCCGCAAGTTAAAATTGATTGATTTGAGTTGATTTTTTTAATTTATTTATATTTTTGATATACGAATTGGCTCATTTAATTTACTTTCTAAATAAATTAAGATCAATATTTTTTTATCAGTTAAAAAACGGATTAAATGAACCTAATCCATTTAATCTACAAACTAATATGGATTAGACTGAGTTGACTATTTAACTTACTTATACACCTATAGCTTATAGCTTAGTATAAACCTCCTAAAACGATATATTTTTGGGATTCATGCTTTGGAACCGGTGGAAATCAATGAGCTTAAGATTATTCAATCCAGAAAGATCGAACCTAAATCACGGGTTGGAAATACCCGCTAGCCCAGCGAAAGCCAAGATAAGTATATAGAATGGGAAAGAAACTTGGCATAGACTCCACCAAAGAAAAAAAATATTCAATAATATTAACACAATCGATGAGTATTATTATTATTTTTTTTTTGTATTGAGTTGCGCATACAAATACACCTTCAACGAGAAATTAAAAAGAAAAGCAAAATTACCAAGAACTTTTATGATTGTTGCACCATCCCAATTTCTTGCAACAACTTCAAAGCTTGGCATATGAGTAATATCAACACGACTGTAATTTTACATTAATATAATTTATCGCATAATTTTTTTTAAAGATGATACAGATAGTAATTTTGATAAGTCAAAGTTAAATTAAATATTTAGCAATTCCTAACTTCAAATATAAAATTTAATAAGTGAAAATTTAATTAGATAAGATATATAGCAATTTAAAACTCTAGATGTAAAACTGAAAAGAGACACAAAATTCAGCTAATAAGTTTGATATTATCACATATATTAGATCCACTAATTATGTAGATACAATTTCAAACCTATAGATTATGCTTTTTATATAAACAAAGCATCTTATTGTTTGAATTTTTCTTTTTCATTGGAAAAACAACTCATGAAGCATAATCTCGGAGAGCATACTTTCATGAACATGCTTCGAAGATTCTACCCCCCATAGTAAATATTTCTTTTTTTATTAACTTGCTTATCGATTTAGTCCCGTTTATGAATCTATTTTTCATATATGCATATATGTATACATATATATATATTGTAAAATTAACACAATTATTATAATTAATTTGGAATAAATTCATAGAGCAACAATATAAACCAATAAGAAGTATATAAATTCTTATAAATCAATACGTCAACATAAACCGTGGGATAAAATTAAAAGGTTGATAAATGGAACTAACATGCATGTATAACTCAAAATCAAAGCTAGTTAAATTTTTTTTTTTTCTTCCCTTACTTTATTTGTCCATGTAATATTGTAAAAACCGAAAATAAAAATTATAAAAAAGGAGGGAATAAGAATAAAACAATATATATAGCCTTGATATGTCTTAGCATATTAGTTTGAGTCAACTTTATATATATCATAATTAATCACAAGTGTCTTAATATTTTCTTGACCATCAATTTTTTTTTTTAGCTCCTCCAAATTTACATTTCTTCTTCACCTTCTTCTTCCTTGTCCTTCTTCTTCTTCTTTTTTCACTAGTCTAATCATTAGCATTGTTTTCTGGCTTTCGTAATATGTTGTATTATCGGAAGTCACATATATTATAAAAGAAGTTGACATGCTTTTGACAACAGGCGAAGAATCCAAACGCGCATACAGGAAGGGTTTTTGACTTTTCTTGCGGATGATGCTTCGAGTGAGTTAATACATCCTTCATCTAATGTGACCTTTTAATTATATTCTTATTTACTCCAAATTAAAGGTACCCTCAAAAATTGCATCTCAATCAATCAACTTCACCCGTTCTCTGCAATCAAGCCACGTATCTTCAAGGCGAAAAGACAGAGCCGTGTGTATTAGAATAAATCAAAATCTAATATTTTAATTATTATATTAGAAAATTGCTATGAATGGTTATGAATTATTTATACAAATATTTAAAAAATAGATCTGGTTTATTTCTCTCTAAAAACCATTGTTTTTTTTTTACCAATTATCATATTACTACTTTAGTGCTGTATTTGAATATAAGGAAATCAATGGAATACAAAAAAATTCAGTAAATATAAAAGGAAATTTTCTGTTTGGTAATTTTAATAAGACATGGAAATTGAATGAATTAAACAGAAAAGAGTGCAAATGTTTCCACTATTAAACTATTTTGATTTCTCTTTAAATTTGGAGAGAAAACAATATAAATGGGTTGATTTCTCTTTAAATTTGGAGAGAAAACAATATAAATGGGTAGAAATGAAAGAAAATCACATATGTAACCTTAAAAGCAAGTTAAACAAGAAAAAGTTTGGAACATTTTAGTTTACCAAAAATACTAATTCTTTCCATCTCCTTTCTTACTTCAAACAAGCAACATGAAAAGGAAATATATCCTTTCATTTCCTCTTATTGATCCAAACAAGAAAAGCAAATTAAATTTCTTTTCTTTTCCTTTCTAATAATTTCCAACCATTTCCACTTTCGTTAAGATTGCCAAACATAGATTAAAAGAGGAGGAAACCAAATCTAGCCTATTTTATCCGAAGACCATTATTCATATCATTAGGTTCCAATAATTTTGATTAAAATAAGTGGTTTTAGGAAGAAGATTTTGAAACTTTCATGGAATTGCCTATGCTTTTCCATTTTAGGCTCAATATAAAAAATCACAAGATCAATCTCTCTTTCACTAACCACTTTAGAGAATCTCTCGAAAAAAAGATTGAAATCAAGCTAATGCTTTTTATCAATATTATCAAAACTTAGTTCGGATTAATCACTTGAATATATAAGAAGATCAAAAGTTAAAATGGTAAAATTGGGTTCAATGGAATTCAACCTAGGTTAAAGCAGGAATGGATAGTTCAAATGGGTTTAATGGTCAAGTCAGATTATCGATTCGAACAGTAAGGATTAACTTAGTTTTGATAACACTACTTTTCATTGAAAGTGATACCATATATAACATATAAATACGAGAGTAATCAATAATGGAATGAATGAAGAACATATCACATTTTATCAAATTGAGAAGTTTTAATATTGTGTGTTTAAGAACACATACTCTATCATTGATATTCCTCTAATATTTAATAATGAATTAAGTTGATTTTTCCTTTTGCATGGAAATTATCAACAAAACATCAATTAAGAATAGTAATTGGACACCAATTAATCACATATAAATTATTCTAGGATCAACAAAGTAATTTCATGTGGCTTACATGATTTATTTTTGTCTTATTTACTACATGGTTGAAAATAAATGCTCTTGTAGAAATTAAGAAGTTGTAAAACTATTTGCGTATTTGGCTTATGAGAGGGAGAAATATTATTTTCTGGAGAACAATTATGTCATGTTTGATATGTAAAAGTGGTCTGAAATGGAATGAAATAAATTGTAATGAAATGAATTAGAATAGAGTGGAATGAGGAGTAGAATGGTAGATCCTTTCCTGTGTTTGGAAACATCTATGCAATGTAATAAAATTAAATGTGTCTATAAATAATTGTAAAAAAATACTCTTAATTATTAAATTTTATAATTAAATTGAAGGTTAGATTGATAATTTGACAAACAATAATAAATGCGAGAGGAATTGAATTGCATTTTGCCTTTTGACATTTTAAAAATGGAATCAAATTCGTTCTTGAAGTTCAAATTGTAGATTCTATGGAATCTGCGATGTAAAATATGTGATTCTAACTTCTAAATATATTTCCAAACATAAAAAAAGAAAACAAAACCTAAAATCACGATTGAATTTCGGTTTATTCCTACGTACCAAATATACTGTTAGAGTCATCATTATAATTTTTGCTTTATAACGTTACGGAGAAATAACGCTGTAAAAGTTTTATTTTAATTTTAAACCACCTTCATTTTTTTGGTAAAAGGAAAAATCACCTGTATTTTAACTAAACAATCTAATTATCCTTTTCTAATTTATTCATGGTATAGATGCTTTGTAAGCTAGTTTTTATCGAAAGACAATGGTCCCCCAGAAAAATAGCCATTCCTCCATAGCCCTTTTGACGAAAATGCGAGAAGATTATCAGGATGAATTAAATCTCAAGCAAAGTGTTTTGTCATTTAGTTTGTAGTGATTCTTAACAAATTGCAATATTTAAAAAAAAAATCATCACCGCTGAATGTTTAGCAAAGTATCATTGTTGCCATAAACACACGACTATTAATTCTTAGAAGCTGGACTATCTTAAATTGTTAGTGACTATTATCCACCTGGCTACAACCTACGACGTCGTCTCAACAATGGCAACATCCGTACAGACTTGGCAGTATATTTAATCGTGTAGTATCATGGTTGGTAATTTGTTGCATAACCCGCCAATTCGGGAACGAAGTAAATTTGATAGGATTAATAAATAAATAAATAAAATCGGTTGAATCTATTTATATATGTCTCCAAGTTTAGATTCAGCATTGAATTTTATTAATAAATGGTTTTTATAAATGTATTCAAGTTTGAAGCCGCGTTATTAAGATTTTATGAAAGTTGTTAAGATTTAGAAAACTTTTTAAACCAATTCTTATGAAAAGTTTTCCTGTAATATAGAATTCAAAAGCTGGTAAGTAATACAAGTTGTTAAACTGATATTGTTATATCAAAATTATTCTTCCTACTTGCATAATTTGTATGCTAGACCTATCGGAATATTGAATAACATTGAGTTTAAAAGGTGAGTTATATAGAAGTACTCAATTCACTAGCTTTACCAGCCGTAGAAAAGCTAATCCACAGTTTGGTTATAAATAAGTTGTAGTCTATTCCTAAATTATTTGAATTTGACTCAATGATTATAGCCATGGAAGTAATTAATCACATCAAGCTCAATATTTACGATGTTCAACTCATTAGTTTACGAATTTAACTGAATATGACTCAAGCTTGGATGTTAGTTGAGTTTAAGTTAATTTTAGATAAAAATATTATTTTAATTTAAAAAATAAGGAAAATGTTTTTTTAGATAAATCAAATTCAAATGAGTTTAATAGAGTCAAGTGTATTATGTATTAAACTAGTGCTTAAATTTATAAGCACCAATGAGCAAAAGTCAAGATTTAGCTTTCAATTTCCCCTCGATTTTGAGTTCAGCACTCACCTCCACTTGACTTAATTGCAATTCTAATTTATAGAATGGAAATACAATTTGTCATATATATTATATATTATATAGTATATATTTATATATATCTCATAATTATTCAAACTTATATATGTTGATATTTTCTTGATGACCATCAATTATAGCTCCTAGCTATCTCCCATTTACATTTTCCACACAAACCTGTGCCCAAAATAAAATATAGTCTAATCAATAGAAATATTTTCTGGTTTTCCTAATATTTTGAATGATATTATTTCCTTGAGAGATTACATATATTATAAAAGAAGGTTTTGACATGCTTGTGACAGGAGAAGAATAATCCAAATGGATACAGGAAGGGTCTTTGACTTTTCTTGCGGAAGATATACCGGGAGTGAGTTGATGCATCGTGCATCCAATTTGGCCTTTTAATTATTATATTCTTATTTATTCCAAATTAAAAATACTCTTCGAAATTTGCATCTCAATCAATCAGTTTCACCTGGTCTCTGCGATCAAGCCACGTCTCATCGGGCTTAATTAATGCTGATAAGTATCTTATGGATTAAAAAACAAAACCGACTAAATTCAATTAAATATCCTAATTATTATATTAGAAAATTACTATAAATGATTATAAAACCTCCTATATATTAAAATCCAAATTTGATTATACTAATATTTAAACAATCCAAGTGGTGGTTTAGTACCTCTTTCTTTCTTTTTTTTTTTTTTTTAACAACTATATTACATATTATAACGTGAAAGGTTTAAATAGGTGATTTTTTTTTAATCGAAATACGAAATATGAAGGAAGAATAATTTTAAGAATAATAATACTTTGGAATCCTATATGGAATCACCCCGGCCTTTTCTTCCATTTGGTTTGTGTCATAAGCAAGATAAGTTTATATTATACATTCCTTAAAATTACTATAAAGTGAAGCTGAAGTTTCTTAATTAATGAAATATCAAGGTACTTTTTGCTTCAAAAATACCATGAAACGCTTCAACTTTTATCACCTTTTCAAAGTCAACTCCTAATAAGTCTTCCCTATAAATACTTCAATCTAGGAAAGAAGAGAGAAAAAAAAAAGAAAAAGAAAAAGAAAAAAAAAAACTCTCTCTCTCTCTCTTCCGACAATATTGAAAAGCTATGGCACGTAGTATGAAGATATTCTTCATAATTGCTATAACGATGGCTCTAAGCATTACCATAACCATGAAATCGATTGCGCGAGTAGAAAACAAGAAACAGGTGCCCCTAAAGCACGTCGAGGAAGCTTCGGTGCCCGAAGATGAGAAGAAGATAGCACTCCCTTCCAAAAGGGTTAGCCGATTGCTTGCGGCGACCGACAATCCTAGAGCAGCCGACCACTGCAGGAAAGACAATGAAATTTGCTATATCCTAGGAGGAATCAACTACAAGTGTTGCAACAACAAGTGCTTTGATCTGTCGACCGACGAGAAGAACTGTGGTGCATGCAAGAACAAATGCAAGTATCGGCAGAGTTGTTGTAGAGGGGAGTGCGTGGATTTGTCTTTCGACAAGAGGCATTGCGGGAAGTGCAACAACCCCTGCTCTAATGGTGAATTCTGTGTCTATGGAATGTGTAATTATGCGTAATGGGGATTTTTACGGTCTCGTTGACTAGAATGTCCAATCCATCGTCTATCGAAATGGTTATAAGAGTTCGATATAATAAAAAAGTTCAACGAATGGATGATGAATGGGATGATTTTATCTACGAGACTGTAGAATTACCTATAGTTATGATATAAAAGGCCAAATCGATTATTTATATTTTATCAATGGAATAAAAAGAAACCCCGTATTAGTAGGTGGTTCTATAAATACATATATATGTATATACTTCGAAATGAATTATAAAGTGTTTATTGTTAGTGATTTCTATCAATGCTATCTATGTCTTTTGGATATAAATAATGTATGTGAATTATGTTTTAGAACTTGAGTAGGTAATTTTTGTTGAGAAAGATAAATATTTATTTGCCACGAGGGTGATAACATACCGTTGTCATGTTCTAGTATATTTACATTTAAACATATACCCTTTCTTGAACTTAGGAACCACATTTTATGTCTAGCGTCCCCAATGTATTGGAAAATTTTTATGTAAAGCTGGCTTTTGAAAATTAAATCAAGGTATGAGGTAACATGTATTCTAAGTATACACTATATGTATACCTTACTCTCTCAATAATTTTGTTTTGTTTAGAGATAGAGAATCAGAGTGCTACTGAATACTCAACTCGGCTACGGTAGCTGTGTTGAGTTTTAAACCAGCCTATGAATATACGTAAATGAAAGGTCCAGATTTGGTACGGTAAGATATGCTACCTATAACTATAAATGCTTTAGATTTAGAATCAAAATTACTTTCTAGAACCACCTTAGGATTGATGGGGTCTCTATGTAGCCTATTGGCCATGTGCAGGTATCATTAACTATGCAAAACTTAAAAATTTTTCATATATCTATTTTGAGAAAGTTGTTCGACCTCATTGATAGAACTGTTCAATTCATAATCTAATAGTTCAGATGATTATGAGAGTTAGTATAATAATATATTTAATAGTTAAATCATAAACTATAGAACTGTTCAGTTCATGATCTAATAATTCAGATGATTATGAGAGTTAGTATAATAATATATTTAATAGTTAAATCATAAACTAGACTATTCCCTCTATAAGTAAAAAGCAGATAAAACTATAGAATTTTATTCTATTATAACATATAATTTTGAAAATTTTTTTATTATCTTATCTCTTTGTTGTTTTCTTTTCTTTTTGGTAGTACATCTTTTAGTCGTTAAAAGCCATTATTAGTTTTAAAATTGGGAATTTTTCTACGATTCTATCTATATTTTTCATAGGATTGGTCCAACACTTTATTTCACTCTTCATTTTATATCTATTAAATTAAAACCATTAAAGTAATTATATTTCTAATAATTCAGATCTAATGTATATAAAATTAAAGTAAGATAGATGATTAAGTCAGTCCCTAAAAAGGATGAACAAGATCTTAGGAGTTCCAATTGTGAAACAATTGGCTGTTCTCACATTTCATAAAATTAAATTATGAAACAAAATATATTGACAAAAATTCCCTCTCAACTATAAGTTACCGCTTGTGCATGTCATGACCGTTGGCTGTTCTCACATTTTTTCCCCTTCTGATTCTTTTCCTCGATGCTTTTTCATTAAATAGCCAGATATATTATAAAATCTGCACATGGGGCAGGGGTTTTAACTTTTAACTTCTTTTTTTTTTTTTTTTATCAACACAATAAAATTGGTGCATCCACATTCATTTATGATAAAACTACAATAGATTACACCTAAATTAATGATATTCAAAGGATAAGTCCAACATCGTCTAAATCATACTAATATGTGCTTACACTTAATTGTCTCTATAGATCACAAAATCTGAGTTAAGCATCATTATATATCACGTCATATATATGTCTTTCATATTTTATTGAATAGCTAAAACTTCAAAAAATGACCTTTGCCTGTCCTTCTCTTATTATCGACAAATGCACTCTCTATTTTATTCATTAAATATGTTACAAATGAATGCAACCATCTCACACGTGTTTGGAGAAGCAAAGAGACCAAGAGATTATGTAGCAAAACAAGCAAGAATCGATCAAGTAGTCAAGCTTTAACTCTTCAAATTTCTTCCAACTATACAATTTTTGTAGAGGACTTATTATTCTTGATGAGAAATAAGTTCTTAATTTAGACGCTGATGTAATTTTTTATTCATATAGTGAAAGCTATCATTTGTTTTAGGAAAAAAAAAAATCGTCAATAACTAATTTTTGTGGTTACCGATTGCAGAACACAAATATTAAAGTTATAACAAATAAAAAGAAAAAAAGAGACACAAAACTTACGTAGAAAACTCCAAAAGAACAATAGTTAAAGATCATAGGTAAGATTAAATCAATCCGCTATAATATAACAACAATTTCCAATAATTCTTTCACAATTCCAAAGCACTCGATTCTCTAATAAGTTCCTATGGTTTTCTGCTTCATTTCACCTAATATACATACCTACTATCATATGCTTGGAGTTATAAGAAGTCAAATCCTAATACATGTAATAAAAAGGTTACTTAGATGGAAGAAGAAGAAGAAGAAGAATAATAGCACAACATAGAATAACTGAAAGAATATCTGTGTTGTGCCTTGCATTGAATGATGAGGGAATTGATGATGATTGTATTGTTGTATCATTGATGAAGATACCCATTTATAAACGTCTATGGACTTGCTACCTTATTCCTTCAACTGCTTAATAAGGCACAACAATCATATTGATATACATGTATGCTGTGAAGCAATTAATTATCATCATCAGTCCTTATCTATATTAGAGTGTGTTTATAAGGATAGTAAAAATGAAATGTTTAGGATATCACATTAACATCTCAAATAGCTTTCCATTTTATGAAAAGGTATTTCAATAAAGTTGTTAATTTATTAAATCTTTTGTATGTTCTATATTATCATTATTTTTCAAACAATATGAAAAATATGTTTTAGAGATTTTTAAAATGTGAAAAAAAATTATTTTATTAATATTAAATATTATAATAGTAATTTATTTATTATTATGGCTAAAAATAAATAAGAAACATAAATAATTATAAAAAAAAAAAAGAAAAAGAAAAAAGGAATGGCCATTGATCCCACATGCATTGAATCTCTTTCTACATTGAATATGAATTGCTTCATTTAAAACTAAAAAACAAAAAGGCGGGTTAGGAGCTAGTCCATCGAGGCCAACCCTTGGCAAGTGAGGGAAGTTCACAATAGTCGTGCCACATACCTGTGGGAAGGTCAACCATGGATACCGACAGACAACTAAGGCGTGCCGATTCACCTTTATTTGTTTCATATTTATCCCCTCAAATGTATCTCTACTCTAGATTTATTTAGGACTTATATAGAGACTTATAGTAGGGGTCTATACCATGGTCGGGGCTCTATACTTTACCATACTAATCAAGATTATAAATTCGTTGTTGTGCTTCTATTGTTTTTCACCAAAAGCTCAAAAGCCCTGCGCCTTTCCATCTAAATCATTAATTACGTGTTGTTTTTCCTCTTTCTTCTTTAATCTCTTTTCTTTACTGTTGACTGTTTGCATCGTAATAACTTGTCTAGCTACTGTATGAGTACACAACAATTTTAATTATACTTTTTTTTTTAATTTATTTTCATCATTAATGGAATAATTAACCTTAGACTATCTTCATACTGATGAGCCAGCCGGTTAGAATTCATTAAAATGCTGAAATTATAAAAATTGTTTTGGTTTATTTAATTTTTAAGCCTTTATATTTGCAATAACAAACACCTAATCACACACATACGAATACAACTGTAATGTTAGATCAATGGATTGTGTATATGCTTCCATGAGAAGATGAAATGTATGTATGATTTTAACATAAATATGTCAAATACTTCGGGTGTTCAACAAGTGAAAAATAATGGATCCAGGAAAGATCTTGACTTTTCTTGAGGAATACATACTATAATAGATGTTTGTTAAGACACTTTAGGCTTTGGCTCTTCAAGTCTATGCTAACCTACCCACGTTCATGATCTAGTTCCTCTCTTTCTAGATTCAATCTCCTTGCTCATTAATTTATTTCACCTTGGCTCAAGCCCACTAGATGGCTTGCTCATCCACTATAGACTTAAACAGCTCATAGACAAGAACAAGGCTTGAAGACCTGGTCAATAACCATCTCTTATAATCTCGGACCACATCAGACTCTATATCTCCATTACTCATGACTTTTAAAGTTGTCTTCTATTCACTAACGGTTCTTTAACTACCAGCTGCCCCTCTTTTATAAATGACAAATTACCTCTCAATGCTAAAGATATTTAACACTTTACGCACTTAAACTTTTATCCTATAATCTAGCATATTTGCTACCTTTCTCTATACACTACTAATTTAAGTATCGGAGTAATTATATTGAATAACCTTTGATACCTCTCATTGGATCTTATTTTGTAGGCTAACATAGTGACCTGAAGCTTAAATTATTTCTAGTCTCTATTGGCCAAAACCTAAAGATGGCATTAGAGTTAGTAGTTTTTTTTTTTTTGTATTTTAATGGCTAGATTTGACACAAACAGTTTGACCCCTTTATTATACTCTTCTTGCTTTCCTAATTATAAAGTGCTTCCAATAATTGCAACTCAATCGATCCATTTCACCTGGTTCCCCTTAGGCTGTGTTTCAAGCACTCACCAGCAATGCAAGTCATGTGTCACCATAGCTGACTAAGATTAAGGTTCCTTAATACCTTTTTAGACAACAATATAATAGCATGTTAGACTTTTACATTGAATGACACGTATCCTTTCGTTCATTGGAATTGGTATTTATTAACAAATAAAAAATTTCACCTTACTACATAAATACTCTTTCTATAAAATAAATTATCACTGTTAGAAGCTCTTTTTTAAGTTTCCAGTGAAGTTTGAGTATCTGAAAAAGTAAAATTTCTTAACACCACTTTTTTTCTCAAATCCCATGAACCTTCTCTTACCTTTGCCACTTTTCAAAGTCAACTTTTTATATATCTTCCCCATAAATAATTCAAATCAAACATTCAAGCCCTCATAGACACACTCATCCTAGAAAAGAGGGAAGAGTTAAAAGGGAAAAAAGAAAAAAAAAAAAATCTCCTTCTCTTCTCCAACATTCGAAAACTATGGCATATATCAAGATCTTCTTCATAATCGCCATGATGAAGCATCACAATGCTCATGAAAACGACAACGCGAGTCGAACGCGAAACGCCGGCAACGGTTGAGTACGGCAAGAACAATGTTTCGATCCACGAAGGTGACGAGAAAATAATGTTGCCAGCTTCCAAAAGGGTTAGCCGGTTCCTTGCAGCGGCGTCCGCCAATCCTAGAGCAGCCGATCACCGCAACAAGGTCAATGAAATTTGCTACGTCCTAGGAGGCATCGACTACAAGTGTTGCAACAACAAGTGCTTTGATCTGATGACCGACAAGAACAACTGTGGTGCCTGCAAGAACAAGTGCAAGTATGGGCAAAGCTGTTGAAGAGGGGAGTGTGTGGATTTGTCTTACGATAAGAGAGATCGTGGGAAGTGCAAAAACCCGTGCTTTAACGGTAACGGTGAATTCTGTTTTTATGGAAAGTGTAACTGCGCTTGATGATGAAAATATTATTAAAGCGGAAAGGGAGTTAATAACCGTTACTTACATGTCTCCATTAAAATTATTTATTTATCTTCTATTTGATATTATTTAATAAAAAAATTAATATTAAAATAATCTATTAAAACTATAAATAATAGATAAATATATCATTTTCTCATCATCTCTTTCCTCCCAATCCTTTTTTTTCTTCCTTTTCTATAGAATCTCTCCACACATCACAATACTTATCCTCATGATCTTTATAATCGCCTCAATAATACCTTTATTTTGGAATAATTTTTTTTTAATAGGAATACACACAACCAATCCGTTATTTTTCATTTCTTTTTGGCAAGCAATATGTGTCTATGGATTGACTTAGCAACATGATAACTCTTTTTATTTAAAAATTATTTTAATTATTTTACACCCACAATGCATATGTATTATTTACGAGTATATATCTATATCATTAAAGCAAATTTGCTCTTTAAATAACATATATATTAGCCCTTAAATAATCATCTTTTAAATATTACCATTTAGCCATTTAATTAAAATTTTATTGCAAAAAAATCAACATTAAAAGTAACTTATTAAAACTGTTGACAGAGCATTTTAGGCATGAGCTCCTCAAGCCCGTCCAGATTTGATGTAGCTCACAATTTAGGGCTCACTGTTTTGGGCTCAAACCTTAAGCTTGACTAAAGCTCTTTAATGACTAGAAGACATTGGGTAAGGATAAGAGACTAAGTCTACAACCATCTCAAACATTTATGGGATATGTCGAACACTAGGAGCCCACTTTCCAATACTTTTAGAGGAAGCTCTACCCATTAATTGCCCTCAACTATCGGCTCGGTTCGGCTCGACTCCATTTCACTATAAATATCGGGTTACTACCTAATAGTAAAGTTTTCTACACTTTACGCATTAAAGTTTATCTATTACTCTCAAGCATCTCCTACTCTCTTAGAATATTACATTAACTTAAACATTGGAGTAACCATGTCGGATAATATCTCAGTATCCCCTTACAGTGTTCTATTTCGTAGGCTTACCAAACGTGCAAAGCCTTATTTCTACCGGTAGGTGGGAAGAAACTTAATTCCTATATGAAAAACGCTAAACACACTAAACACATTTCCTATACGCAAATCTTGAACATCATGTCTCACTACGACGATCAAGAGAACTACTGGTTAGTGAATAACTAACCTACGGAGAACTAGCCTTTCCTAAGGGAAACACTAGAGGAGCACTCGGAATACTTGATTGAGGAATTTACTACTCAAAATAGGCTACTTCGTGGTTGCTTTGAAGAAGCCGAAAGGTGCAGTATACATACTCACCCCTCCGGAAGCCTTTGATGCCCACATTAAGCAGAATTGCCACCACCAGTTGCAAAATGGCAGGGATCAGCAACTTTATCCCCTAATGTAGCAATAGCCAACAAGGTTTGTGACTATCCGTGACCAAGCTTTGACTAGTAATGAGTAAGTAGCCGATTCGCAAGGAGTATCAAATCACTTAGCAGCACGTTGAGCTCATCCAGTAGACCATGCCGACCTTAATGAGCTTAGCGCAATTATCAAGAGGCTTTCTAAGCAATAGGGGAGCAATACATCTAGCAATGCTGGGCTAGTTGCTATCAATAGAACCCCCTTCACTAGGGGGCGTCCAAGAAGAAGTGTTACCCCCTAATAGCAAACTTCTATCCTTGGATCAATATGACAGTACAGGAGACCTTGACGACCACCTCCTCTACTTTCGCAATCTTATGAACCTTCACAGTTATGGGGACACTATAATGTGTAAGGCTTTCCGGGGTACCTTGAGGAAAGTAACTCAAACGTGGTTCACTCACCTACCCAAGAACTCCATCAGCTCCTTTAATGAGTTGTCGGAGAAATTCAGCCTACATTTTGAGGCTAGCAAGCCTCCGTCCAAGGACATGTCTTCTTTGTACCTAATAAATTAGAGCGAAGGTGAATCTCTGCGCGACTACGTGGCTTAGCTCAACAATGCTGTAGTTGAAATCCCTCAGCTGGACAAGGGAGTTCCTATCCATGCTGCTCAGCTCGGCATTCAACCTTTGGGAAACTTCTTTTGATAGCTTGTGAAGAGTATGCCTAAGACCTTGGCCAACTTCTGGAATAAGGCCTAGAAATACATCAATTAAGAGGACAACATTCGTGTTAGGCACGACGTCGATTGAGAGATGTCGAGTGAAAAGTAAGACAAGGAAAAATTGTTTATGAATGATCGTCTCGACGGAAGGTTGCCAAGCAGATCAAAGGGGGAGTGCTTAGGCAAAAAGAAGCACTGAGCTGAGTGAAACATGTTACGCCCTGAAGCGGTAGAGTCGTAACAGCCTCCACTGTGTAAACTATCCTAAGATAGAAGTTGGCCTTACAACCGCTATTTTAGACCTGATCTATACAAGGCGTCCACGACTAACCCGCTTTGAAGTAAACAGTTTGTAATTTAAATAAATCATTTACCTAAGAAAGTGAGGAAATATATATATATATACATTATAATTCAGTTATTGCAATTAAAGTTTATAATAATTTTCCGTAAGATATTTCCTAGTTATTACATTATTCAGAAATGAAAAATAATTCTAAAATAAAAACTTAGACCTTAAAATTATGTGTTTATTCTTCAATATTTTTCCTCACTCTCCAGGATCCAATAGTTGCTAGCTTCAGAGTAGTTGTTTACCGCTTCTTAGCCAGCACCTGCACGGCATCTATAGGAATGTGAGCAACCACAACTCAATAAGTTAGGATGGAGGACTTAAAACTATACTATAAACATAATAAGGTTTTCAATCAACTTATTAGGTGCAATGCATGTGCAAGTAAATGCCATCGTACGACGTTGTCCAGCCTGTCGTGAGATTAGAGAAATTGCGCTCGTTTTAATCCGGATTAAGGAGTTGCTATTAATGCAACAGCTCACGACCAAATTCAGGCTTGTGTAATGGAGACCTCGCTCCTCCCGCAACTACCTTTGAACCACTGACTTCACCCTCGCTGCGACCTCCTCTCCTGTTACTTAGTTCGGTTAAGGATAAAGAAGGGATAGTTATGCAATCCTACACTATCCCTTTCGAAGGGGTCGGTATTTGACCGGAGAGTCCTAAGTTCCCTTAACGGGTTGTCATGCATGTCCGATTATGATTACTAGTCGTACATTTGATTAAGTCCACTTTAGGGTGATCAATCATTTCATACAACTCATACAATACATGCCAGAGCAACAAATAGAATCATAGCATCACCCATAATCAAGCATATACACACATCCAATTATCTAACAAGCACAACCAAGCATAATCTTAAGCCTCCAAAATACAGCATCGTATTAATTCCAACTTACCTCGACTCTTTGCTCATTCACTCGAGGTTCGGCTTGCTCAAGCCAACGCCGATCATTCCTATAACACGAACGTGGTTTCAGTTTTTCATATAACTATTATAGATTCATTTTATCCTATAACACTTATTGTTATGTTTTGTTTAGGGTTTAATATGCCCAATTATCTAGATTTTAAGTCTTTTACAATTATTTTAGGTTTGGGGTTGGTTTTCGCATCGATTTCTAAATTAGGTTCTAGTTCGATTTCTAAGCAGTGTTTTATATTTCAACTCTAGAAATTCGTTTCAACCCATAATGTGAAATTAATCACATTACTTCCAATCTCCTAAATACCATCATTACTCCTAGTCAGTATTTATTTTACCTGGTACACTTGAATCCATATTAGCATATCGAATTTACTCCTAATTTGAGAAATTTTTACATCTTTCATGTAATTACATAAATTTAAGTTTTCTATCAAATTTATTGTATATTTTTATTATTATCATAATATCAATTTTCATTCTAATATTTTCTATTTATTATATTTCTAATAATTACATATTATGCATTATCACCTATTATGTATATAATATACTTTTAATATTTCTATCACTCTAATTACCATCTCTAAACATCAATTATCATTTCAAAATGTCTAAATTCATCCTAAATCAGATTTTACTCCTAATTACCTTAATTTACAAAATTAACTTAAAATTTACTATTTTTCCCTATTACTCATTTACTACATAATTAACCTAATAATTACATTTAACACCCTAAATGCTACAAGTATCATACTCCATCAGATTTCAACATCCTAAAACATGTACTTATTCACTAAATCAGTAATTAACAATCTATTTAATTTATTAACCCTAAATTACCCATTTTATGCCTTATTTTAAGGCCTAAAAATTTTCTAAAAATTTCAAAAATTAATTTTTGAAAACGGGCTTCATAGCACTATTCTATATCATCTAAGTAGTCTACACAAAAATTTTGGGTTCAAAACTACACTCCTAAGGTCATTTATTTCTAAACAGAAACATGCTCGGTTTTGCACGATTTCTTAAGGATCATATATTACGGGACATATTTTTATCAAAATAATATTTTTCCTAAAAAATAAATACAAAAATATTCCATAATAACAAAATTCACAATTTTCTAAGAATATTTACTATTTTTACAAAATTACACAAGAATCAGGCTGGAAATCGGACTTACTGACCTGGGTGGCTCTAGCCACTGCCAACCACCGTGGCCTTGTTGGCCAGCCTGGGCACTACCACCACCGTGTGGTGGTGGTGGCCGTCCACTCCCAGCTGCTCGTTTGGTGTGGGTTCCCTTTAAGAGCCCTAATTGCACAGTTTTTCTTATTTTTTTTTAACTCGAATTTTTCTCTCAATTTTCACCTCTCCCTAATTTTCTCTGATTTCTAATTGTCCAAATAAGCTTCTGGATTTTTCTTGTTATTTATAGAGCTTTAGGATAATTATTTTGCATTAAATTGGACAAGACAATTGCTTTATCCCTTAATTTTTTGCTTTTGTGTTGTTCTAATTTAATTGGTTGATTTTTTTCTTATTTTCCCCAGCTGCCACGACCCAATTCTGGATCATTCCTTATTTTTCCTGATTTTTCTTGATTTTTTATTAATTAATTATGAATTTTCTTTAAGTATTTTGTATTATTTTAGCACATTTCGAGTATTTTAAGTAATTACACGTATTTATACCTTCATGTAAATTCATATATAGTACAAATAAATATTCCTAAATATTATTTAAGTTATTTTATGATTTTTAGTATATATATAATTTATCTCTAGCGATTCGTTAATTATTGAAATGCATTTTACGCATTTTCGATAAATGACGAGTTATATACTTAAAATTTGGAATTTTTATAGCCTCTTATTTTATTGCTTATTTTCGTAAATTTAAATTTACGGGGTCATTTTTATTAATATTTTTAGCTTTACTTTATAATTTAAGTTCAATCGAGTCTTTCAACCGATCGAAACCTCGAATGGCTAATTGTGGAGCTTATAAAACCTACTCCTTCCTCCTATCTATATGCAATATACTCCCCTGAATAAACCCATAGCCTAGGTTTATTCCTAGGTGAAACACAAGAACCTGCACAAAGACCTCCAAAAATAAAGGGGAACCTTAGCTATCTAAACTCGAATAAGTACTACCAATTCTATAATGATCACAACTATACCAATGACAAATGCTTTTAGCTAAAGAACGCAATCGAATACACCATTCAGCGGGGCTTCTTCAATGAGTATGTAGCCCAATCGAGGAATCACGACTGTTCCGATGATGAGGAAGATCGAGCACCCCGAAGGCAGTGAACTGAAGGTGTTAGAGCAAAGCAAAACGCTAACCACCATAATGACCGTATCCCCAAGGGCATCATCAATATAATAGTTGATGGTTCCTTACAGTAGCGCCTGCTAATCCTAGAGCAGTCGATCACTACAACAAAGACGATGAAATTTGCTATGTCTTAAGAGGTATTAACTACAAGTGTTGCAACAACAAGTGCTTTGATCTAATGACCAACAAGATCAATTAAGGCGCCTACAAGAACAAGTGCAAGTATAAGCAAAGTTATTGTAGAAAGGAGTATATAGATTTGTCTTACGATAAGAAACATTGTGGGGAGTGCAACAATCCATGCCCTAACGGTGAATTCTATTTTTATGGAATGTGTAACGATGCTTGATGATGACATGGGGGTAGTTTTCTATATTATTAAAGCGAATAGGGAGTTAAGTAACCACTACTTATATCTCTTCCTTAAAATTGCTTATTAACCCTTATATTTGATTTTATTTAACAAAAAAAAAACTAACACTAAAATAATCTATTAAAATTATAAATAATGTGTAAATATGTCGCTTTCCCTTTTTTTCTTTCCTCCCAATCTTTCTTTCTTTCTTCCTCATGTTATCTTTCCATACAGCTCAGTAAGCCACTTCTTAGCTCGTACCTGCAACAACGTTTATAGGGATATGAGCAACTACGGCTTAGTAAGTCGGGATGGAGGACTTAAACTATACCATAAACACAAATAAGGTTATCAACCAAATTATTAGGTGTAATGCATGTTCAAGCAAATGCCATCGCACGACGTTGTCCAGCCCATTGTGAAATTAGAAAAATTGCGCCTACTCTAATCCGACTTGAGGAGTTACCCTTAATGCAATAGCTCATGACTAAACCCAAACTTGTGCAACGAAGACACTACTCTTCCTGCGATTACTTTCTAACCATTGACTTTACCCTTGCAATGACCTTCTCACTTGTCACTTAGTTCGACTAAAGATAAAAAAGGGACCCATTATACAATCCAGCGCTATCCCTTTCGAAGGGGTCAGTATTTGGCTATGCAGGTCTGATTTATGGTTACAAGTCATATATTTGTTAAGTCCAGTTTAAAGTAATTAATTACTTCATACAATACAAGCTAGAACAACAACAAAATCACAGCATCACTCATAATTAAGCACATGCACACAGCTAACTATCTAACAATTACAACCGAGTATAATCTTAAGCTTCTAAAATACAGTAACATATTAATCCCAACTTACTTAGATTCGCTCACTCATTTGAGGTCTGACTCGCTCAGGCCATCGCCGATCATTCCTATAATACAAACGTGGTTTCAGTTTTTCATATAACTATTATAGGTTGGTTTTATCCTATAATGTTTATTATTATCTTTTGTTTAAGATTTAATATACTTAATTATCTAGGTTTTTAAGTCTTTTACAATTCTTCTTAAATCATGTTAAGTTCTATTTCAGTTTTCACATTGATTTCTAAATTAAGTTTTTGTCTCAGTTTTTGGTTAGGGATTTATATGCACACCCTAAGAAATCATTCCCACCTATAATGTAAAATTAATCGTATTATCTTCGGATATCCTAAATATCGTTTTTAGTTTCTAACTAGTGTTCTAATCCTTGCGGTACATCTAAATCCTAATTTAATTACCGAATTCAACCCTGTTATGAGAAAATCTTACATTTTTCATGTAATTACTCTAATTTAAGTTTTCCATCAAATTTATTATATATTCCTATTATTATCATAATATCAATTCTATCTAATATTTTCCTAATTATTAATTTCTCATAATTACATATTATACATTATCATCTAATGTGTATATAATACACATCTAATATTTCTATTACTTTAATTACCATCTCCTAACATCAATTAATATTTCAAAATGTCTAAATTCATCCCAAATTAGATTTTACACTTGATTATCCTAATTTACAAAATTAACTTAAAATTTACTATTTTTTCCTATTACTTATTTACTACATAATTACCCTAATAATTATATCTAACACCCTAAATGATACAAATATTACACTTCATCTGATTTGACCATCTTAAAACATATAATGATTTACTAAATCAGTAATTGACCATTTAATTATTTAATTAACAAAAAATAACTCATTTATGCATCATTTTAAGGCCTAAAAATTATCTAAAAATTTCAAAAATTAATTTTTTGAAAAGGGCTTCGTGGTACTATTCTATATCACCTAAATAGTCTACACAAAAATTTTGAGCTTGAAATTATACTCCTAAAGTCATTTATTTCTAATCCGAACAAAGCTCGAGTTTACATAGTTTCTTAAGGATAGTATATCACAGGACATATTTTTATCAAAATAATATTTTTTCTAAAAACTAAATACAAAAATATTTTAGAATAACAAGTTTAATAATTTTCCAACTAATTTTGATATTTTTAATAATTTAAGAAAAATCGGGTAGAAATCGAGACTCACCAGAACTTGTGGCTCCGACAACTGTTGGTGGCTATGGGTGTGTTGGCTCATTTGAGCGCCACCACCACTATATGGTGGTGGTGGCTGTCCACTCTTAGCTACTCGCTGGGTTTGAGTTCTTCTTAAAAGTCCCAACTATACAGTTTTTTAATAATTTTTTATAAAACCCTAATTTTCTCTCAATTTCACCTCTCTCTAATTTTCTAAACTTTGAGATATCCAAAATGGGCTCTTGAAAAATTTAGGGTATTTATAGAGGTTTTGAGGAATTATTGTGTATTAAATTGATTTGACAATTGCCTTATCTCTTCTTCTTTTTACTTTCTATTTGTTGTAATTTCATTAGTTGCTTTTATTTCTTTAATTCCAGATTGCTACACCTCAATTCTGGATTTTCTCTCATTTTTTCGGATTTTTCCTTAATTATTTAGTATTATTTTAGCACATTTCGCATATTTTAATAATTACGCGTATTTCTACCTACATATAAATTCATATATAGTACAAATAAATATTCCTAAATATTATTTAAGTTATTTTATGATTTTTAGTATACATATAATTTACTTCTAGTGATTCATTAATTATCGAAATGTATTTTATGCATTTTCGATAAATAACGACTAATATACTTAAAATTTGGAAATTTTATATTCCTTTATTTTATTACTTATTTTTTTAATTCAAACTTATGAGACTATTTTTACTAATATTTTTAGCTTTAATTTATAATTTAAGCTCAATCGAATTTTTTAACCAATCACTTTATATTATACAAGCCAAATTCCGAGTAACTAATTGTAGATCTTACACCACATTTACCATTTACATGCATGGACTTTCACTGGGTTCCTATTATTTTATACTTGAAAAATTGCTCAAAGTAACTGTCCTACGTATGATGTTATCCAAGTCCAAGTGCAATTGACTCTAAAGAAACTGTGTAGATACGTGGAAAATGACTTCTCTCATGCATCATCCACGACAACATTCCACTCCACTTCCCTTCTCTCTCTCCTTGTTGAGTGCTCTTTGCTTGTCTTTTTTGCCCAGTCACATAAATGTTTCTCACACTATACTTCTCGTATCTCAATTTAATAATTATTTTATTCTATCTTTTACATGCGATAACACTCTGTTCATATTCCTTCAATAAATTATTTATATAAATTAGATATCCTCAATTTCCAATTATGATTTATCCAATTGCTATGTCTACAATGCAATGTTTCAACTTTCTGAGCAAGAAGACTCTAAGTTAATGATGCAATTATCACTTTGTTTATTTAGTTCTTGAGAAGTTCATTAATTTGATATTTCTCTAAAATATCAATATTATTTTACAAGTGATACAACTTCAGTACCTTTATATGTTGTTTAGATATTATCAATCTTTCTTATGAATAAGACTCTTTCTTTTGGTCTCTGTTGCAAAGGAAGATCTTACTGCAAGCTGTTTACTGATATAGCTCTAGAGTTCTAGAGTTGATGATAAGGCAAAAAGTGAATTTAATTTAGCCAAATGCTAATGTAAGGGCAATTAATGGTAATGCATTTTGGAATTAAGGTAACAAATAACACTTTAAGGTTTTACATCTAGTAAAGGGTTGCCTGGATGTATTATGGAATAAGCAAGCTTTGTATGCAAGATAAGTAACATCTCGGATTGTGTCTTTCCACTTTCTCTTATAGATTTTCTTTTTCAATTATTTGTACACAAACATATAGTTTTAAGGGTGAAATTTTAGTTATTTAAACAAGGACAACAACATAATTTCCTTTGAGGTTTCTCCATACTTTTCTCTTATGTGTTGTTTAATTATATAGAGTTGACTCATTATGATGATATTGCATGGTGATCTGTAGTCAATTGTTGTTGTAGAAAAGAAAGCATTCATGATTGGATGTAACATGACTACTTGAGATGTGGGAAGCATTTTGTGTCCAACAAAAATGTCCATATCTTACAAATTATTCCCTCAATTTCAATAACCTTCTATTTTATTTTTGCTAATATGTAGTACTTTTTTTTTTTAATTTTTACAGTCTAATTATAAAAACAAATATATACTTACTAAGATGAGATAAACCCGAATCAATCTATCAAATATTTATGAACAATTTTAATTTTTAATGATTATGAAAAATGAATATATCCAATCAGTATATGTTATTGCATTATAGTGTGTTTTTTGTTTTTCAAATGGCATTGACATGTGATTGACTAAATAGAATTTTATGTTTGATTAATTTGTTGTTATTTAGATTTTATATAACATTGATGTATTTAGTTGGGTGAAAAAAAAATGATGTTTTTTAGTAATTATATTATATTTTTCCATAACATTGGCTTATTTCAATTAAATAATATTTTTATATTCTAATTTTTTTATATCAATGTACATTACAATTTTCTCTATCTTTATACATTAAATAACTTCAAGGCTAATTATGTCTACATAGGTGCACAAACTATTAAACCCCCTCATATTAGAAAATTAAAAGAAAATATATATATTTATCCTTATACCCACAATGCGAGTATATCATACCGTCGAAATACTTGACTATATAATATTAAAATCTCTACAATTATTCCTAAAAACACATCTTTTATAGTTATTTCCATCTTTTTACTTTCTATCTTTGATTTGGTTTTCACTTTTTTCCCCCTACCCACAATAAAATGCAATATTGTAATGTTATTTTGTTCTTTGTACTTTACAAGATTGATGTCTAGCATCCATCCACATTTGTCTCATCAAGGTATAAGAAATTTAAAATTTGCTCTCTTGAGTTATTTTTTAACAATTGTTGCTCTTTCGTAATACCTTATTTTTTCTACTTGCATTTATTTTGTACTTTAAAAATTGTCCCTAACTTTGTTTTTAATAACCTTTGTAACACTACCACTAGGTTATGTATATTTATATAATGATTTTTATATTGTCACATAATAATTTACTTTAATATGTTTTCAATTACTTTGTAGGTATAAAACAAGTTCAATGATGAGGTAAATGAACTAAAATTAGTGTTACTATTCTAAGATGTTTTGAGAGTAGAAAATATGTATTCATTTTTCTATTGTTGATTTGTTTCTATCTTTTTTACATATAATTTAATATGCAATTGGTATATATTTAATATTTCATGTATTATATATTTTTAAATTACACACGTATTGTGGGTGATGTATCTACTAGTATATATATATGTGTGTGTGTGTTTATGTGTATGTGCGTGTAAATATATATAGTATTGTCTCTAAAAATAATTAACTAACGAGCAATCCTTTCCTTTTTCTCTTTTATTTACTTTCGTGAAGAGCAATATATGACTGGTAAAAATAAGAAAGGCGATTATAGGATAAGAAGACAAAAGATAACACCGTCCGATAACATCGTCCAATAACATTCATTGACCGCAATAGATGCAAAAATATCAAAAACGTTAATGGATATCTCATGGATATTTTTCAAGAAATTAAATAAATATTTATCATCTTTTTATAAATTTTTTAATTGTATAATTAATATTAGAAGATATTAAAGTTTCTTTTTTAACCTCTTACCAAAAACACAAAAATATCGATGAAAAGGGGAAAAAAAAATTAATACTTAGACAAATTACTTATTAATACCTATAAAGTTTTTTCTTCTTGAAAGTATCTTTATTTAAACGCACACCTTTCAAATTTATGTGGCTTTGTCCATCCAAACTCATGAAAATCCTTAAGAGGAGTGACTTTACACGGAGGTGTTATGGCCGAACTCGAAAGTCTTCGATTTTTGAGGGATCAAGGGTGCAAAGATACCGTAAGGAACTAGCATCACAAGTGACTTGATATTCAATCAATTGTCTAATTAACTGCTCTTTAATTGTTGTTAAAATTGTAAATCAATTTATATAATTTTATGAGTTTACCATATTTATAAAACCTTTTCTAATTAAAATGGACAGAATTATGAACTTGGGTACATAATTCCATTGGTTTCATACGATTTGAAATAGAAAATTATTTTCTGTTTAGAGTATTTATTGAGTTATTAGTATCAATATAAGAAATAAGTATATAGTCAAAAAAATGTTACATGGATTTTTACCTAAAGAAAGTTCCCATTTTTCGGCAATATGAAACTAAGACTAGTTTTTGTCTTTTAATCTTCTTTCTAAGGTTTTCTTACATATTGTTAATATTACAATTCAATTTAGGTATAATTCTCACATAATTTAAATTATTTTTAAAATGCTTTCGCTTGCTGGATCTGGTTACTTTAGCACATTGCACATGTTCATGCCCGATAAAAAGGCTTACGGTGCTGAAACTTCGGATGGAAGTCGCCGAACTTCACATGCTACCACCGCCACCGCCAAATGCTTTAGGCCTGGTCCAAAATCGGCTCACTTGATTTTCTAAGATTCCCACTTCACGATTTTCTATAAGGATAACATAGATGTCGAAATTTATTGCTGAATTCTTATTACTTAAGTATCGTGTTATCATAATGAGGAAAAATTCTATAGTAACATGTATAAAATTAAATTAAAGTTGTTGATAGTTTTATTTTTATCATTGGTTAGTATAATTTATTGAAATCTAATAAACATAAAATAAAACTGTCCTTTTATTTTACTATTCATAACATGATTTATTGAAATTGAATAAATTTTACCATTATCTTTGTAGAAAACTCAATTACAATTATAATTTCCAATTTACTAAAATCCGATAAATATAAAATAATTAACACTTTCTATTTTACTATACATAACATGATTTCTTAAAATTGAGTAAGATTTATAATTCACGGGATATTTCTAATACCTTCTTATCATCCCATAACAATCCAAAATAATAATTGTCCAGCTCTCTCTCCAAACTTCATCATACCGCTCTCTCTATTACCTCTGTGTTTGTCTACTTCTGCCGCTTATGATTCTAATGTGTGAATCGAGTCAATAAGAACAAATATTCTTGTTTCGGTTTTAACAAATTATCAAGTAGTGAACATTAATCAAGGTTCAACAGAATGGGATTATAGGAATTGGATTTCAAGATTAGAAACCAAAGAAAGTTTTAACGTTCCCATATGTAATACAGTAAAACAAGGTATACCACGTCTATGAATTATGTCTGCACCAAATATATTTGTAGCCTATTTTCACAAAAATGAATTCAGCTAACAGTATCACATTATAAAGTCCTAAGTTCAAGATCGAATCCGGTAGTCTAGATAATGGGTTTTATTTAAAATCCTACCTCACAAGTTAGGGTGTTAATTAATAAATATAAAACCATAGACATAAGCATGGTGAATATGGTTTGGTTGAGTAAACTATTGTTGGTTTCTTAAAGCTAAAAATGGGAAAATTTTATGGTTCCATTTATTTTTCTGACGAAATTAGTTCGGTATATTATTTAATTATTGAAAATCTTATTATATTAATTCTCATGATCATCTAAATGATTATATCATGAGTTGAATAGTCCTACCAACGAGTCAAAGAAGTTTCTAATGTGGTTTATTAAGATTTATTAGAAATACCATTAGATCCCCTTTTTCACATGAAATGATAATAACATAGATAATCCAATTGAATTTTTAAATTGATCAAAAAATTTTATTTATATGTATAGACTCAACATGGATGGGCAAAAGAACCAAATAGAAATTGAAAATTATCATGATCTTGAATTTTTTTTTTTTTATTTCACTCAATGTACTAGCAAAGTTGATCAATTTAAATCAATTTAAGATAATGTCTGGTTATAAATACTGAACTAAACAGAAAGAATTGAACATGACAAATATAAAGAGGACTAGATAGTATAAGTTTATTATATTACGTTTGGTTTGCATAACACTAGATATAAAATTTATATTAAGAAATTAATTATTTATATTATAAAATAAATAATTTTTTATAATATTTAATAAAAATAATATTCATTAACTTAATATTATAACATTGAAAAGTATTTTTGGAAATGTAAAATATTTTTTATTTTTATCTAGTGGATTTTATTTTTGTTTTAAATGGAACAAAATTTAGGTATTTTGTTCGGTTCATTAATTTAATTTTCTTTTTAATCACCAAGCAAATTTACAAACCAAACACAGAATAAAATCTTTTATCTAATCTAATACTATGAAAATCGCACAACCAAATGTTAATACAATTGCTATTGTTATGTAGAAGCTACATATATATATCTTCCAAAATAGTGACATGGAAGTAATATGGAAGGGATGACTTGGAGAGGAGAGTCCTGAAGGTGAAACATATACAGGTGAAGGAACTTTAGAGATTCAAACTTACTATTTTTCAATGGAATTATCTCATTCTCTATCTAAGCCTTGTTTAGGTGGAGGTGCTGAGGAATGATCATTGCTTAGAGCCTATCAAATGAAATCTTTATAAATATGAACTAAATTTTTTAAATTTTATTACCTAACCTAAGGAGTTATGCAACCAATTTAGCACTAGATAGTATGTATGGATTTTGTTGTCACAAGCTTCGATATAATTTAATAATCTTGTGGCTTTTTCATCTAAATCCTCTTCCTAATTGAGTACTCCAACTTTTTGAAATTAATCAAATTAGTTGTTCTATAATTTAAATTAAAAGTAACACGTGTAATTTATTGCTTTTTTATGTATATCTTTAAAATTTTTACCATTTTTCTTTTTATATGATCTATTTCTTTTTTCCCCATTTTATGTATGTGTCACATTTTAATAGAAAATTTTACAAGTTTAACTATTTTAATAAATTAGGGGATCAAAAGAAGAAAATTCGTAAAAAAGTTGAAGGTTTTGTATTATTACCAATTATTTTCCAAATTGAATCTCAAGAAAGTGTGATAATAGATAAAAAAAGTTTCTATGTTTTTAACATTAATTAGACTTGTACATAAAGAAATATATATGCATTATTCCACATTTTAAAAAGTGTAAATAGACATTAAGTTTCTATGTCTACTTCCATAAAAGATTATGGGCTCAATTCCTACTCTCAACTTTTTCATTTTTGGCAAAAAAAAAAAAAAAGTGCAAATAGACATTATTTTTTGCATATTAATATATGTGGCAGTCGAAAAACGAGGGAGAAAACATTTGACCTAACGATGACATCCAACCAACCATAAAAACTACCAAGTCTACCGCGAGAATGATATCGACATCGGGAAGGAGAACTCTCGTACGGCGGAACCGAAATGGCTGCACCTGCCGTGGAAGGCTTCGCCGTAACGGCGCTCCGATCCGTGATGCTCCGAGTCAGGCAGGCGGCAGAGCATGCGGGCACGCAACCTGAGCGCGTGCGCGTGGTGGCCGTATCCAAAACCAAACCCATCTCTTTAATTCGCGAAGTATATGACGCCGGCCATCGTTGCTTTGGTGAAAATTACGTCCAAGAAATCATCGAAAAAGCTCCTCAGGTAAATTTTATTCATTTCCTCGGGAGAGTTAGGTTTTGTAATTGATATAGGAGCATATGATTTTATCATTCGATTGAAGTTGGGTTATAAGGTTGTGCATTTGATTTGTATTTCTAGTGTTGACTTGAAATATGTTCCTGCGGTTTTTACTTATGATTTGATTAATTTAGTAAATCATAACAGCTCTCTACAGAATTTGGAAAACGTTGTTTGCTGATCAAATGGTGTGTTTTTTTCGCAGAAAATGATTTCTAGTGTTTTCACCGTTTGCTATAACCAAAGCTTTAGGATTTTTTAATGTTATTGTAGTAATTTTTAGAGGATATGGTAGTTTTTAACCATAATGGAAAATGAAGGAATGATCTATGTTCTTAAAAATGGGAAATCATTTTCCTTGTTTTCCATTTGTATCTTTTGTGTGGCTTTTAACCATCACTGCTAAAGGACGCCGCTACTATTGTCTTCCATCTCCACTTATTGTCAGAAGCCACTGTATCTGCGACTCGAAATTACTATAATAATATATTTTCTAAGTGGCTGGTTTATTTACTTGACATGGTTGGTTTTAAGATTAGTTTTGGTTTTGAGACATTGCGTTGTTTTGTAAATTTGTGCAGCTTCCTGAGGATATTGAGTGGCATTTCATCGGGCATTTGCAGAGCAACAAAGTTAAAACAATTCTATGTATGTCAGTTTTTTTCAGTAGTTCTTCAAAATACTTTGTTTATTGCCAATATGATCTCATCTCTAAAAGAATGAAGATAACTCCAAACTTTTGTGGTATTTTTCATTTCAGTAAATATTTGTATCCAAATCTGCTATAACAGATCCTCATGTCTCTTCACGCATAAGTAGTCTGCCTTAGCATAATTTGACACTCGTAGTTATGAATTTGGACAAGAACACCAATCAGAAGTTTTTAACTGCATATAGAGATACAATACTGAAATAGATTAATGTTAAAGATCAAGTATCTTAATATATCTATCACCAAAGGGACATTTTATTACCCTTTGCTCGTTTGATTTGAAGCATGTTCAGTTGTTCATATTTTTCTTCTTTTATGTTAACTTGCAACACAAGCAAAGTTGCAACTAGATTATAGATTTTCTTGTCTGCTTTATAAATTAATGCATATCAACTATAGTAAATGGATAAGTTGGTGTAGAAACATGGGGTCTATTGCAATTTGGCCATTCTTTAGAGAAACTAGATTGTTGCTACTTCTTATCAAGATTTGAATTTGATGACTGTCTCTTTTGATATTGGGAAATTTCTGTAACAGAAATTTTGTGGATACTATATGTTCAAGCATATATTAGCGATTTGTTTCATACTATTAAGATGCTCATTGAGGAACAATGCAGTATTAGATGAGAGAAAAAAGTGTTTCTTGAATAAAGTTGGCCATTCGAAAATGTGGATGGTAGTGGAAATAGTTGTGCAGTGGTCAGCACCAACAACAGATGTAGTCTATTTTCTTCTTAGTGCAATAAAGAATTACAACAAAATAATTTGCATTAATCTCCACAGGAAGTCCTTTTTCTTGTTTTCTGACAATGTTCCAGCTAATCACTCAAAGAACAACACTACAGTCAATGAAATTGGCTTTAGTTAATTACAGCACCTAAAAATCGCAAAAAGATAAAAGTAATCTTCCAAATATTAGCTTATTAATGTTTTAATCTTTTAATTTTTGAGGTTATGCCGTGTTTCGCTTCACTTCTACACCATTAATAGATTACATTCCTTTCTGCTAATATGGGAATAGTATATTGTAACTAGTTCAAACAAACCTTATGTCAAATCTTATTTATTTATTTATTTTTGTCAAAGCTTTCTGAGCATTTAATTGTTCATGGATTGATGACTCTAATTGATGCTCTATTTTCTTTGGCTCTTAGTATATGTTCAGCATCTTCCCCTTTCTTTTTGTGACACAACTTTATTATTCTCTTTTCTCAGCTGGAGTCCCAAACTTGGGCATGTTTGAGGGTGTGGACAGCGAGAAGGTAAAAACACAGTCCAATTTCTTGCTTCCTCTATGGGTAGAAACCAAACTTGCATTACATTGACCATATTTTTATTTAAGCTAAAAGAAAAGGAGAAAGATTCATGAATGACAAGAAAGATGTGCTTATTCTTCTGTCTAGCAGTTAGACTTGCATGATAGTTTCTTTTTGTTGGTCGGGTTTGTGTGTGTGTAACATTATGTAACAGAAATTACGTTTTTTTCCTAGTTTCTCTATTTTTTATTATTGTTATTTTTTTAATGGCAATATTACAATGCACACTTATGTTTCACAGATTGCAAATCATCTTGATCATGCAGTTTCAAGCCTGGGCAGAACTCCATTAAAGGTTTTGGTCCAGGTGAATACTAGTGGAGAAGCCTGTGAGTATTGATCATTGCGACTTCACATTATGAGCATTGCATTTGATTATACTATATATAGCATTATCTGAAGCTGGGGTATATGGGACTCTTCCATAAACCTCCTGATCTCTATGGGCATGGTATTTGATTTTACTATTTAAAGTGTTATTTACTATCATGCTTCCCAGTGAATGTTGTGTTTCAGCTACTTTTAAGTGACTTAAGATTTTAGCTTTTACTTATGCTTCATTAGGTGGTTGTTGCAGTAACTTCAATTACCAATATATGCAGTTGCCACTAGGAGCTCAGATTATCTGTTATGTAAAATAAGTTGAATCAATTTTGTTTAGTCATATATGTTATGCGAGCTTTAATTTGTCAAGATGATGTATTTACTGATGATCTTTGTCAACCTTTTGAAGCAAAATCTGGTGTTGAGCCATCAAATTGCGTGGAACTCGCAAAGCATGTAAAATTTAGCTGTCCCAATTTGGAATTCTCTGGCTTGATGACAATAGGGATGCCAGATTACTCATCAACACCAGAAAATTTTAGGGTAATACTTTCTTTCACGGTTGCAAGATGGCATACACAGCTGCTAATCCTCTATGCATATTTGTGATATTATGTTCTAATTGCATTGTTGCATGCTTGTTGGAGCAGATGCTCTCACAATGTAGAATGAATGTTTGCAAGGTTCTTGCAATGGCTGAGGAGCAATGTGAGTTGTCCATGGGCATGTCCAGTGATTTTGAGCAAGCGGTAAGTGATGCATTTGTTTGTTTGGTGATGAATGTTATTCTCACTTTCTTTTTTTTTCCATCTTTTTGGTATCTTTTTTTGATATCAAGCTTTGAACTGGATGTTGAGCAAATGAAATACCAAGATGATGAAATTATAAATACATGCCTTTTCACAAAGCAAAATACCTTTAAAACCCTGTAAAAGTAGGCCTTTATACCCTCTACCTTTTTTAAATTTTCTGTTTCATTGGATTCAATCTTATCCCTAGACTGTTTAGTTAGAAACTTTACTTCCAAACTTTTGTGGTCTATTCAATCTTCTTCATAATTAAGATTAGACAATTTACCCAAACAAGTAGTTTGAAAGAAGATCAAATTTAGATAAGATGGTTTCTGAAACATCATACTGGCAGTACATATGTCATAACCATATAAATTTAAATGTGATCCTGTGTTCTTTTCTCTCTTTTTGCAGATTGAGATGGGGAGTACAAATGTTAGAATTGGTTCAACCATATTTGGTCCTCGAGATTATGCAAAAAAAGGACCAAATTAGTGTGGTCTTTTTATCCTTTTTTGTATCTACACATACATAAATATTTCTTTGAAGATGAAAAATCATACTTTGACATACTCAATATGATGTCATGTGATTTGGCCAACATGAAATAGCTATTTCGCAGCATAGTTATGATCCAACCTTTCATCTTGTAACTCGATAGTAAAAAGGTGCTGGCAGTCCAAAGCTCTCTTGACAGGCAGCAGATTGAAATTTCGTTCAGGTAAGACACTATAACCTAAATGAAACATTCAGAACAATTTCTGTTCTAAAACAAGTAAGGTCATTGTCTTCATCCTCTACCAATTAATTTTTTATTAATATCTCAGGAATTGCAACAATGTTTGTGTTCATCTATATTCTATGTATATATTAATGATATAATGATCATCTGGATAAAGTTTACCCATGTAATGTTTACCCACGAAAACTTAGAAGACTAAAACATTAGCAAGATAACATAGGATTTTTGAAAAAATTGTCATGAGGTGGAATTCATCTTCCCCGTAAAATTTAGTGCGTACATACAAGGGACACGATGGAATTAGAAGATACACAAAAGGAATCACAAAAATTTATATGGATGTGACAAAAGTACAAGTATTAGGCAGAGAGAGGATACCATGTGATGTAAAGTAATCTGTATTTAACGTGGATGTACGTAGAGCATTCCCCTTCGAATAAGTCCTTGCAAATCAAAGGTCTGATATAAATATGACATACCGCCAGAAACATTATTATTATTTTTTAATAGTGACTTCTTGAGAGTGATGAAAGCATACGTCCTTAATTAATTACTCGAGGCTGTGTCATTTTTGCACTTAGGATGCTATTCGTAACTATCTTGGTACATTGTTACTCGGTTGATGTTAGGTCATTACAGGATGAATTTCATGAGTACATGTTGCAGAATAACTCTTCCTCTTCTGTGTTAGATGTGGTTGTGGTCAACAAGTTATTGAATTAAATTACTACACTACTAAGGATGACCTCCATTCTTATTGATTATGAAGATATCAATGCAATTGCACGGTTAAACATAGGCCAAATGAATGCATTCAATAGAGTTGAGTTTTCGATTGAGTAAAATGAATCTGTCATATGTTTTATCGATGGTCCAAATGGCCAGGTAAAACTATTTTATATCGTGCCACTTTAGCATTTCTTCAAAATAATAGCTACATTGTCTTAGAGATAACTATTTATGGGATTGTTTTAAGAATATTACTATGTAGTAAAACAATACACTCAAGATTTAAGATTCCCTTAAATCTACCTTTATTTATTCAATAAGTAAACAATCTGACTTGATTGTACTCTTAAAGATAAGTAAGGTAATTCTACGAATAAAACTTGATAGGAATTAGCCTCTGGCTATATCCAAGCTAAGGCCAATTAACTCTTATTGAGGTCGAGCAGCTACTAAAAGGACAAGAGGAATAAAAAGATCTACTCGACATCAAGTTTATTGTCTACTGAAAAGTCGAGAGATCACACAGCTTAACACTCAAGACTAGAGAACCATTTGGCATGGCATGAAGAGACTGGTGTTGACTAATTCTAGAACTTAACAATTATAAGTTGACCTTTTTAGTGTTTCGGCCAAGTAATGCAAGATTTCAAGAATTCTTTTTTGAATCTAGACATCCAATTGTCGACCCCAAATGGTTCGAATCCTGCTCTTTTCAAGACATGTCGAATGATCGCATGTTGACTTTTCCTATAAAATGTATGGTTTTATATTTTTGTACATGTTTGTCTTTATTTTATTTATGAGTCCAATTTTTTAGAGTTTAAGACCTTATACATTATTTATACTTTTGCCACTAGAATTTAAAACTTGCTATAAATAACAACATTTGTAGTTAGTAGATCATCATCATCGGATAAGGAAGACAATCATTGGATGGTGAATACACTTGAAACTTTCCTCTTTCGAGCATAGTTATTGAGTGTTGATTAGACTCTTTAATCTTTTTCGTATTCTTATCAATCTTGTTCTTAAAATTATGGTGAACCATTTATTTGAGCAAGTTAGTGAGTTACATCTAACCTTTCATTTGAAACCTCGAGCAACATTTAGTTTTTGTAAGTTGTATTGAACTCCATTTCGAGCTTAATCTCTGATTGTATTTGTGTCTTGGTGCATGATATCCATTTATATTCATACTCAAAACCTCCATTCTCACTCTCTGTTTCTCGTTCTCACTCGTACCCAAATTCTATCATCTTTGGTTTTGAGACTTGCTGCCATATCAAAACTCTTATGGCCATAGGTACAACTTTGAAACCTTAGATAAAACTTCTAGAGAAATTATGGAAGTCAATGTTCCATTTGGAGGTAAAATCATGATATTAGGCGGAGATTTCAAACAAATTCATCCTAAGATTTAAAAAAGATATGCTCTTATGGAATATACATGAAAAGGCATGCCTATGTGACAGTACAAGGTTAGTATGCATTGGTTTCTAGCAAAATGTTATCTATATAGAGTTATTGACTAGTTATGTAAGAGGACTGATAATTTTCATTATGAGAATATCTCTAAAAACTAAAGATCATTTGAATCTTCCATTTAAAATGATAAGAAAATAATTTCTAGTGCATTTAAGTTTTGCTTTGATAATCAATAAGGCAAGAGTTCAGACAATACCTAATGTTGGCATATACCTTTTTGAGCTTGTATTTAGTTATGGTCAACTATACATTGCACTATTACAAGGAGTATTGATGTTATCAATGAAAGCTTTGGTTAAGAAAGACGAATAAGGAATGGTAAAATAAACAAGAACAAACAAAATAAACATGTTCACCTATATTTGTAATAAAATTTTAATTCCATGGAATTGAATAGACTTGCAATAAATATTACATTGTTCACTTAGTAAAAAAAAGATACATAAGTAATAAATATGTAATATAATTAAAATCACTTTATTACCCTTATCTTCTACCTTTCACTCTCTATCTCTCTTTCATTTTTTCTCTCTAATCTTTTCTTTCTTTGCTTCAAATTAATTCACTTAACCATTTTTAGTCTTCTTTTCATGTCTCTCCTCCCTCTCTACAATTCCATCTCTCTCTCTCTCTCTCTCCACAGAACCATAACACAAAAACCTTAATTTGATATCCCAAAATTTTGATTATTTAAATTTTTTGCCATAGGAGTGAATTGGTTTAACAATTAGAAAAATGAGAGCTTCTTCAGTCGTAGTATTTGGACGCATGTTTGGAGGAGATGTTAGAACTAAGAGAGATAGTAAAAGAGGGAAGGGAAGTTGGATCTATGGGAAAGAGTTGTGGGGTTGAAGAAAGTTTGGATTTTTTAAAAATGGGTTCAAAGAGAAAGTATGGAAGAAGGATGAGAGATTTTGTTTGGTTTGTGAGAAAATTTTGAGCTGTGAACTTTTAAGGAAAAATGGAAAAGTTTGGATTTGCTTTGAGGTGGTGGTAGTAGTTTCACTAGGTAGGTGGCTGGTAATGCAATGGTTGCGAAATATGGATGGTGACAGTGGTTCTAAAGAGAGAGTGAAGTAGCGATAGAAGAGAGAAAGAGGGTGACGTATATGGGTGGTGGTTTATGATGGTGATGATGATGGTGGCGGTGAAGATGAAAATGACGATCAGTAATAATGGAGTAATAAGAGAGTAGAGTAGCAAGAAGAGAGACAGGGGGTGGTGGTTGGTGATAATGGTGGGTTAGTGATATCTAAGGGTGGTGGTGGTACCTATGGTGGTGATAGTGGTCGACGATTGGGGAGAGAGACGATGATGGTGGTAGGTGATAAGGGCATGGAATGTCCTTTTCATATTAAATCCAAATTCTTTATTTTAAGAAAGGAATTTCTATTACTTGAAATTAAGTAATAAAGATTCATACTGAATTGCCATTCGATTATAAAATATGAACTAAACGACATAGTAAGGAATAAAGGAGGAATGGAATATCTATTCTCCTAAAGTGAATAAATAGTAAATAATACAAAACTAATTAAAATAAACAAGCATGAATCAATTAAAAGAAAGAGAGCGTATGATCGTTAATAAATTGTTGTTATTTACTACTTAGTTTATATAACTTTCAATCTCAATTATTTCTTGAATTGTGGAGATACGTAATCTGAATTGATCGTACTTGCATCTCTAATCTCTTTTATCTTGGGACCTTCTCTACCCGAATTGCTTTTGAATAGAGTGTCATAGGATTGCATTAAGAACTTAGTTCCTACTGTTAGGTTGGCCATATTAGGGTTTAATCCTCAAAAACTAAACTACTAAATGATTTAGTCAACTCTAATTCTCTCTAATTACACTTGTTTGTTCACTGCAGGATTTGCATCTCTATAACAAACTCACACATTAAATTAGTAACTTGGGTAAATACTAATTGACAATAATATAGTTGATGTGTGAGATCTTGTAAAGTTAGCTAGTAAGCTAATGATTGGTTTGTACGGAATTGATACATAAAATTTAGGTAATTGCAAAAGTTGTCCAATTGAACCTGAATTTTTGTGATGAATTTAGGAATATTAATAGAAGTGCTCCCACAAGTTTAAATTTAATAAAATAAAATAATTAAATATTATATTAATATGATATATGCATACTATTCGTTATTTATTAGACATGTGTAAGATGGGTTTCAATAATTAACGAATCACTAAAGATAAATTATATGTGTACTAAAAATTATAAAATAACATGAATAATATTTAGGAGTGCTTATTTATATTAAATATGAATTTATATATAGGTAAATATACTCGAAAATACATAAAATACCCAAAATATGTTAAAAGCTATCAAATTAATTAAAGGAAATTAATAAAAATTATAGAAAAATTGCTTGGCAACATGGGAAATCAGGATTGAAGGCGTAACAATATCAACAAGGAAAATAAGGTTAGGTATTAAGGGTTAAGACACATAATAAGGAAGGATTAGGGTGGATTTAGGATACATGTAACCCCAATAATATGTTAACCAACCTAAACTAAGTAATAAAAATCCAAAACCTAGTTCATTTAGTTACTTTGATAGAATCAGACATCAGAAAATTTAGTAAGGAGAGAAATTAGTTAGAAGGTAATTTATAAAAATTTTAGGAAAAATAGAGCCAAATTAGGGTTCCGCATAAAACCAACATCTTACATGAGACCATCACCACCACTTGGTAGGAGCCACCATGCTAGGAGCTGTAAAAAAACTTAGGGGCACCATCAATGGCCAAAACTTTGATCGTCGGTGAGTTACAATTTTTCATCCCATTTTCAATAATTCATTAAAAATACTAAACCAAGTAAAAAAAATTATGAATTTTGATTTTTCTAAGTAATATTAAGCATAGATTTCAAAAATGAAACCAATTTTGCCAAATTTTTAGTGCAAATATATGTTACTTGAGAAATGACATGCATATATTGATTTTCAAGCAAATTTTAAAATGGACAAATGATGTAGTTTTAATCTCAATTTTTTAATATAAGATGCTCACATACTATATTTTCATACTATATTTTCATACTATAAGGACAATTTGTTGAAATTTGGAGAAATTTTGATTTTCACAAAACCAATGCATTGTTAAGGTAATTTTATAAAGTCAATTTAATAAATAATATAGTTTATGTAATAATCAAGATATTAATAGGTTTTGAAAATATTTAACTAAAGAAAAATAGAATTTCTTGGAATAGAAGTTATTTATTCAATTGTTTTAGTTGTTAGAAGAATTGAGTTGTATAATTTCTTAATCTAAATTGGTAAATAGTAAAGTGTAAATGTAAAATAAGAATAAAGGATGGGACTGAGGTTGGTAGTAGTATTTGGTTATTAACCTTGACTCTAGAAATGGAAATGTGTTGAAGTTATAGAAATATTGGTTGAAATTTGGAGTACGTTCTGATCAAAGGCAAATTCAAAGGCGAGATCGGAGACTAGGTGTATAGGAGCGAACTAGGAAGTTGATCAAAAGCTAAATCAGAGACTTTGTACACTTGAAATGTAGCTATTTAAACTAAAGAAGATAGGTTAAAGGGCATTTTTGACACTTACGAATTAAAATGTAATCAAGGACTAAGTTAAAGATTGAATCATAAGCTGAATCAGAGATTAGTTAAAAGCGAGACTAATAACGAGCGATTTAAAACTTGGATAATTAAGTATAATAAAACCTTATACTAGTGATAATAAATTGAGTTGCAGAATAATAGCTTGTATATAGTAATGGAATGAATACTATTATGGGGACTAATGACAAAGATAAATCACAAGTCACACCGTAATGAGCAAGCGGAAAGTCGAGATAAATTTGAGATCAATACATAACTACATTTTGACGTATTGTTTGTACTTATAAATAACCGGTTTGTACACATGACTATATGTCTTTGAGCTTGTTTGTATACTATTTGCTTGTTATACTTGATTGCAATTGTTTGAACTTCGTAGAGTTGCTTGATCACTATAAATTGGAGTTAACTTTATTAAACTTGAAACTTTAAACTGGACATGCATTGCAACCCATTAAAGGACAATTAAGGTTCTCCGACCAAATATCGATCCCTTTGAAAGGGATAATTGAAATGATCTCTTCTTTATCTTTAGTTGAACTAAGCAACAGGAAAGAAAGTTACGGTAAAGACGAAGGCAGTGGTTTGAAAGTAGTCATAAGAGGAAAGATATTTTCATTGCATAAGCTTGAATTCGATCCTGAGTTGTTGTATATGTGTTGAAACTCCTTAAACCTGAACTAGAGTAAGCGAAATTTCTTTAATCTCACAACGGACTGGACAACATCATGCCATGGTATTTGTTTGTTACATTACATTTAAATAATTGTTTGATAACCTTGTTTTTGCTTAACGTATAATCTTATGTTTCCGTTCGAACTTATTGAGTGGTATCTAGGTGCCGACTAAGTTGCCATAATATAGATACCTTGAGGTTAATTATTGCCAAGTCTTGGGAATTGAGGTTGTAAAACTGAAGACCAACTAGACTTTTGAAACTTTTATTTTAGATTTTGATCTTTTGTAAGTAAATGTTTAAATAACATAAGCTACTAAGTCAGGTGAGTAATACCTTGGTTATCGAAGTTCTAATGTACATTCTAAGACTTGTGTAGGTAATATAACAATATTATTCCATGAATAATTTACTTTAAAGTAGATTAGCTGTGAACGTCTTGTGTAAATCAAGTCTATGATAGCGGTTGGAAGATCAAATTATATCTTAGGATGGTTTACATAGTAAAATTATTACAGCTCTACCACTTTGGGGTACAGCATGGTATAATTAGATCCTAAAAGAATAAAATTATAAATTGAACAAAAAGACATTGTTGTAAGAAGAGTTAAGGTTCAATAACAATTTACTCATCACATTCAAAAGAACAACATAATTAAATAAAAAGAAGATTTGCCATCATTGCATGTCCATGGGCTTACATGGCCATGGCGTTGGGGCATATACTTGCATTTTGTTCGAAATTTTCAAAATTCAATGAAATTGCACAACGAAAGGAACATAGGCAAGGGACCATGGTCGTGGTTCTCAATCGTGATCTTTTCTAAACTTTGTTCTTTGCTCAAAATTCATCAACTTCAATCCTTGATCAATGTTATTACTTCAGAATACTCTAAAACTTGATAAAAACTTTCAAAACTCCATGAAATGCTCTTGAAATCCCTAAAAATGAAATTTAAATTAATTAAGATCAAAATATCATAAAATTAACTAGACTAATGTCTAAAATACAAAAAAAAAAAAAACAACTATAAAAAATGTATGTTGAATTCATGTTATCAAATGCCTCAACACTTACACTTTTACTTGTCCTCAAGCAAAAACCATCAAAATAGAATGAAAATATCTTAAGGATAAGACAATTACAAATTAGTCTTTAGAAATGTACACCATCAAGTTTGAGTACCTTTGTAAAAATTCTTTTTGAATCAACCTCATTCCTTAACTTAATAATACCTTTAAACCACTTAGATATTAATACTTAATAACTACTAAATTTCGAGGATTAATTCAAATAATTCAGAGTTAGTTATGTCACCTGAAAAAAATTATACTAGAGATTACTAGCTACTCATTTTCTTTGTCAGGTTCTAGATTAATACACACAAAACTAGGTACCCCACTTGCGACTACTACTATGTTTCAACAACTCCTTACTCTATTTCAATAGAGGAGATCGGAGCACAATGGAATATAACAACAAACAACTTAAACCATAACTATACTTAAACTTCCAGCAATACACATAACACTACTCAAGACTCTCGGCTCTACTCAAAACCTTGAGCTCTAAAGCTCTAATACCAGGATGATGCAATATACAAGCTAACAACATGCACAACAATGCAATTTATGGGCCCCAAACAAGGTCTTATCGTAGAGTGAATGGGTCCTTAGAAGCTATTAAAAAAAAGGAGAAATTAAGTTTTTGGGTGGAAATGTAGGTAATAAGACTAAGCTAATTCGTGAGCAGCTCAGTAGATTTGATGCACCACTTAAGTTCAAAACAGCCTACAACTCGCCAAATGTGACTTATCGATCCAGGTTAAAGAGTCACTCATCGTACAACCTTGCTTAAGGGTTGATATGAGCTTGGATTAGGGTTTACAATATAGAGAAGAGAGGAAACTCATGAATTTCATTCAATAAAAGGTAATATCTAATTACAACAAGTATCATAATATGGTACTTATACCCGATACAATTAGGGCTACATTAACATATGTAATTACTAAGGTAAAATTCTAATTACATTCATGCTACAAAAGAAAAAGAGTAAATTCATAATCATTCCTAAAAAGAGAATATTTAGTTTTAAGTAGCTTGGCATTGTTACCTCAACAATCTTAGATTTATGTAGGGTAATCTGTAAAATAGGTTAAAAGAGTTGGTTTTGGGCTCCTGGTTAGCTTGGCCTTATCTTATTCTGATAAAACAATACTCTTTGCACTTTGACAGCTCAAGTGTACAAATAGGTCAACTTTGCAAATTAAGTTGGCTTCCTTAATACCTGGTTAAAAATTGAGGATCTTATAGGTCAAGTTGATTAGACCTCTTGCTCAGGATTGTATAAGAGATTATGAAAGCTGATTCCAATCACATAGGGTGTGACAGGTGAAGGAGCTAACTAACAGCAAACTCTACTATTTGTGATAAACAATATGTATGTTCTTGGAGGAGTTAAGTATTTGATTTGTTTAAGTGAGCAATCTTATAGATTAACGGCATTAGTGAAGTTTTTCATCTTGTCCAAATGATGGAGGGATAAAGTTCTTATAGAAGTTGACTGTTAATCTCATCTATAGGATTGTGATGATGATTAACAGCTAGAATTGATTCATTCTTTTATGGACATCAAATAGATCTTCTTTAATGGGTTTAGGCCCAATAGTGACCTTATTTTTTTAGTATGAACCAAATTGAGAAAGCTTGGATCAGACAGATTGATTCAATGAGCTCTACTCTAAGTTCACTATGCTAAATCCCCCTTAATTATCTTAAAAATTTGTGGGCTTGACTCTTTAGGTCCTATCATATTAGCGTAAGGAATTAATTCCATTTTAATTAGTGGTCCTAAAGCCCAATTTTTGGATTTAGCCCTCTACATAATGTAAAGGCTTAATTTCTTTATAAAATAAAATCGAAGGCTTATTTAATTACTCCATTGACTTCTTTAATGGAAACTATTTAGGTTTTAAATAAGTTAACCTCTAAGCCTATTTGATCTCTTGTTTCTATTTTCTAAACCGTTTTTAAAAAAATCATGGACCAATAGCTGAATTATGGATTACCTACCCATGAACCCCAATTTCACTCTTTTCCCAACATTGGTTAGGTGGTGACTTCTTTTTTATAACTGTTTTCATAAATTAAAATATTTTCTTAATCTAGTCGAAAGATTTGTATTAAGTAGGCTGGACTAAGTATTAATCGAGTTAAGAAAGAGAGAAATCAAATTTTCAGCTCGATAATGATATAACAAAATAGACACCTATGATATATAAATAGAGAGATATTATACTAACTATATGAGATTATAGTGTTAGCTTGAAGTATATTTTTGCAATACTGAGTTATGATTTGATTAATTTAGTTGTATTAGAAGACCCATGACTATTTAAAGCAAAGAATGAGAATATATTGGTATGTTTCAATAAGGAGGATTAAGTATTACTAAAAAACCAAAATAAGGAGGATTAAGATTTATTAGTTAACATAACCATTTGCAATTACCATTGTAATTCTTGTATATGATGAATTGTAAATCATTGCAAACACCATTAAATATTCTAAATTTACTCAATCGTAAAGGAAATGTGAAGTCCTTATAACTCCAAACACCATTAATAGCACCTTTCACATACTTTATTAAAATTAAATATTTAATATTTACCCATAATAAATTAAAATATTGCAAATTTAAACAAGATAAGATATGATATTCAAAAAGTATCACAAGACTTGAATTTACTTACACTATAAAATTTAGCACCTACAAATAAAAGAAATATAGAAGATAGAATGTGGATGTGTAGAAAAATATCCCAACTAACATAAGCTGATAACAAATAAATAATAGCCTAATTTAACTTTAAACGCCATCAAATATATGTGAGACGACTTATCTATACAGTAAGCCTTATAGTGCATGGTACCATTAATAAAAATTGTATTGTTTACTTAGACATAATAACGACATGAAACATAAATATTTCTCCATTTTAACCTAGATTACATACAAAATGTTTCGTGATAAACTTATTATCCTTTCTTTGATTGCATAAAATTTTATATTTGTTCTCATCAGTATCCAAAACTCAATACTCTAATGATGAAGGAGAAGGAGGATTCAACAAATCATGTTTGGGAAAACTTAAGATAAACATATTGATTAGTACTAAGGTTAGATATTATAAGAAGAGAGATATTGATATGGTAGACCAAACTATTGAATTATTGTGGAAGATCACATAAAGAATAATCATGATGGCGAAATATTGTAGCAAAGTTTTTTTTTTTTTTTAGGCGATTTTGTTTTTACTAACACAAAGAGTTAGTATAGAAATGTGTATAAATTGTTTTTTTTTTTCTCTCTATTTTAATGACTTTTTGTTATCATATTTTTATTAGTGATATCTTTGGATAATGTAAGATTGTTTATTTATCATGTATATCTTTTTGTTATTAATATTTTTAGGTTATAAAATTTTATCCGTGAATTTCTATCTAACAAAATGTCTTTGTAACAACCAATAAAAATTACATACTTTTTTGTAGTGGATATAAATATAACTTGATGAATAGGGTCAAAGCGAATGGTGAGTCATGAGTGTGAACAAAAGAATCACATTATCTCCAGTAGAGGTTGGTTAAGCAATGTAGTGATCATGTAACTCTGCAGGTAGCCCAGATGAGTATTCTCCACTTTGATTTTATGCAATGCTCTTGTAACCTATATAATGTAATTATTAAGAAAAAAAAAAGGAAATAATACAACATTATTATCACTTGATAAAATTAAATAGAGATCTTTAAAATGAGCTACAATTTCAAGATGAAATGGAACTAGTACATTTTCGTGTACATTATTAAATTTCCCCATTTAATATTTACCTATAACAAATTAGAATGTTAGAAATTCAAATAAGATAAGATATGATATTCGAAAAACATCACAAGATTTGGATTTACTTCCGCTATAAATTTTAGCACTTACAAATAAAAGAAATATAGAAGATAAAAAAAAGTTATCACAAAATTTTATGTGGATGTGTAAAGAACTCTTATAAATAAATATCCTAACTAACAAAAGCTAATAACAAATAAATAATAATTCAATCAAACTTCAAATGCCATCAAATATATGTGAGGAGACTTATGCATATAATAAGTCTTGTAGTATATCTTCCCATTAATACAAATTGCATTATTTACACAAACATAATAACAAGACGTAACATCAATATTTCTCCATCTTAATCTAGATTATACACAAAATGTTTTGTAATTAACTTATCATACCTTCTTTGACTTCATAAAATTTTATACTTGTCTTCATGAGTACCTAAAACAAAAAGGAAGGAGGATTCAACAAAATATGGTTGGAGAAATTTATAAAAATATATTGATTAATACTAGGTTAGATATTATAAGATGAGAGACAATGATATGATACACCAATTGTGAAAGAATACAAAAAGAATAATTATGATTAATGGTACATTTTTGTTGCGAAATATTGCAGCAAAGTACATTTTTGTGGTGATTTTGTTTTTTCAAACACAATGAGTTAATACAAAAAGGTATCTAAATTGTGAAGAACATATTAGTTGTTAAATATTTGCTTACTAGTAGTAATTTATTTAGAAAATAGAAGTAAATGCATACGGTATATGGGTTGGATTTCAAATTAAAAGAGGGAATGATTAACAATTTTAAACTCTCATCCCATTTAGTTAATTAATTTGTTATTTATTGATGGGCTTTTTTGCCAAAGAATGTATCAAGTTTCCAACTTTTTAGACCTTATCATTAAGCCAGAGTTGCATTGGGCTTTTGGTTCGAATTTTATAAATCATTTTAATCATTTACACATTTGAAATAAATATTATTGTAATGGTTTTCGATTGTCATTTTAAGTTCCACATGTAGACAATAGGTACTTTCATTTAAAATAGAAATTTATGTATTATTTATCTTTTTTTTTCTTAAACCTTATATTTACATGCTTTAGATTGCGTTCCTTGTAAGTCAATTAGTGAATGTATAAGTAGACCTATATCATTTCAAGAAATATCCCAATGTCATCTAGGACTCAATGTAAATAAATTCATCAAAGTTTATTAGCACACTTTTCGAGCAAATTTGAAGATGAAGTATCGGGATAAGAAAACTGTCACGCCCCGAAGCGGCAGAGTCGTAACAGCCCCGCCGTGTAAACCATCCTAAGATAGAAGTTGGCCTTATAACCGCTATCTTAGACTTGATCTACACAAGGCGTCAATGACTAACCCGCTTTGAAGTAAACAATTTGTAATTTAAATAAATCATTAATCTAAGAAAGTGAGGAAATATATATATGCTATAATTCAGCTATTGTAATTCAAGTTTACAATCTTTCTCTGTAATATATTTTCTAGTTATTATAGTATTCGAAAATGAAAAATAATTCTAAAATAAAAACTTAGACCTTAAAAATATGTGTTTATTCTTCAATATTTTTCCTCATTCCCCAGGATCCAGCAGTTGCTAGCTTCAGAGTAGTGGTTTGCCGCTTCTTAGCCAGCACCTGCACGACGTCTATAGGGATGTGAGCAACCACAGCTCAGTAAGTTAGGACGGAGGACTTAAAACTATACCAGAAACACAACAAGGTTTTCAATCACTTATTAGGTGTAATGCATGTGCAAGCAAATGCTATCGCATGACGTTGTCTGGCCCGTCGTGAGATTAGAGAAATTATGCCCGCTCTAATCCGGGTTGAGGAGTTACCGTTAATACAACAGCTTACGACCAAACCCAGGCTTGTGTAATAGAGACCTTGCTCCTCCCGCGACTACCTTTGAACCACTATCTTTACCCTCGCCGCGACCTCCTCTCCTGTTACTTAGTTCGACTGAGGATGAAGAAGGGACCATTTTACAATCTCACGCTATTCCTTCCAAAGGGGTTGGTATTTGGCCGGAGAGTCCTAAGTCCCCTAACGGGTTGCCATGCATGTCCGATTGTAATTACTGGTCGTATATTTGATTAAGTCCAGTTTAGGGTGATCAATCCTTTCATACAATTCATACAATACGTGTTGGAGCAACAAACAGAATCATAGCATCACCCATAATCAAGCACATGCATACATTCAACTATCTAACAAGCACAACCAAGCATAATCTTAAGCCTCCAAAATACAGTATCATATTAATCCCAACTTACCTCGACTCCTCGCTCACTCACTCACTCGAGGTCCGATTTGCTCAGGCCATCGCCAATCATCCCTATAACACAAACGTGGTTTCAGCTTTTCATATAACTATTATAGGTTCGTTTTATCCTATAATGCTTATTATTAGGTTTTGTTTAAGGTTTAATATGCCTAATTATCTAGGTATTAAGTCTTTTACAATTATTCTAGGTTTAGGATTAGGTTCAGGTTCGGGTTCCGCATCGATTTCTAAATTAGGTTTTATACTCGAATCCTAGAAATCCGTTTCAACTCATAATGTGAAATTAATTAAATTACTTCCCGATCTCCTAAATACCATCATTACCCCTAGTCAGTATTTATTTTACTCGGTACACTTAAATCCATATTAGTGTACCGAATTCACTCCTAATGTGAGAAATTTTTACATTTTTCATATAATTACATAAATTCAAGTTTCCTATCAGATTTATTATATATCTCTATTATTTATATAATATCAATTTTTATCCTAATATTTTCTATTTATTATATTTTCAAAAATTACATATTATGCATTATTGCCTATTATGTACATAATGCATATCTAATATTTCTATCACTGTAATTACCATCCCTAAACATCAATTATCATTTCAAAATGTCAAAATTCATCCTAAATCAGATTTTACTCCTAATTTCCCTAATTTACAAAATTAACTTAAAGTTAACTATTTTTCCCTATTAATCATTTACTACATAATTAACCTAATAATTACATCTAACACCCTAAATGCTACAAGTATCATACTCCATCAGATTTCAACATCCGAAAACATGTACTTATTCACTAAATCAGTAATTAACCATTTAATTGCTTAATTAACCCTAAATTACCCATTTTATGCTTCATTTTAAGGCCTAAAAATTTATAAAATTAATTTTTAGAAACGGGTTTCATAGCAATTTTCTATATCATCTAAGTAATCTACACAAAAATTTTGGACTCGAAACTACACTCCTAAGATCATTTATTTCTAAATCGAAATGTGCTCGATTTTGCACAATTTCTTAAGGACCATATATTATGGGACATGTTTTCATCAAAATAATATTTTTCTTACAAACTACATACAAAAATATCTCAAAATAACAAAATTCATAATTTTATAATCATATTTACTATTTTTACAAAATTACACAAGAATCGGGCTGGAAATCGGACTCACCGATCTGGGTGGCTCCGGCCACCGCCGGCTGTCGTGGCCTTGTCGGCCAGCCTGGGTGCTGCCACCACCGTATGGTGGTGGTGGCCGTCCATTTCCAGCTGCTCGTCTGGTGTGGGTTCCCTTTGAAAGCCCTAATTGTACAGTTTTTTCTAAATTTTTTTTAAACCGAATTTTTCTCTCAATTTTCACCTCTCCCTAATTTTCTCTGATTTTTATTTGTCCAAATGAGCTTTTAAATTTTTCTTGCTATTTATAGACATTTTTTGTAATTAATATACATTAATTTGACAAGACTTTGCTTAATTTCCTTGATTTTTGGCTTTTAGGTTGTCCAAATTTTATTAGTTGATTTTTCTTTTGCTCATCCTGACATGCCACGACCTGATCTTGATTCATCTTATCCTCTTTTGATTTTTTTTTTTATTTTTCCATAATTATTTTATAATTTCCTTTAATTATTTACTAAGTTTTTAGCCAATTTAGGTAATTTCGCGTATTTTTATTTACACGTAAATACATGTAAGGTACATGTGAACATTCCTAATTATTATTTTGGTTATTCTAAAATTTTTAGTATACATATAATCTATCTCTAGTAATTTATTAGTTATTAGATTACACTTTTTGCCTTTTCAGTAATTAGCAATTATTATGCTTAAAATTTGAAAATTTTATAGTCTCCTATTTTATTACTTATTTTCTTAAATTCACGTTTACGGGATCATTTTTACTAATATTTCTCTCAATAGTTTATAATTTGGGTTTGATCAGATTCCTTATTCGATCATTCAAAACCTTATGTTCTAAGTTCAATCTTATAGTCAATTGGCCTAGCTTTGGGGCTTACAAAAACTATAATTGTGGTTTTACTTTAATTTTTCTATTCTATTTAATGAAGTGAGAATTTACGTATGGATAATTTGTGAGACTTGCACTAGTGCAATTAAGTTCGGTAGCTAATTTAACGCTTTGAAAAGGTAGTCTGATTTAACTAGAAACTTACGGGGGCTTAGAAATATTAGTTGAGAAATTTCTGCAGACTCAGAATTTAAAAATATAATAAAATATTAAAAACATAGCTAAAATGGTATAAATTTGCTAAGGTTTTGGAAATTAATGAATGCTTAGAGATAGATTATAGAAGTAATATAATTAATATTATACATAAAATAATATATAAAAAATATGTATATACATCAAGTGTGATTATTATACAAATATATGCACCCATAATTGTAAAAAATACTCGAAAATATATAAAAATTGTTAAATAAGTAAATAAAAATAAGAGGAAAATTATAAAAAGTTACCAACACAATAGGAAACATATTTGTTAGCATGACACAAGGATAGCATATACCAGTGTATATCCAAAATAGAGAAATAATTATATATTATATAATATACTAAATGTTATATTAAGATTAAGTTAAATAACTTCACTTTTTGCATTGGATAGCTGTAAGATCATCTAAAGACAAGTAGCCGGCATGGCTTAATGCTGGAAAAGGTAAGGACACATTGCAATTTGATTAATGGCCAAGTAGTGTAAGAAAATAAGGGGTAAATTGGTGTTTTGGCACAAGAAAAATAACCACAAACTTAGAGAGCTCCCTATAATCACCAAATTGAATATGAAAATTTGTTTGTACAATTTAGGATCTGGAAAAATATTGGGAGGCTTTGGAAGTATCAATAAGGGTATTTACAAAATTAAGAAAAAATAAGATAGTTTAGGATGAAATTTAAGTTCCTAGTGTTAGCCATCACCTGGGAGTGAACCTAACCATCTGGAGATAGAAGAGGCGGTGCTAACTTAAGAAGACAAACCCTCATCCTCAGATGGTGGTCAAAGTTGTAAGTAGTAGTGAGTTTCGGTTTTGGTTGTTTTTAATTCTATTTTTCTAGAAATAGTAAACAAGCTCAAAAAATTATGATTTTTGGTTTTTTAGGTAATTTTTCGTCTAGAATCCAAAAATGTAACTAGATTTTTCAAATTCCAAGTTGAAATATATGTTTCTTAAGAAACTGGGCTAAAAACGAACTTTAATTCTAATTTTTCATAGCCCAAATAATATTGTTTTGATTCCGAAATTTATGTACAAACATTTTAACATGTCTATTTTGATTCCATAAAATGAGATTTCAAAAATTCAAAAACTAAACTTTTGGGTTTTCTTTAACTAGCACACATATGGTTGAAATTACCTAAAATGAGTATTTATGAGGTAATTGGGTCTTCAAGTGTTAGTTTATTATTGTATTTGAGATTTGAAGTGTTGTGTTAGAGTGTTGGAGTAATGAAGCAGGGGGTGTGGATGTTGGAGTTATGTGATTTGAGAATTCAAATTATGTTTAATGCATATAAAAAAGTAAGTTAGAAGGTGAGTCAAAATGTAACCTAGTATGAATATGGTGAATACACTAGAAATTTGATCTGGATCATTAAGAGGCTATCCTTGGACTCTACACTATTTCTAGAAAATAAAATGTAAGTTAGAAACTTTTTAAATAAGAATTTAATTTAAGACAACAGGTCAGAAACTATATCAGAATATAGTCTGGTATTTAATATCCTCAATTACACTAGGAGTTCAATAATAGATTAGCCAATGATTTGTATATGAATTCTATACTTTCATCAGAGTCAAAACGTAAGTGAGAAGTCACTCGAATAATAACTATATCATAAGGCTGGGTCAGAATCTAAGTAAGAAACTCAGTCAAAAAGTAGCTCGATAGCAGATGCAAAATGTAAGAGCAATTAGGAGTTTGAAGATAGTTAATACTGAATATTGGATCATTAGGAATCGGAAAGTAGATCAGAGAGTCATCTGATTATGTCTTTAAGAATTTACTGAAGTCATAACTTTAGCTAGAAACTACTAAGCAACTTATATCAGGTCAAAACCTTGGTTAGAACATACCCTACTTAATTAATATATAATAAATACCTTAGAAAACTCACCTAATACAATTGAAAACATACTTAAATGTTTACAATGAACACATATGTTATATATTGGATAGAAACTAAAGATATCACATTAAACTTTAGGAATAATAAAGGGAGACAAAAGTAATGCATGTATAGAATGACTATTAATATTCAGGTAAGTGGGATCAATGTTTTATCACATTTTGAAATATTATTTAAGAATACTTAGAGACCTTAGTATATGTCTTGGTTGTGGTTGTAAGTTAGTTGATCGTATGCATATAGCATGTGTCACGCCCCGAACAAGAAGAGTCATAACAGTCCCACCGTGTAAACTAATCTAAGATAGAAGCTGACCTCACAACTGCTATCGTAGAGGCAGTTTACACAAGGCGCACAACTCAACCAGCTTGAAACGTCTGTTCTGACATCTGTTAATATCAAAACCTGTGGTAGAGCTTTAACAAAATACTTGTTCTATACAATCTGTAGTTTAGTATTACAACAGTAATTATACAACATTTCACGTCCAAGGGTAAAGATTACAATCAGAGTCTTTTAAAAAAACCACAAGTTATACGATTTATATACAATAAGTTAGAAAACTAGTGGGCTCCCAGGGAATTCCCATTTAGTTTCCTTCAAAACTTAAAGATAAAGCAAAAGCTCAGGTTCAGTTAAATTCCTCGTTCCTCACTTTCCCACACAGCAGCACACTAACCTGAGAACGGTGGTACCGGAACATCTTTTATCTTCACTCAGTACCTGCAAAAGAGTCTGTAGGGGTGTGAGCACAACTAGCTCAGTAAGTGGGGCGGAGTTAGAAGAGTACTATACAATCACAAATAAGGTTAATAATTATGATGAAATGCAATGCAATCACTCAAATGAAAACATCGCACAGTGTTAATCGGTCCACTGTGAAGTTAGAGAAATTTCATCCGCTCCAACCCGGATTGAGGAGTTTCATCGCGACTCAAGTTAAACCAAACCCGGGCTTGTGCAATGGAGAACACCCCCCTCCCAAGACCGCCTTCGAACCACGGCCTCCAACCTTGCCGCGACCTCCTCGCCTATCACTTAGTTCGACTAAGGATGGGGAAAAGACCATTTCAGCTATCCTCATCGAAGGAAGTCGGTGTTTGGCTTAACACTTTTAATCGTTTCCCCTAACGGGTGATTATGCGTGACCAATTATACTTTAATCAAATAATCATTAGAAATAATCAGGGGTGACCAATAAGTTCACACAATACAGAATTCATGCAAATATGCAGAACAGCACACCAAGGAGTTGAACTCCTGTCACATCAGAGTATCATTCACACACATAGCATGCGCATAATCATCTAGCTACAAACACAACCAGAAGTACTCTTGGGTCTCCGGATACTTTTAAAATAGTACCCAAACAGCGGCGAAGCTACCATCCCAACTTACTTGTTCAGACGTTCGTTATTTCTGACTTGAATTGTCAGCCGTCTTTGGAAGGTCCTAATTACACAAAAGGTCTAAATTTAGTTTTCGTAATAATTACGAAAACATTAGGGTTTAATCTAAAATATATATATATATATATATATTATTTCCATAATATACAGTCATGTTATTAAATTATTAATTATTAACATTGTACATCATATTTACTATTACGTATTATATATCGTTTTGATCGTATCGAAACGTACTTTTTATTTATTAATTCACGTTTTGATTCCGGTAGAGTTACCGAAATGTGTATATTCTTGAATATGTTATAGATATAAGCTAGTTTGCTTAAGGTTATCCGATTTCAACAAAACTAGTGTCATTGAGTTCGTATAGACTTAACGACACATTTTATGAGTCCTGTTCCTAGAGATGGATTTTAACGGGTAGTTTAAATTTTTAATACAATTATACATAATTATATAAAAACGACCGTATTATGCGAAATTTACAGTTTTAAATTATATTTTATCTAATTTATCCTTATATTGTAATAATATAAGTATTATTCAATTTTAATATACCTAAAGTACATCCCGATCAGAAAATATTAATAATTGTAATAAAATCTCTATTTAACCCAATTCGACCAGCAATCCTATATATAGGTTTTATTTAAGTATTTTACTCATTTTAGTCTATTAATATTACAAATACACCCCGACTTATAATTTAAGCTATTTTACTTAATAAGTTCGTAATAAATAGTTTGGATTACCTAATAATTCCCCGAAAATTTCTATGGACTTCTAAAAATATAGGGAATTCAATTATCACTCGGTTTCAAGTTTTCGACCTATTGCCTATATTTTCGTATTGACGATTTTACCTCTAAATTTGATAAATTATCCAATTATAATTCTTTTAGCATCCAATTAATTCCAATCTGACTCAATACCATTATTATTTATTATATATCAGTACATGTCCATTTCATCAATTAATTTCATAATTTCCTATTAAATTCATAATTTCAGCCTATTTTCGGACCAATTTCAAGCCTAAAAATTCAATAAATATTAAAATTATTCAAATAAAAATTTGGGCTACGTAGCAATTACCCATATATTATACACATCCTACACAAAAATTTTCAGCTAGAAACAACATCATATAGTATATTTATTTCACTAATATATATTCGGATGAATTATAGATTTCTTAATAAAGTATATTAAATATTACGAATTTTTCAAAAATAAAAATATCACATGAAAGCATGTCTAAAATAACCTAATTGTAATTTTTTTCATAATTTTCTGGGCGGATTTACTATTTTTTAGAAATTATTGAAAAACAGGGCAGAAATTTGACCTTGGTGTTCTTGGGTGCTCCAGTGGCCGGCGGCGGCTGGGCGGTTGTCAGACGGCCTAGACGCTGGGGGTACTCCTTGGTGGTGGAGTGGCGTAACAGCAGATTAAAGGGAACCCTAGGAACTAGCCTTGCTCGGTAATTGTTCTGTTTTTCTCTTCTTTTTTTTTATTTTCTACGATTTTTTCTTGATTTTTCTTTCTGTTATTTTTTATTCCAAATTGTCAAATGTTATCATCCTACTGCTGGAGTAATTTTTATAGTGCTCTTTCACCGCCTATGATTTTTCTTTATTTTTTTCTTTTGTTTTTTTTTCCTATTTTAACTAAGCATGTGGTGTCAAATTCTCCCAATTTCACTTTTGATTCAGCAACTTTCACTTCTCATTCTCCTGCCACGCCTCCTTCCAGCAATCTCAATGTTATTTAATTAATTTTTCTTTTTCTTTTATTAAATAATTACTTAAATACAAATATTATATGTTAGAATTAATTATTTAATTAATATATAAGTTTATACCCTATGTAAATAACACGTGAAATATATAACTTTACTCATATAATTAAGTTTCTTGCATATCTTTTATTTTTAGGATACATTCTAAGGTTAATTTCATGAATTCAACACAATATATATATAATTACTCAATTTAAAGTTAATTTATGAGTATAATTATTATTTGTACCGGGTATACTAAAAAAATTACGTGTATTTTTTTATAGTAAATTATACTACATTATCTCATTTTATAGCTCAATTAACTTATCTCTAAGTTCTCGTTGTAATCTAAGTTCAATTTTAGGAGTTCTGAACATTTTAGGGCTTTAGTAAATACTCCAATTTCTAAGGGCAAAATTGGGATTTCGGATCATTATTACTAAAATCTAACTTCACTGTAATATCTCGACTAACTTTTTCATTCTAGTTGCAAAGTTTGGGCTCAATTGGATAAGTTACCCTAAAAGCCCTAAATCTGAGCTCGGTTATCCTAAACTCAATTTTGGAAGCTTACAGCATGTATGCTTGTTTTTGAGCTTGATGATATGATTCTAATTTACTGCTCTAGCTGGTATTTGTGTAATTTGTTTGAAATGATTGAACACCTTAAACCAAATTTAATTAAATATATGACTTGAAATTCTAATCAAACATGCATAGCAACCCATTAGGAAAAACTTAGGGTTCTCCAGCCAAATACCGACTCTTACAAAGAAATAACATTAGATAGCATAATTGGTCCCTTTTTCATTTTTAGTCGAACTAAGTGATAAATGAGGAGGTCATAGCACGGGTGAGGTAAATGGTTTGAAGGTAATCACGAGAGGAGCAGTGTCTCCACTCTACAAGCCTAGGTTTAGTAGTGAGTTATTACATTAAATGGAAAGTCCTCAACTCATATTAGAGTAGGTGTAATTTCTCTAATCTTACGATAGGTCAAACAACATCACGCGATGGTATTTGCTTATATATATACTGCATTTAACTAATTTGGATGATAATCTTGTTTGTGTTTGATATATAGTTTTAAGTCTCCATTTCAACTTATTGAGCGAATGGTTGTTTACATCCCTATAGATGTTATTGTAGGTGCTAGTTAAGAAACGACCATACAACTACCCTAAAGCTAGCAATCTGCTGGATATAAACCCGATGAGCACTTACACTTTACAGTTTGGATTTTATCTTTAAATCTTTTAGTAATAATTTATATATTCCTCAAGTAGATTATAATTAGGTTACTAAATCTTGTAATATATTTAGATTATTTTAATGTAAATATGTATTCTTTATAATTTCATAGGTAAATAACATATTTATTTATGAACTGTTTACTTCAACGCGGATTAGTCGTGAACAACCTGTGTAAATTAGGTCTATGATAATGGTTGTATAGTTAGCTTCTATCTTAGAATGATTTACATGGCGAGACTATTACGACTTTGCTACTTTGGGGCATGATAAAGTGTTTCACTTGAATTATAGGAGGTTATGATACCAGTTTATAAAACCATAGTTGTGAACACCTTGTCAACATAAGCTTGAAACTTTAGAGTTAAGTGATTAAGATGGGCTCATCAAAGTTTGTTAGCTTAACTATTCACTGCTTTTGGCCTAGAGCGATATAAGTAGTATCAGAGCGAACCCCCTACTTATTATGCCCCAAAAGATACCTTAGTTGTGGTAGCCCGTCGTATATCGCCTTAAGTGCCTCTTACAACTAATTTGAAACACTCGATACAATATACAAGGCATCTTTTAAATACCGGGTGGCTTCCTGGGTATGTATTCCTATGCAGTTCAGATTAATTACTAAATTAATTTCATAAAATAACTAACCAATCATTAATATAACATAACTATAAGTGGGAACATTTCCCCACTAAAAGAAATATCACAAGTACAACATTGCCTACAAAATAAAAATAGATCATAGAGAGTTTGATAGTACATTCCATATGAGGATCAAATAAAAAGGTCTATACAAAAGAAAATAAATAAGTTCTCTTAGTTGCTCTTACTTAACTCGTATATCCCAGCTCCCCCAACACTAACGTCGGGCATAGCACACCCTGGTACGAGCTAAATGTCATCCTGCATCAAAAGACTAAGGGGGTGTGAACTTATAATGTGCTTAGTGAGTAATTCCTCCTACTAAACCTTTCATGCAAAGATCAAACAATAGTATTAAGTAACCATATGAATGCAACAATCATATGCTTAAACAATTATACATAACTTAACTGGTAACTACATACAGCTCAAGATTTCGCCCTTGAAGCCAGGGTTAGAGTTACTTAAACTGTTAGATCTAGGTTCCTAGCACTCTCAACAACTAAACACACTAGTCTCACATCCACTTAGTTCTTTTTATTCTCACAGTTATTTACATTATTCAATTATTACTTCTCAATTCTTATATTGAGAGTAAGGATATGAGTAACGCACACAGTCTACTCACTCCTAAGTAGTGAACTCTATGACTCAGCTTATTGTTATGCAGTTAGCCTTTCCAACGCTTAGTAAGCCCGCAAGTTAGGGAGGAGCCATGTTGTACGGTTGCACCGTATGAAAACTCAAATACATAAACATCATCACAATCCTTGCAAGACCCCTCCATCCTACACGCGTAATGCGACAACCAACATATAATGATGTGAATTATGCCATGCATGACCTAGTTTAGTTATGGTTGAAAATTGTTACATTCATTTCATTTTTATGACTATCCATTTCAATAGACAATTGCAAGGCATGCTATAAGTAGCTATATAACAAGCATTTTGTTAATACATATTAGAGCACTTTAGCACAACAATCATGGAATGTCATACACATGCAATTCCTAAATCCTCGAAACGTATCAATTGTGGTTTAACTTTAAGTGTAACTAATTTACAATAGAAAAACAAGCATGGTAATCATAGGAATACTTACTCGGCCATGATGATCTATGGATCATAGTAGTCAGTAAGTAGGTTTGGATCAATATCGGAATCACTTGGAAAGGAAAAATTTCTTATTAAGCTAACTATTCTTACTATAATCCCCGGTTTTGACTAAAACTTGTTTTTATCATAACTTTTTCATTTTAAATCCAATTTCCATATTCTTGCAATCGTTTTCTATCATTTTTAAATGTAGGATTATCATAGTGTGGTCTAAATTGATAGATTCCAACCACACCTTTTCATGCTGATTCAAAAAGTTACGAACTTTTTGTTTGTTAAGTTAAAAGGTTCCATTTTTTTTTTTTTATATTCTTGGTCTTATATTCCATTTTTCCAATTCTTAGTGGGTTCTAAGTTCTTATTTGGACCTCGAAGTATACTTAGTAATTATTCTTCATGGGCCCATATTCAATTATTAATCCAACTTAGTCTCCCTTTATTAGTGCTTCTTATTTGGGCCTATGACCTTTATTATTAAGGTCTTTTAAGTGGGGCTTGGTAATTGTTTTTTTTGGGCTTTTTAATTTGTTGAGTTGAGCTCCTAATCTTATTCATGAAATCTAGAAATGATGGTCCTTTACCTCTTTAAGTTTATAGTTTTATCGGTTTGGCCTGTTTTGTAATTCTTTACTTGTTTTAGCCATTTAGGGCCTATGGCCTAGGCCCGACATGCTTATTCAGGTTCAAACATTCTTCAAACACATTTCTAAAGGATTTTTAAGTAGGGGTTAGTTCTGTCCATGGCGTTTTTGGGGCTTGCTTGGTTAGATTTTGAGCCCGAAACATGTTTTTGGCTCAATTTAGCCTCCTAACGCCTTCATATACTAGCTATACTACTTTAAGGAGTTCCAAAATACTTTAATCTTTTCTAAAACAATCTTATAAGTGGATTTTAAAGTGGGGTCAGATTTTAAAATTTTTGGTTAAGCTCTCAAATAAACACTTTTCTTAAGGATTTTTGCTTAAACAACATATATACTTATAAAGGAGTTGTACGGTAGCATTTTTAAGCTAATCTAACAAGAATAAGTCTAAGAAACTTTAGGAATACTCCAAAACACACCACGTCTAGCAACTATTCAAGAGTTTGTTGAATCTTATTTTGAGTCCTCTTGTAAGTTACAAGCTCATATCATTATCAACACTTCATATGTTGATTTTTCCTTTACTAGAGGCTACTCTAAGGCTTGTAAAACTTAATAGAAGTAGAAATATCATGTAGGAATACTCTATACATGCTACGTCTAGCTTGTTGGGCTCCTTCATACATGTGATTTTATGCCTTTTTCAAGCCTTAAAGCTATATCCTAAGTAATAAACAAGTATACTATAAGGAAGCTAAGCCTAAGCCACTCATATTGTAATGTTCATATGAAAAATCTCAAGAAGTTCATGAACTTACTATAATACATCTATGATACATAACACTTTCCTTAGATAAGAAATAATCTTTTAAGCATGATACTCTAACATTTTTAAAAGTGAAACTTTTTTTCACTAAGTGAGGATAACAGTAGATGACACTACTTTTTGTCGCCTTAGCTCTTTATCCTTTGTGCTCCTCCTTTGCTATTTAGCTCCTTAAGAACTAAGTCCTTGTTATGTTGGTTGATCTTCCAACTTCCTAAAAGATGACACAATATTTCTAGCTTTGGTTTTTCAAGTGTTTGAAGGCGACATCACTAAGTGATGTATATGTATGTGTGACGTAAATGGGGTGTAAGGAAGTGGACGGTTTGCTTTGTGTGTGTAGGGGGTGAGTTTCTTCCTTTGGTTGCTTTTGGTTCTAATGTTTCTAAAGGAGTTAAGAAGACAATGAAAAAGGAAGCATGGATGGCCGATTTAGGTTTGCCTTGTGCAACAATTTACTGCCTTTTGTTTGACAAAATTTGAAAGTGTAAAAGAGTCAACACATGATGATGAAAGGAGATATGGTTCTTATGACAAAATAGTGATTAAAATTGACTAGTGAATGGATGTCGAATGGCCTAGTACTCCTTCTGTTGCCGGTATAAAATAGGGCAGTATTGTGCCATGCCTTTGTCACATCAATCCCTTTTGTACATTAAATAAATTAATAAGTTGGTTCACTTATCTATAGGTAGTTTAACATATGTAGAGAGATGAAAATTAACTTATCTTTTCCTTGTTGGATTTGTCAAGTGAAAGGTGAATTGGATTATCACTATTGACCTTGTTTCAAATGTACTCAATTTGTTAAGGAAATTAGGTAATAGGGGTTAATTCTTCTTTGTATACGATTTTCTAAAATTCTCAACATAACATTACCTAAATGGCTACCTTATTCAATTAGTTGGATAGAGTTTATTACGTAATTATTTTCTCGCTTTAATTTGGCTCCACTAAGTTATTGGTAGTTTAACGATAAACTAAGCTCGATTAAACTTAGTTACCTAAAGTGGGGTTTTTAAGCATTTACATTGTTAGTTGACATTTGGTTGATCATTTAGGGTTTTTCCTAAGTTTGGGAATATTTGATTACCAATTCAAATTATCTTAGTAGGTAAATTTTTGGTTATTCAGCTTGTCGACTCTATGGAATATCATGGTCGTTTGAGTTTAGTTCTAAGTATTACCAAATTTTTACAGGGTCTTCACTGCATAGGTGGATGATTTGGGTCTGGCTGCAATTTAGAGAAAAGGTTCGATAAAGGTGACGAATGTCATCAGGGTATGACTCTTTACATGCTTTTAAGATGACTTACAGGTAACGGGTGGCTCAAATTGTACACCGAAAAGGAGGAAAGATTTGGACCCAATTGTAAGATCTTACGATGAAGACGTCATGTGTTTAAGGGAGGGAGATTATGAGATTTTATGGTTAAGTGTCTTATATAGATTGTGGGAGGTTATGGTATTAGTTTATAAGGCCATAGTTGTAAACACCTTGTTAACATAAAGTTGAAATTTTTTTGCCAAGTGGTTGAAATAAGCCCATTAATATTTGTTGATTTGGCTATTCAACACTTTTGACTTGGGGCATTACATAAACTTTATTCGACCAAGACTAAAAATAATAAAGCAAAAAGGGGGAAAAAAGAGTTAATTGTAAAAATAAAAATTTCAATTAATTTCATTGAAGAAAAAGACAAAAAGGTAAATTTTGAATAAATTGTAGGCTTCAATTTGAGTCAAAACTCGAGCTTTGGTTGTTTTGACTGATTAATCTATTAAACAAGCTTTTAGGTTAAGCTTAAACCTTAGATTTCTTATCAAGCTCGAGCTTGAGATTATACTTTTCATACTTGCTAAGAGTCTAACCAAAATCGAGCTTACTTATTTTTCTAATGAGTTAAGCTTGAGCTTTTAAAACTCCAACTTAGCTTAAGTAGTTCATTTGCAACCCTAGCTTTATTCAACTTCATACCTATGTATAATAAGGTTGTAATATTTTAATTTCAAATAATGCATCACATTAACCCATTTTATCCCTACTCTATTATTTTAACCATCCTTTTCTCATTCTTTTAAAACAAAATCCTTAAGCGTTACTTCTCTCTCTCTCTCTCTCTCTCCCCTAAATTGTTCAGTATGACTTATCTATTTCAAAATCTCAAAAGATAAAAAGCAGTTCATTACCTCTCTCACTTCGAGTATAGATCATTCATATGATAATTAAGCTCCTCTTTACTCAAGTTTCCTCTTCTATCAAATATGTAAGCACATGAATAAATAATTTTTTTAAAAAGGTAGCTTAAAGAATAAAATCCAACAATATTTTCCTCTTTTTTCTATTTATTTCATAAAGATTTAATCTTTTAGGTTTTCTTGATAATTTCTCTAATAAGTATTTTCTAATAATTAATTTCAAGTGGAATATTCTAGAGGTAAATCTAAATTATCCCCTGGGAAAGACCCTTGTGGCACTTCAAGATAACTTTTTCTCTCTCATATTGAATTCTTGGCCCTTCATTCTAATGAATTAGTGTGTTATTGACATTTTTGGTAGTTTGTTTACTTTATAAGGTGGCACATTTGTTATGAAAATGATTATAATCCATGGTATTAGTGATACAATCTAATGATGTGTTCGCTTTGGGGACTACTAGTTGTAGTTCTTCCTTATTCCTTGCTCTTCTCTATTGCCATGTTTATTTCCTTGCATTATAATTCTTAAGGAATCTCAATTCTTAAGAATTAGGAGTTGGGATTCCTTGAAGAAAGTTAGGAATCTCGATTCCAAGTAATAAATACCCCATCTATCCCTTTTCTTCATCCACCACAATCATTACCACTATCACCATCATCACATCATTACAATCACTACCGCCACCATTGATGCTGCCGCCATTGCCCCTCACTTTACTCTATTTTGGGGTTGGAATAATTTAGTTATTAAAATTCTACTACGTGTTTATTTTTTAGTTACTTTTTAATTCACCTTAATAAAGTAATAGGTGTTATACTCTTATTTTATTATCGAGGAATTCCAATTCTTTTCTCTTTTATTTTCATTCAATATGAAGTGAATAGGCCTAAGTATAAGAGAAATGCTATGGGGAGGTCACTATAAAAGATTTAATTGTAACAGCAATTGTTTAGGCTTCTTAATTCTATTTTTTTTTTTAATCCCTTTAGGATAACAATCAATTCTTATTGGAAGTAGCCGCTGATGTGGTTCTGGCACGAAGTTTATTTATCAACCAAATAAGTTCTAAATGAATGGAGCATGCTCCCTGGAAAAAAAAGAATGGAGCATTTGCATATAACCATGATACTTTCACCTATGGTATTAAAGTTTGCTAAATTTATTCTTCCTACAACTCATAAAAGAAAAAGAAATCCATTAACACTACCTAGGTCAATCGTACAATGTTAATGCAGTCAGTTTATGTAACTACAACACATTGTTAGATATGTCAATTGCATCAACAAATATGCTTAGTTGAAGGAACCATGATCTAACTAAGAATGTTAATTTGATATTGCATTAGTTGTAACGATTTTTAGGGGCATAATGGATCACATGTAAAAGATTGTGTCGATATTCAACAAGTTTGGAATGATAAACCAAATCAATTGATTTATTTAAATCAAGATGTAAGACAATGGATATTGTAAAAATATACACATTTTTATTAATAATAATATTATTATATCAAAACTAAATTTATACAATATACTTCCAAAAAGATATTACAAATAACCTCACAAATTATTATCTCGATACAAATTTACCTATAAATTCTTAAAATGTCACAAATAATTCTCCAAATTTTGATAAATTGATAATATAGATATTTTTTTTCCCCATTAAAAAAAAATGCACCTTTATTAGGGGTGTCAAAATACACCATGATAAGTTTGAAGGTGTAGTTGCAAAAAAAATAAATAAATAAAAAATCAAAATTTAAGGGATCACTTACAACACTTAAAAGTTTTAAGAATATATTAAAGATTTAAAAATCACAGTTATGGGGCCTTTTGCATTTCTCCAATTTTATCTAATAATGCATTATTACTAATATGTTAAATATCACAAAGACCTGGTGGAGGTGCTACGGATGTACATACATGTAGGAGAGAAACTGGGGGACAGATCAACATCAACTGCCTTTCGGGAACATTGCCCACTGCCCAGTTTCTCCATTTGTGGAAGTGGAGTATAATGATGTCTTTCAATGATTAAACAGACGATTGGACCATTTGGGGCATCTTTAGGCCATCCATTGTATATATCTAACAGCAAACTTCGATAGGAACAATGTCGTCAAAGGGAAATAGAATGAGAACGATCCAATGCCCCCATGCAAACTTATTTTGGTGTTTTCTGGATGAAACACCACTGCACCTTCAGAACTATGCACTTTGAAGACGAAAGGCTCTCTGTTTTCGCTTCACCAGTCTTACAACTGATAGTATAATGAGGACCGCAACGACCAGGATCAAAATGACCGCAACTACCATGCATTTTCTTGACTTCTTTTGCAAGTTTTTTTTTTTTTTTTTAAGGCAGTAGGAAGAGCATCCTATCTGTCAACAACACTCCCTTCTCACAACCATGTTTTTGTCGATTTTCTAAATTCCGAAAGCAGCAAAAGCAAATAGCAATGAGCTTCCTCAGCTAAAATAGTAGCAGATAAGTAAGGGTTTATTGCTTCAAGTTCTGCTTTCACACCGTGGGCAACTTTTTTGACCTCATCAACATCTTCCTTCACCTGCTTCTACAGCTGAAATTTCAATATTTCAGGAGTTTTAAGTTTAATGTGAAGTTATTCTTACAATGAAGCAGGAGTGATGTTTTTATACTCATAAAAAAATGTAGACATTGATACTGTTCTAGTGTATACAGTATAGAAATAAAAAATAATTGAATCTCAAGCATATAATCATTGTCCATTTCCACTAGCATGTTCCTTTGACCTAAGGAAAACATTATAAAGTAAACATCAGATTCGTTACTTGCAATAGCCAAAAAAGATACACCACCGAGCAGTACACTTTAATTTCGAGTCTTTCTAGTGTCAAGCAATGAATATAATAGCTCATGCCATCTCCATCTCGCTAAACTTAAAACTTTTTTATCTTGGGTCTTGTTGCCAACTTTAATATGATATCCAAGTCAAACCCCCCTCAAATTAGGTCGCTCACATGATAAGCCTTAGTCAAAGTGAAGAGAAGTGTTAAGTAACGAAGGTAATAACTCACACGGTATCTACGAATTTGAACTTTTAAAAATTTAGATGTTTGTGGCACTAATCTCAACGTCTAAGACCCAAGTTATTTGTTTACACACGCACTTGTTTTCATTGTAGCCTAACTCCCTAATTTTTAAAAGATAAAGAAATACGTCCACAGTTCTCGAAATCTTGAAATAAGAAATCTTCCTCCACTCTAACAACAAAGTCAAAGCTGATGCAATAGAAGATGTAAACTAGCAGAGCAAGCATTAGATTGAAAGGCCTTTTTCTTGTTTGAAGATGATTGTGCATGTGCTAGTTAACTTCTTTCATCAAATGATGCAGTGTGGCGATTGGTACCTGCTAATAGAAAGCTTCCGATCCTGTATCCACGTTGCTCTTAGTCAGCCACATGCCCATTTCAATTTTTTCTGTAGGTAAGCGGCGTCTAGCATCACTAAGAAATGAATCCTGCATCAAAATAAAATGAAGATGAAGATGAAGATGGGACATATGCACTTCAAAGCAGTGTAACATCTTGAAAAAGGAATTATCTATGGTTATTCGGAAGCTAATGGTTGGATAAATGCTATAGTAGTGTTTCAACTTTCATTTTTTTGACAACTTAGTATCCGTACTTCATATTTGTGCAGTTTAGTGTAGATGCATGTACATACACTAAACTGCCATATTTCAGGTCAGAGAACCATTGAGAAGTGTAGTGGAAGAACTTGGTCGTGATGTACATGCATGCATGCGTATTATATGTAGGATTCGATATCAAAACTTTCCTGTTGACGACAATGGTCACAAGCAACCAACGTAAGAGAGTATTATTGTTAGAAAATATAAATGACGATACGTAAAGATTGGGAATAAAACTTGAGGCAAATAGGTGAAAATACTTTAATTTTCTCATCTATATCAATATCTATATATCATTTAAGTGTGAGAGAGGCTTTTAATGTCTTTTCCAATTTTCTTCTTTCTAATACTAATATTTCATGTCATTTACAATTTGTAGTTTTACGCATTATGTCTTTCATGTTATATCCATGGAGTTATAAATGTCAATGACTTTAAATCACCACCATCAAAATGAGCAAACCCCTAACAGTCATCGATCAACCGTTTCAAAACCACGAGGCACTCATCCCTCAGGAAGTAGAGTAACAGCCCGCAGGCAGCCATCATGGTGAGGAAGACAATGAGAGTGAACGAGTGCTAGTGAAAACTTCGAAAGAGGATGGAGAGGCGATGGTGACTTAGCTGAAATTACAAAGTGAAGAAATTATGGGAGAAAAATTGGAGAAATAAAACCCCATTAACTTTGTTAATCATGAGGATGTCAAATATATACAAAGAAGCACCAGAGGGATGGAAAGGAAAAAATCTCAAAAAATTTATATGACATATCTATCCTTGTCTATTCTACCCATCTAATTCTAATCTATCCAACAGTGACCAGAAAACAAAACCGTAGCAGAATAAAACAGAATCAAAAACATAAAATTGACACTCCTTCATGGAGCATCGTTTCCCTGTTCATACTGGAGGACCTCCTCTGAAACGTCTAGCACTTCCTCAACCTCAACCTCAACCTCCTTTGCGTCGTATTCTTCTTCTTCTCCTTCTTCACTAGCCTCTCCATCTCTCAATTTCCGTCTCTCTGTCTCTTCTTCTTCATGCGATTGCCTCCATCTGCTCACCCACTCATACCATTCATCCTTTAGCATCCTCCTCTCCTCACGGTCCTGCTCACTCAAAAGCAAAGATACATCTTGATCCTCAGCCTCGTACTTTTTGATATATTTCTTAAGGTTCTTTGCAATCTCTTCTTCTTTCTCTGGGCTCAGAAGGGATGGTGGCCTTGGGCGCCATGAGAACTGTAAAACGAAAATTGTTAATTATTAAGCAATCCATGCCTCAGAAAAATTTACAGCAAGGGCATGGATTGCCAAGGGCATAAAAAGAAATGCATTCATTCAATGTGGTACAAGTCATTCAAAAAAATGAACTATCTATATATAGGTCAGAAATGGCAAGCCAAAAATAAAAATAGAGGTATCATTCAAGATAAATAAGAAGTTGGATTATAGAATAGCTATTCCAAGAATTCCTATTACTGCAAAATAAAAAATTGCAATTGCTACATACCTAGTTCTTCAAATATAATTTGAAATCTATTTATGAGACCTGGCCCAATAATCAAGTCGTAGACTTCACAAGGATGTATTAGTATTTTTAGATATATTCCTAAATTATTACTAAGGTCCTTTATGTGCAACCAAACAAAATGACAGTTATTATTTCTCCATTTTATTCCTTAAAAAATTACACTTCTATTCCTACTTTATTGCGTTTTATGAGCCAAATATGGTGTAGAGGAATAATAGAAGGAATTACATGAGATTCCAATAAACTAAGAAAGAACAGATTAAATCATTTCAAACCTGGAAGAAATGATCCTTCAAAATTCGGTAAAGCAGCTTGCCGTCGAAGGACCATATGTTGAAACCATTTTCCATCTCATGAACTGAAGTGATGGCAGTTGCAACATATCTGTGAGCACATACCCAAACAATCATGAAGATATCAATTTCATGAAACATAGAACGCTTTTATGTAGATTAAAAAAAAGAATCACTGAGAACCTGCCAATTCACCAATCACAATTACAATTCTTTTTAGGTTAAATGAAATAATAAACACTCCTGCATTACCTTCCCGAAGGATCCCATTCAATATCTGTTGCCATGAAATGCTCTGCTGTAGCCATAGTTTCAAGCTGATCAACGTTAAAAAATTCCAGCTGACCATTGAAATTCTTTAACCCGGCAAGTATAATATGGCGACCACCAGGTGACCAGAAAAGAGAATTCGCCTGTCTTCCTTTAAGGGCAGTTAGTTTGGAGACACGGCTAGTATTCTGGCCATTCTTCATGGAATAGAAGCTTATGTCAGGCCTTGGATTTTCACCATGGATTACAGCAAACCTGTGGCCCTTTGGCTCCCAAGCAAAGGCATGAATCTTGTCATTCTTATTCTCCAGCTCCAAAACCTCAATGGGGATATCTCGTTCTTTGATCCTTAACAGCTCAAAGCCTGTGTAAGTGCTTTTCTTAGTTTTGGTATACCGATCAACCTTGACAGCCAGATAATCGCCATTGCTTTGCCAATACATTTTGCAATCGATGGCACTAAAGAGAATCTTCTGTCTCAGCTCCTCCTTGCCAGGAATTTGGACAAGACTCACCTACCAATCATTAGTATTACGATTTAAGTATAATAACATTAAAGGAATCAAAAGATCCTTCTTAGAATAATACTAATTGTTATCTTAAACCAGCTAATATAAAGCAAAGAGTAGAAGCTATGACTCTCTGCCCCGCATGGCATTTATATATAGTATCGTACCATGGCATTTATGCCATACCATATGAATGAATATTCAAAAAATAGGAGAATGGCTCACTCTAGCTGGCTGGTTTCCTCCACCAAGTTCAGGAACAAAGATTGCAAGGATGGGATCAGTAGGTGACCAACTGAAATCCATCACATTTTCAACTTTCAGAGACTTTTTGTCGATAAGTGAAAAGGTTTCTGTTTCATAGACAGATATGACATTTTTCCCCATTCTGGCAAAGTATTTGTCATCTCTTCCACCACCCCACCTGTCCCATTAATTGAAACAAAAAACATAAATCATTATATCCATTATAAACAGGGAAGAAAAGGATAAGTATCTATAGTAAAAGATAGAAATAAACGAGACAAGATACCTAAAAACCGGCCAAGAAGCCCCCGTGATACCCCCAGAATCTCTTACTGAAAAATCATCTGCAGTTCCCTCGAAATCTCTCATAATTTTTCCCACTCTTATGTCAAATATATTAATCACAACCCTCTGCTTGGAAGATGTGTCATATTAGAGACAACCAACAAAAAAAAAAAAAAAAAGAACAAGAAAAAATAAATTTTCAATAGCACCAGCATAAAAAATATAGTAAACCTGTGGATCACGAGGATTGCTTGGCTCATGGCTGCTGTAGGTCACTAAATACTTCTTGCCGGGTGAAAAATCAATGAGTTTCACCTGCATTGTATATCAAAAGGCTAACGATGAAGATGGTAGTGACAAAAATTCGACAGATCTAGAAAAGGTAGGTAGAAATGTTGCCTGAGGATGAGCGTAATGCATGAGACGATTAAAGGAAGAGGCACCTCCCCATACTGCAGCGCCTTGCCCGTGTACTGTTGCTAAATAAGTCCCCAACGGTGACCAGTGCACAAAACTTTCTGTCCAGAACTGTCCAAGTGGAAAAGACATAGCAATTACAAGTCAAAACCCCAGGCTACAAATACATGTTATTTACTTGCATGTATAGCAACAGAAAAACTCAAACTAGCAAGATTGCAACGCAAAAAGATGAATGCCAATACAACATAAGCAAGGAGAGAGAAGAAAATCTGTAGCAAGATACTATGACTTACAGCACGCCTATGCATGAGTTCTGGCTTCAATTGTCTTGCATCATTCCAGAAAACTTCTGTGTCAGATCCAGCACGAATCACAAACTGATCACGTGCTTTTTCATCTGTAAGCCAGAGCTGAAGATTTTCCTGTAACAGATATGGAGAAAAAAATGTTCTGTAACTATATTAATAAGAAGAAGGAAAAATAAATTATTCCACAAAATTCGCATAACACGATAATAAAAAATAATGCCAAACATACATGATCTCCATAGCCAGGCAATCATCTTAAATTAAATGGCAGATCACAAAAATTAAAAAAAAAAAAAAAATCACTATTTACTTACACCAGGCGTATATGGCTTGATTTCAGGAGGTGACCACTCCTCTGGAACTTCCATAATCCTATCAAACTCTTCAAACACGTTGACAGAATAAAAATAAGAGGATTTGCCAATCCTGCACCCATTTTTCTCCTCCTTTGCATGTTTTGCCTACATCAATGAGGGTTTCTATACATGTTACACACTGTTTGTATCTTCAAAACTATTAGATAATAAGGCCATTCAAAATAGACGGATAGCACAGGAATCAGAATGTGAGAGAAAGAGAGAGATAGAACCTGAGCAGTATTACACTCGATAAAACAGTAGCCTAGTGTTTGCTGAGTTTCTGGATCAACAGGCATCCAAAGACCATTCTCCTTTATATCACTACTGTAGTCATTGTAGATCTTTCGCTCAAGTCTCTCAAATTTCTCCTGTGGAACGATTGGGAGATTATCAACAATGATGAAGTTGTCAAACCCCGTCTCCAACTCCAGACTATCCTCTTGGTAAAGATCTTCATCATCACTGCATAACAGTATGGAAATCATTAGTAATCTCTTCTCACTACAAACAAAAACATGGATCATCAATACTACATCCATTAAGAAACGTGCCTGATGATGCCAAAGTCATTGCCAGGAGGGAGGTGAATGCTATCAAGATCAATTTGGGATAAATCAATCCCCAAGCGTGCAGCCAGTTCTTCTATCATGATCTCCGCCATGACTATCGCCATAACTAAGCATACGTGAGCGTGGAAAAACTTTGCTTGCACTTTAAGTTAAGTGTTTGATAGAAACTGTTTCGATAAGCCTAGCGAGCAAGAGTATCAAATTATATCTATTTCAGCAAGATTATCAAATTTATATCTATTTTACTTTTTACTTTTAACCTGATAGGTCAATTGAGTTATCAAATAAACAGATTAGATTTAATGTTCTATTAGATAATTATTAGATATTTTTATTTTTACTAAAAGTAATTGTTAGATTTAAATGATCATAATTATTACATAATAAGCAACGAGACTATAGAAAAATCTTTATAAATTAGGCAATTAAAAAGATATCCATATTATTTAAAAAATTTCCAAAGCTCTCTCACTTGATCTAATAATCATACAACATTAATAATTTATCAATTAAATGTACAACTAACCCATTCATTTAATTAAATTACCTATTTCTATATTTTATTAAATGTGAGTTATAGCCTTCATATACTATTTAATTAGATATTTGACTTTAAGTTATAAAGAAAGAGACCTTAGATGCTTAATAGTTCTAATGGATCTTCGATCAGTGAAGATTATCATGATAAAGAATTATACATATTAAAATGGTATCTTTTCATTATCAAAACTCTGCTAATTAAAAAAATCGAATTTAAATCATCTAAAGTTATTATTTCCTAAGGTTTCTTAAAATTATTCCTTTAAGATGTTATCATGTAATTTCACATGATATTTCAAATTTATAGTTAATTTTAACAATTGATTTACTTTAAGTAACGTACTTTAGAAGATTCACTCCAACAAATATTTTCCACCAAAATAACAAATTGATATTATAATTTCAACTTTTGATGGTTTGAGAGGCTATGGAATGTGTAATTATCTTGTATTTTATTTGGATTTATTAATAATACGTATCATTTCATATCTCTTATCTAATTAATTAATTGTGTTTAGTATCTCCTTTCTTCATAAAAGTAATTTAATTGTCATTTAGGAGGAAAAAACATCACTTGGTTTATAAAAATGGATATTTCATTGTTATGGTTCAAATTGAAAAAGATATCAACATAATACAAAATATATAGCATGACTTAAAATGCTTTAAATTTTATATCTATTTATTTCTGATCTTAAATTAGTATATAAATCAATACATGCCGTCGTTTTCTAATTTAGTCGGTAGAGATGAGGGAAATGATTTTTTTTATTCTCACTAGATATTTAATGCTTAGCTTTTATGCCCAACAGCTACTAAGTTCGTCTCCTAGATATATACTAAAATTCACTTTGTGACCTCAATATCATGAAACTATCGCGTCTAAAATAATATTTAATAGTTTTAGACTTTAAATATCGCAACTTTTGGAGAAAGTCAAATAACATTTTTGACAAAAAATGTTAAAAAAAAAAGCCATCAAAAGCACGCTTCAATTATTTATCCTTTCACTCATATATCATACCCGTGGTTTTATATAATTTTTCACCTTGATTACTATTTTTCAGTTTTTTACACTTTACATAGATGTATTTTGCTCCGCTTTAAAATATTAGAGAATATTTACTAGTTGTTAAGTTTCAACTTTTGTTAACTATTACTTTACCCAACAAAAAAAAAAAAAAAAAGAACTTTTTCTTTCTATTTTTTTTTTTTCTTTTTCGGAATTTGAACAGTTGCGTTTTTGTCCATTTAAAGAATTAGAAATCGGTTGATTAAATATTTAATATAAGCATGTACAATTTATGTGAAAGGTAAAATAAAAAATCCAAGGCTCTCACTCTTCCATTCTCGAACCCAATGATCATTGTGTTTTTTTTTTTTTTTTTCTTTTTTCCCTCACGCAGTTTCGTATATAGGCATATATAATTTCTAATGTGATGTCATGTACGCATAGCTAGGGGGACAATCTTGTAAACTTGTTGTATTCTGTATTTAAGCTCAAATGAGTTCGTATTTGAAAAACTTTAATCATAATATGGTGATTTATTAATCATATTTAAAAAGTTAAACACATAACAACTCGTTTAATAAACATATTATAAGTCCAAAACTCGTTTATTAATTAAAAAATCTAAAGTAAATATTAAAATAATTAAAACAAAAGAATTTATAAACTAAAGTCTAAAAGAACCATCACTTGAACATTTAACTATAATGCAACAAACTAGAATCTTAAACAAAGTAAGTTTATTCAAACATAACAAAATAGTTCAATAATTTGCTACATCATGTCAACTAGTTAAGCTAAGTCATGACCCAATATAATAATATTAGAGACGGCATATTCAAATTAACCACATATTTTAATATTCAATAGAGATAGTTACAAATTCTCCAATGGTAAAAAAAAAACGTTATTAAGGTACCACTTCTCCATAAAGAACTGTTAATTCCTTAGAATTTCCACTTTGAAACATCATTATTTATGTAAAACTAAAATATAGATAATATAAACGGACACCAAATTATCATTTACATAAGATCTCTACCACATATAGCTTAGAACATAGGTTAATATCTCACAGAAAAATTAACAATCGCAACTTTAAATTGATTGATAGGTTTATAAATGGGTATAAGTATTAAACTATACCCATGCACATTTATGAAGTTATAATTGTTGTGCTTAATATAAAACCAATTATTATCGTCCACTAGTGATGCTCTAAATTATTTGGCTAGACAGCTAAATTGCCTAAAGTATAACCTCATCCCCTTAATTTTGACAAATTATGAAAATAACCAATGCTAAGCAGAATTAACCTACCTTATTCTCTCCTTTTCTCCTTCGGTGATACTTACGATGTTTTTTTTTTTCTTTGGCCGAAAATACATAACGATATACTACATAGAAACACTTGTACTTGAATTTAGTAATGTTTTCCTCTTCTTACCCAATAATGTATCTTGATTTCATTTCAACAAAGTACCCTTCTTCTTCTTTTTTTTGGCAATTTTGTTTTTTCTAGCGCAAACGAGTTAGTACAAAAAGATATCGAAATTTTTTTCCCCACTTTAGGCACATTTTCCCATCATCTTTTTATTAGTGATACCTTTTAACAATTTATGATTTTCTATTTATCCTATATACTATTTGTTGTTAATGACTTTAATTCGTGAATAATGCTTTTTTTTTTTTACTTTGAGTTATCTTTAAGTAACAAAATGTATGAGATTTTATTTGTGTATTTTTATGTAAATATAAAATGCCTTTTACATGATCATACCCAAAACTCAATACTTTAGCCAAAGAGAATGATGATTCAACAAAATATGGTTGGGGAAACTCTGTAAATATGTTCTCTAGTACTAAGGTTAGATATCATAAATGGCAAACGATGATATAATAAAGCAAACCATTGACTAATTTTGGAAGACAAAAAAAAGAAGAATCATGATGATTAATGATATGTCTTTTTGGCGAAACATTGAAGCAAAGCGCGTTTTTCTAATGATTTTGTTTTTGTGAAGTATAGAGCCTTATAATTTATTTTTTATTTAATATACTTGCTTAACATTTGTTAGTTAATTAGTTAATATTGTTAACTAATTAAATACTTTTCTATTAGTAGACTTTAGCTAATAGCTATAAATAGTTAGAATGTAAATAGGCACTCTCTGCATTTTAAATCTAAGAAAATATACACTTCGTTTCCATCTGTAAAAGCTTTCGGCAAACAATACTCGAAGCAAAGTGATCCAAATCAATCAATGGTAGAAGTTAGCTTTCTCATGGTATCAAAGCAATAAGACCTTTGTAACTTGTCTTCTATTTTGATTGCTCATTTACTGTTCAATTGTTTGCTGCAATTCTTCATAAAGGAAATAGATCATGGTGAATAATAATGAACTAGGTATTACTATGACTTAGTTTGATACAATAATAGGCTCTTTGTATGTTTCTAATTTGGATAGTCTAGGTACAACAGATAATGGTGTGTACATGTGAATTAGCTTCCAAGGTTGAGAAGTCTCGAAATGATAATTAGAAACATTATCTTCAATGGATCTAATTTCTTAAGTTAGAGTCATTCTACTCGGATGGGTTTAGGTGCCAAAATGAAGTTAGGATTTATCAATGGTGGAATTCCTAAAGCTAACGAAACTACTAATTATTTGATAAAGTGGAAAAGAGCAATTACAAGGTGAGATGCTAGATTTTGAGCTCAATGAGTAGTGAATTATCACAAAATTTCCTTTATGCTAGTTCGGCTAAGGATCTATGGTTAGAGCTTAATGAATAATATAGACAAAGTAATGGTCCATTAGTATATCAAATTCAACATGATATATGCAATACATAATAAGGAAACATTACTGCTAGCGTATACTTTCACAAACTAAAAAGGTTGTGGGATGAGTTACGTGCATTAAATGGAATACCACATTGTACCTACAGAAGGCTAGAATATTGTATTTTTGGTTTAGTAGAAAAACTTTCTAATTTTAGTTCCAAAACAAGTTGATTTAATTCTTAATGGGTGTCACGCCTCGAAACGGTAGAGTCATAACAACCCCATCGTGTAAACCATCCTAAGATAGAAATTGGCCTTATAACCGCTATCTTAGACCCGATCTACACAAGGCATCCACGACTAACCCACTTTGAAGTAAACAGTTTGTAATTTGAATAAATCATTTACCTTAGAAAGTGAGGAAATATATATATTCACTATAATTCAGTTATTACAATTAAAGTTTACAATATTTCTCCGTAATATATTTCTTAGTTATTATATTATTCAAAAATGAAAAGTTCTAAAATAAAAGCTTAAACCTTAAAAATATATGTTTGTTCTCCAAATGTTTTTTCTCACTCTCCAGAATTCAACAGTTACTAACTTTGGAGTAGTTATATGTCGCTTCTTAGCCAGCACCTGTACAACATCTATAAGAATGTGAGCAACCACAGCTCAGTAAGTTAAGATGGAGGACTTCAAACTATACCATAAACACAACAAGGTTATCGATCAACTTATTAAGTGCAATGTATGTGCAAGTAAATGCCATCGCATGATGTTATCCGGCCTGTTGTGAGATTAGAGAAATTGCGCCCGTTCTAATCCGAGTTGAGGAGTTGCCATTAATGCAACAGCTCACAACCAAACTCAGGCTTGTGTAATAGAGACCTTGCTCCTCTCGCGACTACCTTCGAACCATTGACTTTACCCTCACCGCGATCTCCTCACCTGTCACTTAGTTCGACTGAGGATAAAGAAGGGACCCTTTGCAATCCCGCGCTATCCCTTTCGAAGGGGTCAGTATTTGGCCGGAGAATCCTAGGTTTCCCCTAATGGGTTGCCATGCAGGTCCGATTATGATTATAAGTCATATATTTGATTAGGTTCAATTTAGGGTGATCATTCATTTCATACAAATCATACAATATAAGCCAGAACAACCAATAGAATCATAGCATCACTCATAATCAAGCACATGCACACATCCAACTATTTAATAAACACAACCAAGCATAATCTTAAGTCTAAAAAATACAGCATCGTATTAATCCCAACTTACCTCAACTCCTCACTCACTCACTCGAGGTCCGACTTGCTCAGGTCATCGCCGATCATCCTTATAACACAAATGTGGTTTCAGTTTTTCATATAACTATTATAGGTTTACTTTACCCTATAACGCTTATTGTTATGTTTTGTTTAACGTTTAATATACCTAATTATCTAGGTCTTGAGTCTTTTACAATTATTCTAGGTTTGGGGTTAGGTTCGGGTTCAGTTTCTGTATCGATTTCTAAATTAGGTTCTAGTTCGATTTCTAAGTATTGTTTTATATTCGAACCTTAAAAATTCGTTTCAACTCATAATGTGAAATTAATTACATTACTTCCCGATCTCCTAAATATCATCATTACCCTTAGTCAGTATTTTATTTCACCCGGTACACTTAAATCCTTATTAGTGTACCGAATTTACTCTTGATGTGAAAATTTTTTTACATTTTTCATATAATTACATAAATTCAAGTCTTCTATCAGTTTTATTGTATATTTTTATTATTATCATAATATTAAACTTTATTCTAATATTTTCTATTTATTATATTTTCAATAATTACATATTATGTATTATCACCTATTATGTATATAACACACATCTAATATTTCTTTTACTCTAATTACCATCTCCCAACATCAATTATCATTTCAAAATTTCTAAATTCATCATAAAACATATACTTATTCACTAAATCGGTAATTAACCATTTAATTACTTTATTAACCCTAAATTACCCATTTTATGCCTCATTTTAAAGCCTAAAAATTATCTAAAATTTTCGAAATTTAGTTTTTAAAAATGGGCTTCATAGCACTATTCTATATCATCTAAGAAGTCTATACAAAAATTTCGGGTTCAAAATTACACTCCTAAGGTCATTTATTTCTAAACCAAAATATACTCGATTTTGCATGATTTCTTAAGGACCCTATATCTCGAGACATATTTTCATCAAAATAATATTTTTTCCTACAAACCACATACAAAAATATTCTAGAATAACAAAATTCATAATTTTCTAAGAATATTTATTATTTTTAGTATTCTTAGAAAATTACATAAAATCAGGCTGGAAATCGGACTCACCGATCTAGGTGGCTCCGGCCGCCGTGGCCTTGTCGGCCAGTCTGGGCGCTGCCACCACCGTATGGTGATGGTGGCCGTCCACTCTCAGCTGCTCGTCTGGTGTGGGTTCCCTTTAAAGGCCCTAATTGCACAGTTTTTCCTATTTTTTTTTTCTAACCCTAATTTTTCTCTCAATTTTAGCCTCTCCCTAATTTTCTCTGATTTCTAACTGTCCAAATAAGCTTCTGAATTTTTCTTACTATTTATAGAGCTTTAGGGAAATTATTGTGCATTAAATTGGACAAAACATTGTCTAAATCCCTTAATTTTTGGCTTTTTAGTTGCCCTAATTTAATTGGCTGATTTTTTTCTTATTTTTCCCAGCTGCCATGACCTAATTCTAGATCATTTCTTATTTTTCCTGATTTTTCTTGATTTTTTCTTAATTAATTATGAATTTTCTTTAAGTATTTAGTATTATTTTAGCACATTTCGCATATTTTAAGTAATTACGCATATTTATATCTACATGTAAATTCATATATAGTACAAATAAATATTCCTAAATATTATTTAGGTCATTTTATGATTTTTAGTATACATATAATTTATCTCTAGTAATTCATTAATTATCGGAATGCATTTTACGTATTTTCGATAAATAACGAGTTTTGGCTTGATCAGATCTTTTAGCCGATCAAAACCTTGAGGGACTGGTTGTGAGGCTTACAGCCAAATCGAGCCCACATTACACATCGCTACACTCTACAACCTGGAACCCAATCCTTTAATCACATCCAGTAGCTACCCATGAAGTCCCATCACCACCACCGTAACCACATTCCTTTGACAATCGCCTAAACTAACTCTAACCGTAGAAGCATCATGTCTGCCCCTACTATCCCTAATACAAAACACATGAAAAACTCCTCCCTTGTTTGTTTTGGTGCTGAAACTGCCCAGATCAAGCCATCCATGAGCTGTTGATCTTTTCTCATTACTACGACCCGTAACCTTATCTAGCTCCGAACCAAACCCGATCTATGCGCCCAATATCCGACCCGCATGAAGCCTTTAGTCCAGCCCTAGTTTCTTTTATTTGTTTATTTATTGTAATTTGTAACTACCCAAAGAAATCCGAAAAAGAAACAAAAAAGAAGAAAAGGAAAAACAAATAAAACTGAAAAAAAGAGAGAGCTTAGTTTGATGTTTTCTTTTTAATAAGAAAATTAGAAATAGAAAGAAAGGAAATAAGTAAAATAATATAAATGGAAAAACAAAAACATTTTGCCACTTAGAAAGGAATCAATTTTTCAAAAAATAAATAAATAAATCGATCTTTTCGGGTACTTTAAAACTCTTCAAAATAAACTAATTAGGACCCTTTAGAAGATTTTCAAAATGAATTGAAAAGGCTAAGAAACTTCAACTTGACTCATTTTTACAAAATTAAAAATCAATCAACTCACTAATATTTTCAAATAAATTACGGAAGTTTGATCTCGAATAATAGATATGTAAGCACTCATACGCAAATATGAGATGACTTCACTTAATTGCATGTGATATGATTTATTGTTTTTTGTAAATAGAAATTGAAATCTCAAAATGGTATTTTTTAAAGATAAAATTTAAATTCAGAAAGTTAAAAATAGTGGCCATTAATGGTTTAATATGATAGCCTCCAAATCCAAAATCTTAGATTTTCAAAACCTTTTTCTTAAAATTGGTTTTTCAAGTAGACTAATGTTTAGCTTAAATCGATCTACCCAATCAATTTAATCTATCCTACTCATTTTCTCGGCTCCAGTCGAGTGACAACTCCGAGTATTTCCAAAACATGTTTTAAAAACTTAGATTTTCCTTAAACCTTAGTCGATTATCAATATTGAATGGGTAAAGTTTAGTATTGATCGGTTTAGGGAAAACTTATAAAAACCGAGAAAAAATCAAGCTTGACGGGATGGTGACTCCATTGGGGATGTAAAGAAGGTTAGCCATCTAACTTTCCAAATTTAAAATTTATTCTTTGAAATCACCTTATTAAGTGTAATTTATTTATTTATTTACTCATTATTATTTTCTACATTTGTATGTGGTTGTACTAACTCTTTTACTTTCTGTATCATATTTATATGGTAGAAACGGTCAAATTCGGACCATATTAGGACCCTAGGATAGAGGGCCCATTGTGTAAATTTCGAGTGTTGTAGTGTAATCATTGCTCGAGGTTGATTAAGCTACCCCTACTTAAGTTTAATGTAAACAATGAAAGTGTTTTTTTTTTCCAAAAAAAATGATGATGTCGCAAAGCTTAACAACTTTTTAGAACGTACCCTAGTTGTATCTATTCCCCTTAAGTTCAAGTTAACACAATATTCATAAGAATTGTACTTTCTTTTGTTGCATTGATAACTGATTCTTATCCCTAAAATGTGCAGACCTAGAATGGCAAATAACCAAGCATGATGAAACTTCCTATTTAAAGAAGAAACTTGAATGCTCTGAAGCTCACAACTAAGCCTTAAGGGCCCTTTTGGAACAGGTCATTAAGGAAACTTATGAAATGCCGGAAGACCTGAAGGCTCATCTAGGAGACTTAGTTTAGAGTTTTTCTTATTTATATCTAGAGAGCCTAGAATAAATGTCAAGTTTCAAGAATAAGTTTTAGGCCTTCTTCCTTTGTTTTCTATACTCTAATTTTTCAAAATAATAAAAGGTGCTCTTTTAGTTTAACATTCTTTATCATCTAGTATCTCCTTCTTTGTAAAATTCTTTGATACAACTCATTTAACCAATCTCCTCTCCCCTTTAGGGAAATGTAAATAAAATCTACTGACTTGTTTATTTTCTCGGTTTCTATAAAATAAAACTTTATCTTTCTTTCTCATACAAAAAAAAAAAGAGAAAAGTTGCTAATTGTTAAAGAATTTTTCCTGTCAAGTTCATATAGCTAATGATAAGATCGCTTCCCTGGAAAAGACAGTGCGTTAGATGGCCCAACAATTATAGATTTTATTTCCCATAATCACTACTCTTCAAGTGCCTTAAAATTCAAGTCTAGAAAAAAGACGTTCAAACCTATAAGAAAAAGTAACGATGCTACAAGAAGGCATTACAGATTTGGAAATGGAGATGGGCCCGATACTTAGAAGATTTCAGCACTCTGTCACGCCCCGAAGCGGCAAAGTCGTAACAGCCCTGCCGTGTAAACCATCCTAAGATAAAAATTGGCCTTACAACCGCTATCTTAGACCTGATCTACACAAGGCGTCCATGACTAACCCGCTTTGAAGTAAACAATTTGTAATTTAAATAAATCATTTATCTAAGAAAGTGAGGAAATATATATTCACTATAATTTAGTTATTACAATTATCGTTTGCAATATGTCTCCAAAATATATTTCCTAGTTATTACATTATTCAAAAATAAGAAATTCTAAAGTAAAAGCTTAAACCTTAAAAATATATGTTCATTCTTCAAATGTTTTTCCTCACTCCCCAGGATCTAGTAGTTGCTAACTTCAGAGTAATTGTTTGCCGCTTCTTAGCCAGCATCTGCACGACGTTTATAGGGATGTGAGCAACTACAGCTCAGTAAGTTAAGACGGAGGACTTAAAACTATACCATACACACAACAAGGTTTCCAATCACTTATTAGGTGCAATGCATGTACAAACAAATGTCATCGCACGACGTTGTCCAACCCGTCATGAGATTAGAGAAATTACGCCCGCTCTAATCCGGGTTGAGGAGTTGCCATTAATGCAACAGCTCACGACCAAACCCAGGCTTGTGTAATGGAGACCTTACTCTTCCCGCGACTACCTTCGAACCACTGTCTTCACCCTCGCCGTGACCTCCTCTCCTGTCACTTAGTTCGACTGAGAATGAAGAAGGGACCATTTTGCAATCCTGCGCTATCCCTTCCGAAGGGGTCGGTATTTGGCCGAAGAGTCCTAAGTTCCCCTAACGGGTTGCCATGCATGTCCGATTATGATTATCGGTTAGATATTTGATTAAGTCCAGTTTTGAGTGATCAATCCTTTCATACAATTCATACAATACGTGCCAGAGCAACAAACAGAATCATAGCATCACCCATAATTAAGCACATGCACATATTCAACTATCTAACAAGCACAACCAAGCATAATCTTAAGCCTCTAAAATACAGCATCGTATTAATCCCAACTTACCTCGACTCCATGCTCACTCACTCGAGGTCCGATTTGCTCAGGCCATCGCCGATCATCCCTATAACACGAACGTGGTTTCAGCTTTTCATATAAATATTATAAGTTCATTTTATCCTATAACGCTTATTGTTAGGTTTTGTTTAAGGTTTAATATGGCTAATTATCTAGGTATTAAGTTTTTTACAATTATTCTAGGTTTGGGGTTAGGTTCAAGTTCGGTTTTCGCATCGATTTTTAAATTAGGTTTTTAGTTCGATTTATAAGTAATGTTTTAGATTCCAACTCTAGAAATCCGTTTCAACCCATAATGTGAAATTAATCACATTACTTTCCGATTTCCTAAATACCATCATTACCTCTAATTAGTATTTTATTCTATCCGGTACACTTAAATCCTTATTTGTGTACCGAATTTACTCCTAATGTGAGAAATTTTTACATTTTTCATATAATTACATAAATTCAAGTTTCCCATCAGATTTATTGTATATTTTTATTATTATCATAATATCAATTTTTATTCTAATATTTTCTATTTAGTATATTTCCAAAAATTACATATTATGCATTATTGCCTATTATGTACAAATGCACTTCTAATATTTCTATCACTTTAATTACCATCCCTAAATATCAATTATCATTTCAAAATGTCTAAATTCATCCTAGATCAGATTTTACTCCTATTTTCCCTGATTTACAAAATTAACTTAAAGTTAACTATTTTTCCCTATTAATCATTTACTACATAATTAAATCTAACACCCTAAATGCTACAAGTATCATACTCCATCAGATTTCAACATCCTAAAACATATACTTATTCACTAAATCAGTAATTAACTATTTAATTGCTTAATTAATCCTAAATTACCCATTTTATGCCTCATTTTAAGGCCTAAAAATTATCTAAAAATTTCAAAAATTAATTTTTGAAAATGAGCTTCATAGCACTGTTCTATATCATCTAAGTAATCTACACAAAAATTTTGGGCTCGAAACTACACTCCTAAGGTCATTTATTTCTAAATCGAAACATGTTCGGTTTTGCATGATTTCTTAAGGACCCTATATCACGAGACATATTTTCATCAAAATAATATTTTTCATACAAATTACATACAAAAATATTTCAGAATAACAAAATTCATAATTTTCTAATAATATTTACTATTTTTACAAAATTACACAAGAATCAGGCTGGAAATTGGACTCACCGATTTGGGTGGCTCCGGCCACCGTGGCCTTGTCGGCCGGACTGGGCGCCGCCACCACCGTGTGGTGGTGGTGGCCGTCCACTTCCAGCTACTCATCTGGTGGGGGTTTCATTTAAAAGCCCTAAATGCACAGTTTTTCTTTTTTTTTTCTAACTCGAATTTTTCTCTCAATTTTTGCCTCTCCCAAATTTTCTCTGATTTGTAACTATCCAAATGAGCTTCTAAATTTTTCCTGCTATTTATAGACATTTTTTGTAATTAATATGTATTAATTTGACAAGACTTTACCCATTTTCCTTAATTTTTGACTTTTAGGTTGTCTAATTCTTATTGGCTAATTTTTCTTTTGCAACTTTGGACCTGCCACGACCTGACCTTGATTCATCTTATCCTCTTCTGATTTTTTTCTGATTTTTCCATAATTATTTTATAATTTTCTTTAATATTTACTTAGTTTTTGGCCAATTTAAGTAATTTCGCGTATTTTTATCTACACGTAAATACATGTGGGATACACGTGAACATTCCTAATTATTGTTTTGGTCATTCTAAAATTTTTAGTATACATATAATCTATCTCTAGTAATTTTTTAGTTATTAGATTACACTTTTCACTTTTTCGGTAATTAGTACTTATTATGCTTAAAATTTGAAAATTTTATAGTCTTCTATTTTACTACTTATTTTCTTAAATTTAAGTTTACGGGGTCATTTTTATTAATATTTCTCTTAATAGTTTATAATTTGGGTTTGATCGGATTCTTTAATCGATCGTCCAAAATATTATGTTCTAGTTCAATCCTATGTTCAATTGGCTTAACTTTGGGGCTTACACACTCGATGTCCAATATCGATCAAATGTCACTAAACTTAAATATCGAAGGTGGCCCAAAAAGAAAAAGTTAAAGATGAGTGAGAAAAAATAAGCCCAAGGGACTCGGAAGAGATAATTCACTCAATTGAAGATCTCAATGATCGAAATCTTTCATCATCTAAAAAAAGCAAGGATCATAGCCTGTGAACCTCCCAATTTGAATTACAAATCATACAGCTTTGAGTCAAAAGCACGATGTGACTATCATATGAGTCAGAAGGGGCACTTCATTGAAAAATACTGGAGATTAAAGAACAAGATTTAAGATCTGATTGATGCTAAGGTCATTCAGCCAAAGCTTCTTCAAGTCGGTCCTTCTTTAAGTCATGAAGGTAGTTTAACTAAATCACCTAATGCTCCAATTCTTTTAAGTGTACCGATGACTTTTAACAAGCTTACAGGTTGTCTTAAATAGTTGGATGCTTAAAATAGAGTAAGTTAAGGCAGGGGTAAAGAATAAACAAATTCTTTTTAATAAAGTTTGGTTTTGAATAGCTTTGTAACAGCTGGAATAAAGTTATCTTATTTATTGCCTTTTTAATTAAGTGATTACGGTTTGATTAACATTAGGGCAAATAAATTCTTTTATGAGGAATTGGTAACTCACTTTTAAAAGGTTTAGAATGAAAAGAGATAAAAAACATCCCATACACTAACCTTTAAAAGCACTTTGAGAGTTGAGCGACATTAGGGTAAATACATTTTAGACTCATTCCTCAAAGGAGGTCGATTTTGAATTTGATACACAAATTAAAGTGAAGTTAGGCATTCATTTTCAAATCCTAAACACATCTATCCATTGCTAAACTCATTGGATCGATTTGAAAAATTTTTCAAATTTAAACCTTATCAAGAACCACTCCATAATGGGGTAATTCGGAGGTTAAGGTCATTAATCAAGAGAAAAGGATAAAATTAGTTTATGCTTACATAAGTACGTTAATTCAAAACGACTTTTATCTTTGGTAAGTTATTTTTCTTTGAAACAAAGAAGAGCCAATCCTTTACAAACACCTCGGGTTTATACGAACCCATATACTAAGAATCCATGGATTTAGAGCTTTGAATATCTTTGAAGATGATAATTCTTGGGGTTGAAAGAAAAGAAAGAAAAAATAGCAAGAAATAATGGGGCAAAATAATTAAAAAGAGAAAAAAAAAGAAGAAGAAGAAACAATAAAGAAAAAGAAAAAAAAAAAGAAGCGAAGAAGGCTTGAAAATTGGATTTGTGTATAAGAGGAAAAAATCCTAATAGAAGAAAAGCCTCTAATCGAAGAAAAGCCCCAACTGAGGAAAGCCCAAAAGATATAAGACCCATAATTAAAGCCCAAACATTGCTAAGAAAGACAAAAACATTTATGCCCATGCCCAACCTAAAAACAAACCACAAACTCAAAGCCCATTTATCCATCACAAACACAAGGCCTTCCCACCACCATTACCACCCTCACCTAATAAAAGTTCTTCTGATCACAAAAAATAATTTATCCTATATAAAAAGTGTTTTTGAAACTGGGGCAAGCATGCTTCTAATTTTTCCTAAAAGGTTTTGACTTGTACACTCAGGTTGAATAAGTAAATCTTTAAAAATAAGCCTTCTCATTAGCACTCTTTGAAACCCTTTGACAAAAGCTTAAATCCATAATGCTGAACTGAAAAAGACCTAACATGTTGATCAAGGTATATCACTTGCAAAGGGAAAATCTCTTTCATATGAATTACCGAGTAGATGGCAAGCTATGCGCCTTGATTATTGACAAAGGAAGCTATACCAATGTTATAGTACAAGGAGTAGTTAAGGCTATAAAGTTACCAACCCTTCCACACCCTAAACAATATAAGATTTACTGGTTGAACAAAAAAGGAGGTTTACCCTTTGCTGAGTAGGTTAGAGTACCGATTACCATTGGTGATAGGTACAAGGATGAGGTGTTTTGTAACATCCTTCCCATATGCACTTCGCACATCTTACTTGGCCGACCCTGGTTGTTTGACTAAAAGGTATTATATGATAGGTATAGGAACACCTACATGTTCCAGAAGGATGGAAAGAAGGTTGTACTGACCCCTATGAGTTCGAATGAAGTGCAGGAGTCACAAGAGAAGGTTGCCAGATCACTACAATGGAAATCCTTAGTGATTTCCTGAGTTTAATTTTTTCATGAAGTCAAGGTCGATGAATGCGCGGTCCTTTTAGTCAAGAAACTTCTAGAGTTAAGAGAAGTCGAGAGCTTACTTGCCGAAGTGCAAATACTACTATAGAAGTATGCTAACCTATTTCTTACCAAGATGTCGAAAGGTTTACCACCCTTAAGAGGCATTAACATTGCATTGACCCTTCAGCTTGGAGTTGTGCTGCCGAATTGACTTGCTTATAGGCACAATCCCAAGCAGACAGTATCACACCTTGAAGCGGCAAAGCCGTAACAGTCCTATCGTATAAATCATTCTAGGATAAAAATTGACTTTATAACTGCTATCTTAGATCTAATCTATACAAGTCGTCCATTACTAACCCGCTTTGAAATAAATAGTTTATAAATTAAATAAGTTATTTACCTAAAAAATTATGGAAATATATACATACATTAAGATTCAAGTATTATAAATAATATTTATAGGGTTTTATTGTCATATGTTTCTTAAGTAATACATTATTTGAAAATGAAAGATTCTAAATAAAAGCTAAGACCTCAAAGATATATTTGTGCTTCAGATGTATTTCCTCACTTCCTAGAATTCAACAGTTGCTAGTCTCAAGGTAATTATAAGCCCCTTCTTAGCTAGCACCTACAACAACGTTTATAGGAATGTAAGTAACCACAGCTTAGTAAGTTGGGACAGAGACACAAAACCATACAACAAACATAAACAAGGTTATTAATCAAATTATTAGGTGCAATGCATGTTTAAGCATATGCCATTGCACAACGTTGTCCAGCTGATCGTGAGATTAAAGAAATTGCACCCGCTCTAATCTAGGTTAAGAGTTTATATTAATGCAACAGCGCATAACCAAACCTAAGCTTGTGCAATAGAGACGCTACTACTCCTGTGACTACATTTAAACCATTGACTTCACCCTTGTCGCGACTTCCTCACCTGTCACTTAGTTCGACTAGGGATGAAAAAGAGACTAATTATGCTATCCTGCGCTATCTTTTTCCAAGGGGGTCGGTATTTGGCCAGAGAATCATAATATTCCCTTAATAGGTTGCTATGTAGATCCGATTTATGTTTACAAGTTATATATTTGATTAGGTTCAGTTTAAGGTGCTCGATCATTTCATGCAAGTCATACGATACAAGCCAAAGTAGTAAATCAAATCACATCACATCATCAACTCCAAAATAGACACATGCACACAGTCGACTATTTAACAAATATAATCAAATATAATTTCAAGTCTTCAAGTACTACAACCTACTACTCTAAAATATAGTGATGTATTAATCCCAACTTACTTGGACTTCTCGCTTACTCACTCGAGGTACGACTTGTACTAGTTATCGCTAAAAATCCCTATAATACAAATATTATTTCAGTTTTTTACATAACTGCTAAATATTGGTTTTATTCTATAGCTTATTGTTATCTTTTATTTAGGGTTTAATATACTCATTTATTTAAGTTTTTCATTCTTTTACAACAATTCCTAATTTCGAGTAAGATTCTAATTCAGTTTCTTAATCGATTTCTAAATTAGATTTTCAACTCGATGTTTGATTATGGATTTTATATGTAAACCCTAGGAAATCATTCCGACCCATAATGTAAAATTAATCACTTTATTTTCGGTTATCCTAAATATCATAATTATCTATAATCAGTATTTTATTCCACTCGGTATACTTAAATCCTTATTAGTGTATTGAATTTATTCCCCATATGAGAAAATTTTACACATTTTATATAAATACCTAAATTTAAATTTCTTACCAGATTTATTATATAGTTTTATTATTATATTATTAATTTTTATTTTAATATTTTCTATTTGTTATATTTCCTATTTCACATATTATATATTATTACCTATTATGTACATAATACACGCATCTAATATCCTTATCACTTCAAATATCATCTCTCAAGTTCAATCAAAATCTTAAAATATCTAAATTTATCTCAAATCAAATTTTACACCTAAATACTGTAATTAACAAAATTAACTTAAAATATACCATTTTTACATATTACATATATACTACATAATACCCTAATAATTACATTTAACACCTTAAATACCACGAATATCACACTTCATTAGATTTCAACATCTTTAAACATATAATTACTCAATAAATCAGTAATTACTCATTTAATTACTTAAGTAACCCCAAATTACCTATTTTAGGCATCATTTTAAGGCCTAAAAATTATCTAAAAATTTAAAAAATTAATTTTTAAAAAAGGGCTTCATAAAATTGTTATATAACCCCTAAGTCGTCTACACAAAAATTTTGAGTCCAAAACTACACTGTTAAGCCTATCTATTTCTAAATCAAACAAAGCTTGAGTTTGCACGGTTTCTTAAGGACAGTATATTTCTAGACGTAAATTCATCAAAATAAATTTTTTTCCTAAATATACACACTAAAATATCTTAGAATAAGAAGATTCATAATTTTCCAAATATGTTTAATATTTTTAGAAATTTAAGAAAAATCGGGAGAGAATAAAAACTTATAGGCATTGGCTACTCTGGCCACCGCCAGCCACCGGGGCCTTATTGGTCAGCTTAGGCGTTGCCACCACTATGTGGTGGTGGCGGCGGCTACCCACTTCTAAGTGCTCATCGGGTGTTGGTTTTCCTTTAAGGCCTTAATTGCATGGATTTTTGTAAACCTTAATCTACCCTTTATTGTCAACTCTCTTTGATTTTCTATAATTCCAAACATCCCAAATGAGTTTTTGTAAAATTTTGGGTATTTATAAAGGTCTTGGAGATTTTTTGTGCATTAAATTGAGGTGACATGAGCCTTACCTCTTCCTTTTCTTACTTTCTATTTGTTGCATTTTAATTGGTTAATTTTGTTTCTCTATTTCCAAGTTGCTACGCCTCAAATTTGGATCATTCCTCATTTTTCTTGATTTTTTCTTAATTATTCATGCATTTTCTTTAATTATTTAACATTATTTTAGCCTATTTCACGTAATTTAAGTAATTACGCATATTTCTACTTACATATAAATTCATATATGATACAAATAAATATTTCTAAATATTATTTGTGTAATTTCATGATTTTTAGTGTATGTATAATTTATCTCTAGTGATTCGTTAGTTATTGGAATGCATTTTACGTATTTTCCACATTTCTGATAAATTACGAATAATATACATAAAATTTGATAATTTTATATTCTCTTATTTTTTTTACTTATTTTCTTAAATTCAAACTTACTAGGTCATTTTTACTAATATTTCTAGTTTTACTTTATAATTTAGGCTCGATCGGATTTTTTAGTTGATCGCTTAAAAACTTTATGTATTAAGCCTAATCTTATAGTCACAAAGCCTTATACAAGCAGTCGAGTTAAAGAAACAAGTGGACGAGTTAGTGGGTCATGGATATGTTCATAAGAGCATAAGCTCCTATTACGTGCCAACTGTGATAGTGTCGAAGAAGGATGGATCATAGAGAATGTATATTGACAACTGAGCCATCAAGAAGATTACCATTAAGTACCGATACCTGATCCTGTGACTTGATGATATGCTTGACGAGTTACATGGTGCTCACATCTTTTTAAAGATTGACTTGAAGAGTGGCTATTACTAAATCCAAATGAGACCTGGAGATGAATAGAAGATAGCCTTCAAGACAAGGGATGGTTTGTTTAAGTAGTTGGTGATGTCGTTCGATTTGACGAATGCATTGACTACATTTATGTGGTTTATGAATTATGTCTTTAGGACACCGATTGGCAAATGTGTTGTGGTTTATTTCGATGACATTTTAGTCTACAGTGTCGACCTCTTATCCTATGTTGAACATTTAAGATTGGTATTCGACATTCTTTACACCAAGAGATTATTCGGTAATTTAAAGAAATGAGTGCTTTGCCAAAGCAAGGTTGTATTCCTTGGGTATGTTATTTCAGAGGGAGGAGTTCAAGTTGATGAGAAGAAAGTCAAAGCTATTCTCGAGTGGCCTATGCCAACTAATGCTACTAAAGCCAGGAGCTTCTATGGTCTGGCTTCTTTCTATTGGAGATTTATTCGGAACTTTAGTTCCATAATAGCGCCATTAACCAAACTAACTACGAAGAACTTTAAGTTTAAGTGGTCGAAGAAAGCTCAGAAGAGTTTTGAAGATATAAAGTCTAAATTGACATATGCTTCAGTATTTGCCCTGCTAGATTTCAAGAAAGTTTTTTAGGTAGGAAGTGACCATCTAAAGTTGACATTGGTGCTATCCTTATGTAAAAGCGTCGACCCATTGCCTATTTCAATGAGAAACTCAAAGGAGTTGCCTTAAATTTCTTAGCATACGATAAGGAGTTCTATACACTTGTCTGAACACTAGAGAACTAGCGGCATTACTTGTTATTGAAAGAATTCTTCATCTACTCAAATCATGAATCTCTGAAATATCTTTGAGGGTAACAAAAACTTTCTCAACATCATGCTAAATGGGTTGAATTCTTAGTCTTTTTGCTATGTCATTCAATATAAGAAAGGGAGCACAAATACTATGGCTGACGCTCTTTCTCATTATCATACCCTCATTATGACAATGCAAGTGAAGTTACTTGGATTTAGCATCCTACCCGATCAGTATGAGCATGATTTGCATTTTGGGCCCCTAATGGCTAAGTACAACATTGGAGGAGTTATAGATAGGTTCTACTTGAGTCAAGGGTTTCTGATGAAGGGCAAGTAGGTTTGTGTGCCAAGTGGTTCGGTTAAAGAGCTATTTGTCTAAGAAGCATATGTTGGAGGATTAGCCAGCCATTTTTAAGAAAATAAAAAAAATGATCAAATTGTTGAAAGAACATTTCTACTGGCTCGGAATGATGAAGGATGTATGCTGAATTCTTGAGCCGTGTGAAGTGTATAAGTATGTGAAGGGGAGGAAAGAATTATATGCTTGGCCTATCCTGAACCCCGAGAAAACATGACTCTATTATGGTGGTGGTTAATCGGTTCAACGAGATAAGCCATTTCATTCCTTATCACTGGATCAATGATGTTTTACTTGTTGCTAACCTCTTTGTATAGGAGATCATGTGGTTAGATGGAGTGCCCAAAAGTATTGTGTTTGACCGTAACTTGAAGTCCATTAGCTTCTTTTGGAAAACCTTATAGAAGAAGCTCGGCACTAACCTTATGTACGATACTTCTTACCACCCTCAGATAGATTACCAGACCAAAGTTGTGAACAAAACAGTCAACAACCTCTTGTGAGTAGCCGTTAAGAAGAATTACATTACTTGGATCTATACCTACCTGTCATAGAGTTCGCTTACAATTGTTCAACTCATAGCTTGACAAAAAGGTGACCATTTGAGGTCGTTTATGACCTTAATTTGAACTTACCCCTGGATATGGCCATTAGCCCAGTTACTCATTTGGAAAGTCACTCGGCCTACAACGTACCTAAGAGTTCTAAAAGCTGCATCAAAAGGTAGCCGAACAACTGGCACAGATTGTGTCTCGATAGAAGGACTAAGGAAGCCGAGGCAGGAGACAAGTGGTTTACAGTCCCGGAGACCTTGTTTAGGTCTACCTTAGCAAGGAGCGTTTCCTTGGGAAGAGGACAAACAAGCTTTCCACCAAGTTGGATGGGCCTTTTAAGGTCCTTAGGCACATTAACGACAATACATATGAGCTTGAGTTGCCCAAAGGATATGGTGTATTCGCCACCTTTAATGTTGCTGACCTAGCATCCTATGTTCCCAATGAAGGAGATAACTAATATTTGAGGGCAAATCTTCAACGACCCTAGGGAACTGATAGACTGCTGACCACTAGCCCTTTCACTCGCACGTGCCTTTGAGGCCTCCAGTCACAAGCCAAAAGAATTCTCTCTATATAGCTTACTAAGGACGAAGCATAGTTTACAAGAGAATAATGGAAGAACTTCTTGAAGGCTCATCTCAGCCATACCCTCCAAACTGGCTCCGACCCTTTAACATGTTATCTTTACTTCTACATAGCGATATTTAACATTTACTGCTTATACTAAACCAATGTTTCACTGCCACATGTCCCTTTCACCTGATACTATACTATTTTTCCCTTTTTTGTCATTTCTCATGTTTATCCTTTTTTGTATGTACTAGGAATCTCTTTTTCATGTATGCGCTTTTGTAATTTTCTTTATTTGTAATGTTGCTCTAAGGAATAACTATAAATAGTCCCTTCTCTTTGTAGCCAGAATATCTTACATTCTATATAGACATTAAATATACTTGTTCTTGTAAAATATTCCTCTCTAAATCCATTTTCAAACACTCTTATCTAGTCTTGTTGAGTAGCTTGAGATTAGCAACGGGTGGACCTTGGCATTAGCTTGTACATTACATCAAGTGAAGTGCTAAGTTGTATTGTGTTCATAGGTAAGTCATATCCTCCGAGCAGCTTCACGTTATCTACTATATTCAGTTTGTCGACCTACTTACTCTATTTTCTTCAATATTTCGAAGGACCCAGTGGTTCTTATTTTCTATAGTAAGTCTTAGTGATCATATAATCCTGGTATCAAAGCTTAAGGTTGCAACCAAAAGCTATATAGACTGGTTACTGTTATTGCATTGATATGAACCATAACCAAGGACAGATAAGACTGGTTACCGGGTAGGTCCAAGCTTATAGAAAACTCAAAAAAGGTAGTGGGCAATGGCACAAAAAGACAAATGATTAATGAAGAACTAAGCAAAAACCCACAACCAACCCCAAAGGATATGATGCACTAATGGAACTTTCGAAAACTCACAGTACAATTCGATATAATGTACGAATTGGTCCGATGATATTGCTCGCCATTTAACTTTGCTCAAGAGTTATGATAAGAGTAATGCCAAGAGTAAACAGGCAATGTTTTTTCGTAGGGATGGAAAAACACTCAAAAGTGTATTAATGGTATTCAATCTGATGATGTTTACAACTAGTAGTACAAGGGGTATTTATACTCAAAAATTTAAAGCAGCATGCCTAAAAGGTGTAAGATCCACGATCAGATATTTAGGGTTTAATTTGTAAAATTTAGGGCAGTCGAACAAATTGTTTGATTCGGCCCAAATTTTACAATGAAGTTAAGATTATTAGTAAAAGTGATTCCGTAAGTTTGAAATTAGGAAAGTAAGTAATAAAATGATTAATTAATATAATATTGAATTTTATGAAAATTGTCTGTTAGTTATCAGAATTGATATTTTGGGGTATGATAGTTCTTAGTTGGTATTAAAGTGTAGTTCTAGTGAACGCGCTTTGAAATGAACAATTAAAAAAAGTAAACATTATAGGAGTACAGTAAGAGTAGGTAGAAATAAGTGGGTATTAATGTATTGTACTATAACTTATAAGATAAGTAGTGACAATAATACTAAATTGAGATAAATCTTAATTGAATTTAACTCCAGTTATAGGATCGCATGGAGAATGGATATTTAGATAAAGTAATCCAAGTAAAATGGTGGAGCAATAGTTAGTTGAAGTGATTTAGGTAGAACGAAAGACAATCTTTGATTTAATATAGAATTGAGATATGGAGAATATTGTTAGAATTGGTTGGTTGGGATATGTTAATGTTGTGGATGAGATTATTAGGAAGCTTGTTGATGGAGTTGTGATGTTATTGAGAAGATGTGGTGTGGCGATGAGATATTTTTAGTAAGAATGGGAAAGAGAAACCATACCCTAATAGTATAACCTATATTGGAGATGTTATTAGAACTTAATCAAGGAGTAAATCTTATACAGAGTGAGGATGTGGTATGTGAGATGATAACATTGAGGTTTGTGATACTAATAAAGTATATGGAATGATTACTATTTCTGATTTTTCTCCTATTGAAATATAAAGTACTGAATCAACAAGTAGAAATGATATTAAATGAATTAGAAGACAGATGTAGTGGGATTCTTTTAAATGAATAATTGTTATTGATGATTGGCATAATGAATATAAGGTGATAGTTGACTATGTTATGTCAAGAGTTAGAATTGATCTCTTAATGGAGGTAGTTGTGTTTCTTGATGAAAGTATATTCTTTTGGGATATGTACATATGCAATGACGATTCACGTATTTGTAGCTAAGGTTGTAAAAGGAATTAGATGTGTTTTGGGCAACTAATATTGAAAGTTATTTACATATATAAAAATGGTGGTGGAAACTGTAATATGAATTACAATTAGGTTATGAATCCTTGAGTCCTTAATGAGTAATGAATTGAAGCCTTATATTTGGAGATTGTAAGCAAGTGCAGGTGAAACAAAATAAGAATGAAGTAAGATTGTTAAGTAACCACAATCGAATATGTATTCGAGTACCCTAAAATAGTAATTGGATAAGTAACAAATGACAATGAAAATGGAATTAAGATAAAAAGTTTAGAGAAGGAATTTCAGTAAATATTAAAAATATTGAATTGGTAAGTGAAGGAAAGTCCATTTAGGTAACTTAATGTATGAGAAAGCTACGAAACTACAATATACTTCATATGAGTAGTTGTAATGAGTAACTCAATAGAGAAATGGCAAATATAAGATGGTCAATTCATTATTATTGAGTCTCATGTCATGTTAATCCTATAAGTGTATTATGTTGTGTTATGTTTTGTCAAATAATCAGTTCTTATTAATATTGTCTATTTTGTTAAATTTGTTAATCAAAAGTCACATTCATTCTTTTTAAGTCGAGTCGAGTCAAATTGAGTTGTTAACCATCTCATTTGAATTTGAGATGGAGGAAAGTCAAGATTCGTCAAATTTACTTATGTTGATCCTATGCTAAGCTGTATGAAAAACAAATGAGAAGCTATGGCTACGGCGTAGACATTATAAGTGAAAGATTATGGATAAGAGGAAAGGTAATGACATGAGGTGATTTTAGAACCAGTGATGATCACAAGTAAAACCTAGGAATTAATCAAATAAGGAATAAATGACGGATAAACTAACAAGAAAACTTTGTGAGGTTATAAAACTAAGTCATAAGATAGTATAAGCGACTAAAGGATTGTAGTAATAGAATAAGACATAGGTGATATCAAAATACAGAATGCAAAGGAAAATAGGATTGAAAAATTGAAAGATAAATGAAGAGGTCTAGCAAATGTTCAGATAGAGAAGGAGTGGAAACTTAATTAGAAGACTACTCAGAAGTTTCATTAGAAGATAGTTTAGTGGAATGGAAGATGGATTTCAAAGTTATGAAGTAACCCACAAAAATACTGGTTAATCAGGTTCAGAAATTAAAGAAGTTGAGACATGGAATAGGTAAAGGTACAATGGGATGAAGGTCTAGACTTAGAAGCTATAATATAACTTAATGTGGTGAAAATAAAGCATTACTTATAGTCCCTTTGATTTTTAGAATAATAATAGTATATAAGCTGTCAATCTTAGTAAGTGAGCAATGCATAGATATACAGTAGTTTTGAGGACAAAATTATTGTAAAGGGGTGGAAATGTAAGACCCATAATCAAATATTTAGAATTCAATTTGTAGAATTTAAGGCGATTGAACAAACTATTTAATCTAGCCCAAATTTTACAATGAAGCTAAGATTATTAGTAAAAGTAATCTCGTAAGTTTAAAATTAGGAAAATAAGTAATAAAATGATTAATTAATATAATATCAAATTTTATGAAAATTGGCCATTACTTATCGGAAACACTTAGAAAGAATTTTGATAATTAACGAATCGATAGAGGTAAATTATATGCATACTACAAATCATAAAATAATTTAAATAATATTTTGGAGTATTTATTTATACCATATATATATATTTACATATAGGTATAAGTACATATAATTACTTAAAATACGCGAAATATGTTAAAATAAGGTTAATTAATTAAAGAAAATGCATGAATAATTAAAGAAAAATAAGGAAAACTCTAGAAAGTGGTTGTGGCAGCTTGGAAATAAAAGAAACAAAATCAACGAATTAAAATGCAACAAATAAAAAGTGAAAAAAGGATAAGATAAAGCAATTATCTAATTAATTTAATGCATTATAATTTTCTTAAAGCTCTATAAATACCAAAAAAAATTTCAAAAGCTCATTTGGATAGTCAAAAGAGTAGAAAAAATAGAGAAGATTGAAATAAGAGAGTTAGGGTTAGTTTTCAAAAATTACAAAAAAATTTGTATAGTTAGAGCTTATAAGGAAATCCCTAACCAAATGACCACTGGGAATAGACGACCACCATCACTACACGATGGTGGCAGCGCCTGGACCAGCTAATAAGGCTACGATAGTTGAAGCTACCCACGACTGTGAGTCCAATTTCCCTTTTAATTTTAGTTATTTTACTAAAATTATGAAATGGTTTTAGAAAATTATAAAATTTGGTATTTTGAGGTTTTTAAGTACGTGAAATTAAGGAAATTTTTATTTTGATTATTTTGTGTCTAGAATTATATTGCCCTTAAGAAACCATGCAAACTTGAACTTTATTCGAGTTAGAAATAAATAGGCTTAGAAGTATAATTTTAGACTAAAATTTTTTGTATAAACTACTTAGGTGATATAAAATAATGCCATGAAGCCCTTTTTTAAAAATTAATTTTTGAAATTTTTAGATAATTTTTAGGCCTTAAAATGATGCATAAAATGGATGATTTATGGCTAATTATGTAATTAAATGGTTAATTACTAATTTAACACATAATTATATGATTTAGGATGTTGAAATTCAATGAAGTATAATATTTGCAGTATTTAGAGTGTTAGATGCAATTATTAAGGTATTATGTAGTAAATATGTAATAGGTAAAAATGGTAAATTTTAGGTTAATTTTGTAAATTAGGGTAATTAAGTGTAAAATCTGAATTAGGATGAATTTAGATATTTTGAGATGTTAATCGATGTTAGGAGATGATATTTAGAGTAATAAAAATATTAGATGTGTATATTATGTACATATTAGGTGATAACGTATAATATGTAAGTATAAGGAATTAATGAGTAAGAAAATATTAGGTTAAAAAAACGATGTTATAATAATAATAAAAATATATAATAAATCAAGTAAGAAATTTAAATTTAGGTATTTATATGAAATATGTAAAATTTTCTTACATTGGAAATGATTTAAATGTATCGGATAAAATAAAATATTGATTAGGAGTAATTATGATATTTAGGATACCTGAAAGTAATATGATTAATTTCACATTATGAATCAAAATGGGTTTCTAAGGTTCGTGTATAAAATCGTACTTAGAACTAGAACTAGAATCTAATTTAGAAATCGATACGAAAATTGAACCTGAACCTAGCCCAAATCAAGAATAATTGTAAAAGACTTGAGAACCTAGATAATTAGGCATATTAAACCTTAAACCAAAGATAACAATATGTGTTATATGATAAAACTAATTTATGATAATTATGTGAAAATTAAAATAACATTAGTATTATAGAGATTATTGGCGATGGACGGAGCGAGTCTTACCTTGACTGAGCCAATGAAGAGTCCAGGCAAGTTAAGATTAATATGTTGCTGTATTTCGGTGTATTAATTGTAGTAATCGGACGCTTGAAATTGTACTTGATTGTGCTTGTTAGATGTCACGCCCCGAACAAGAAGAGTCATAACAGTCCCGCCATGTAAACTAATCTAAGATAGAAGCTGACCTCACAGCTGCTATCGTAGACGCAGTTTACACAAGGCGCACAACTCAACCAGCTTGAAACGTCTGTTCTGACATCTGTTAATAACCAAACCTGTGGTAGAGCTTTTACAAAATACTTGTTCTATACAATCTGCTGTTTAATACCACAACAGTAATTATACAAACATTTCACGTCCAAGGGTAAAGTTTACAATCAGAGTTTATTAAAAACCACAGGTTTTACGATCTATATACAATAAGTTAGAAAACTAGTGGGCTCCCAGGGAATTCCCATTTAGTTTTCCTCAAAACTTAAAGACAAAGTCAAAAGCTCAGGTTCAGTTAAATTCCTCGATCCTCACTTTCCCACACAGCAACACACTAACCTGAGAACGGTAGTACCTGAACATCTTGCCTTCACTCAGCACCTGCAAAAGAGTCTGTAGGGATGTGAGCACAACTAGCTCAATAAGTGGGGCGGAGTCAGAAGAGTACTATACAATCACAAATAAGGTTAATAATTATGATGAAATGCAATGCAATCACTCAAATGAAAACATCGCACAATGTTAACCGGTCCACTGTGAGGTTAGAGAAATTTCATCCGCTCCAACCCGGATTGAGGAGTTTCATCGCGACTCAAGTTAGACCAAACCCGGGCTTGTGCACTGGAGAACACCCCCCTCCCATGACTGCCTTCGAACCACAGCCCCCAACCTTGCCGCGACCTCCTCGCCTATCACTTAGTTCGACTAAGGATGGGGAAATGACCATTTCAGCTATCCTCATCGAAGGAAGTCGGTGTTTGGCCTAACACTCTTAATCGTTTCCCCTAACGGGTGATTATGCATGACCAATTACACTTTAGTCGAATAACCGTTAGTGTTAATCAGGGGTGACCAACAAGTTCACACAATACAGAATCCATGCAAATATGCAGAACAACACATCAAGGAATTGAACTCCTGTCACAACTGAGTATCATTCACATACATAGCATGCGCATAATCATCTAACTACAAACACAACCAGAAGTACTCTTGGGTCCCCAGATACTTTAAATAGTACCCAAATAGCGGTGAAGCTACCATCCCAACTTACTTGTTTAAATGTTCGCTATTGCTGACTTGAATTGTCAATCGTCTTTGGAAGGTCCTAATTACACAAAAGGTCCAAATTTAGTTTTCGTAATAATTACGAAAACATTAGGGTTTAATCTAAAATGGTTATATATATATATATTATTTCCATAATATGCAGTCATGTTATTACTATATATCGAATTAAATTATTAATTATTGATATCGTACATCATATATACTATTACGTATTATATATCGTTTTGATCATATCGAAACGTACTTTTTATTTATTAATTCACGTTTTGATTCCGGTAAGGTTACCGAAATGTGTATATTTTTTAATATGTTATAGTTATAGACTAGATTGCTTAAGGTTATCCATTTTCAACAAAACTAGTGTCATTGAGTTCGTATAGACTTAACGACATGTTTTATGAGTCTTGTTCCTAGAGACGGATTTTAACGGGTAGTTTGGATTTTTAATACAATTATACATAATTATATAAAAATGATCATATTATGCGAAATTTATAGATTTAAATTATATTCCATCCAATTTATCCTTATATTGTAACAATATAAGTATTATTCAATTCTAATATACCTAAAGTGCATCTCGATCAGAAAATATTAATAATTATAATAAAAATCTTCATTTAACCTAATTCGATCAGCAATCCTATATATAGGTTTTATTTAACTATTTAACTCGTTTTAGTTTATTAATATTATAAATACACCTCGACTTGTAATTTAAGTTATTTTACTTAATAAATTCGTAATAAATAGTTCGGATTACCCAATAATTCCCCGAAAATTTCTATGGGCTTCTAAAAATATAGGGAATTCAATTATCACTTGGTTTCAAGTTTTTGACCTATTGCCTATATTTTCGTATTGACGACTTTACCCCTAAATTTGATAAATTATCCAATTATAATTCTTTTAGCATCCAATTAATTTCAATCTGACTCAATACTATTATTATTTATTATAGATCAGTACATGTCCATTTCATCAATTAATTTCATAATTTCCTATTAAATTCAAAACTTCAGCCTATTTTCGAGCTAATTTTAGGCCTAAAAATTCAATAAATATTAAAATTATTCAAATAAAAATTTGGGCTTTATAGCAATTACCTATATATCATACACATCCTATACAAAAATTTTCAGCTAGAAACAACATCATATAGTACATTTATTTTATAAATAGATATTCGAATGAATTACAGATTTCTTAATAAAGTATATTAAATATTACGAATTTTTCAAAAATAAAAATATCGCATGGAAGCATGTCTAAAATAACCTAAGTGTAATTTTTTTCAAAATTTTCTGGGCGGATTTACTATTTTTTAGAAATTATTGAAAAACAGGGTAGAAATTTGACCTTGGTGTTTTTGGGTGCTCCGATGGCCGGCGGCGGTTGGGCGGTTATCGGACGGCCGACGCGGTGGGTGGACCGTGTGGGGTTGGCTGGGTTTTACAGCAGATCTACTCTAGGTTAGGATTCCATACTTTCACTAATTTTTCTATTTTTTTCTAAATTTGTTTTTTTTTTTCCACGATTTTTTCTAATTTTTCTTTCTAATTATTTCTGATTCCAAACTGCTAAAACTCTCATATCTGATGATGTTGGCTTTTTATAGTGCCTCAAAGTTGGTTAAAGGATTTTCTTTTAATTAATTCATATTTTCTTTTTCTAATTTCTTTTTTTTTTTTATGCATGAGGTGTCCTAAAGTGATAATTTCACTTTTGATTTAGCACTCTACTTTTTCTTTTCTCCTGCCACGCCTCCTTCCAGCAATCTCCAATGTTATTTAATTAATTTTTTTCTTTTTCTTTTATTAAGTAATTACTTAAATATAGATATTATATGTTAGAATTAGTTATTTAATTAATATACAAGTTTATACCCTATGTAAATAACATGTGAAATATATAACTTTACTCATATAATTAAGTTTCTAGCATATCTTTTATTTTTAGGATACATTCTAAGGTTAATTTCATTAATTCAACACAATAAATATATAATTACACAATTTTAGGTTAATTTACGAGTATAATTATTATTTATACCGGGTATACTAAAAAAATTACGTGTATTTTTTTATAGTAAATTATACTACATTATCTCATTTTATAGCTCAATTAACTTATCTCTAAGTTCTCGTTGCAATCTAAGTTCAATTTTAGGCGTTCCGAACATTTTAGGGCTTTAGTAAATATTCCAATCTCTAAGGGCAAAATTGAGATTTTGGGTCTTTATTACTAAAATCTAACTTCACTATAATATCTCGACTAACTTTTTCATTCTAGTTACAAAGTTTGGGCTCAATTGGATAAGTTACCCTAAAAGTCCTAAATCTAAGCTCGGTTGTCCTAAACTCAATTTTGGGAGCTTACATTAGATATTTGACTATGCGCATGTGTTTGTTCTGAGTTGCTAATATGATTACCGATTTGTTGTTTTGGCTTGTATTTGTGCGATTTATTTGAAATGATTAAACACCTTAAACCAGATTTAATTGAATATTTGACTCATAAATTTAAATCGAACCCGCATAGTAACCCATTAGAAGAACATTAGGATTTTTCAGCCAAATACTGACCCCTTCGAAAGGAATAGTGCTGGATGACATAATTTATCCCTTCTTCATCCTTAATCGAACTAAGTGATAGGTGAGGAGATTACGATAAGGATAAAGTCAATGGTTCGAAGGTAGTGGCAGGAGGAGCGGTGTTTTCATTGCACAAGCTTGGGTTTGGTTATGAGTTGTTGCATTAATGGAAACTCCTTAACCCGGATTAGAGTGGGTGTCATTTCTCTAATCTCACGACGGGCCGGACAACGTCGTGCGATGACATTTGATTGTATATGCATTACATATAAGTGATTTGATTGATAACCATATTAATGATTGCTGTATAGTTTTAAGTCTCCATCCTAACTTTCTAAGCCATGGTTACTCATATCCCTATAGACTTTGTTGCAGGTGCTAGCTAGAAAGCATATTACATTTAAAGCTAACAACTACGGGATCCTAAGGAGTGAGGATATAAATTGAAGACCGAATACACTCTTAAGTATAGATAATTCTTTAAAGCTTTTAGTATTAATTTACAAATTACTTAAGTAGATTAGGATTAAGTTGTTAAATCTTGTAAAGATACTTAAGTTATTTCAATATAAGTATATATCTTTCTTAAGTTCATAAGTAAATAACATACTTAATTTATGAACCGTTTACTTCAAAGTGGGTTAGTTATGGACGACTTGTGTATATCAGGTATAAGATAGTGACTGTAAGGTCAGCTTCTATCCTATAATGGTTTACACAACGAGAATGTTATAATTTTACCGCTTCGGGGCATGATATTTGTTTGATTGCCCTAAATTTTATAAATTAAACCCTAAATATCTGATTGTGGGTCATACATTTTGGAAAAGACAAAAAAGGATATTACCTTAAAGAAGTAATGTACAAGAATACAAAAGGGTAAAAATGAATATTCTAAAAAAACAATGATTAGTGTGACAAATTCTACACATGATCATATACATATGGTAATGCTATATTGGTGAGACCGTTGGAAGATGTGAATAAAAGCACGGTCAGCTGGCTTGTCTAAGTAGAGGTGGCTTAGTCAATCAGGAGTTTCTCTATCTCGACATATTGGTATGGGTGACTCTAAGTAAGTAATTGGTCAGACATGAGTGAGAGTGAGGATTGGCTGTTATCTCGACATTTCGCTTTTTGGTACATTAGTTGCAAGAAGTAAGGAGTCAATTGGCTCTACATGCAGAATGAGTTGGTAAGGAGATATTCGGCCTCGGTAAGAGTCGGTGGAGTAGGGGAATTTGTCGAGCTAAGCCTTCCAATCCTCGAGCTCAGCTGTAAGTCAATGGTCTACTGGCTCGATTTCGATCAGTATATTATTTTGTCATACTCCGTTTTACATCCGAAGAGTAGAGTAAGTTTATGGTTACTATTGTTTGGTAATTTTCTATCGTGTGTGTGAAAAAAAAAAAATCTTGTATGGAGTGTTTCTTAAAAGTTTTTCAGTAGAAATGTCGAATCCTATCATTCAAGGGGAGATTAATGATACAGAAAGTGATGCTCACAATTGTGGTCGTGTTATCCAACAAACTTCACGTACTATTAATGAGTAGATACAAAATCTTGTTGCTATTGTGGCCAATTTAGTTGTTTCAATGCAAAGGGTCTTAGAGATTGGGCGTCGAGAGAGAGTTGTTGAATAAGGTTGAGAAATAAGAAATAGACCAAAAAGGCAGATGGATGAGCAACGGGCCTTAGAGCCAATTCGTATGAACCAACCACCACCCCGATGTGTTAATAGAGTTACATGAAGGAGATTCGAGCTAGATGAAGTCAAGGAGTATTAAGAGGAGGAACAATACGATTTTATTGAAGAGCATGACCTAAGGGCGCCTCAAGGAGTCGAGTATCTTAAAGTGCAGATTTCAAGCTTTAATGGGTCTAATAGTGGTGATGCTATGTGGCATGACATGTATTGTACATGTGTTAGCCGTGTGGCATGTACCACGTGTTACACCAAGACACGTAGCACAATGACATTCACCTTAGCACTGACATTACACTACGTAGATGCCATGTCAACATCTTCGCCATGTGTCGCACCGTATGTCTGACACATAGCATACGACATGTCAACCTTGGTTACGTGTATGACATGTGATACAACATGATTCGACCATACGGTTGATGTAGCACCACATCAACACCTTTATCTCCCTTTCTTTCCTTTTCTTTCCCTTTCCTTCTATTTCCCCAACAACCCAACTCATAGCTCTCACTTCTCTTCGATTTTGCACGCATTTGCCACATACAATGCGTAATTTATTAACTCAATCCCATACTAGACATGGCCTTCTTTGAATCAAATGTGAGAATGAGACTAGATGCATTCCTTTTGATGCTTAAACTGGCTCTCAAAAATGGAAAAAAGCTCAAAGTCAAGGATGCACATTCATGACTAAATTGATTGGTAATGGTCTTTTCTTTTTTTATTTGAGCTCGAATTTGTATAAATGGACCCTTTCCGATCATGAAACCTCACCAACTCTCTCCTAAATAATCTCTCACTCTCAAGTTCTCTCCTTCTCTCTCTAGTCACGATTTTCTCTCTAAGACGAGTTTTGGTTTGAAGCTTTTCAAACCAAAACTACCCCATAGCAATTATCCCCAATCCCTAAGCTATCTACGGCGGCAACCCACAACTCCTATTGTAGTCTGTAACCCCCCACCATTTGAAAGCCTCACCACCGCTGTAACCCCTCCACTCAAACCACCACTTCACCACCGGAGCTAAATTGAGCCCACTACAGACATCACTACACTCCATAACCTCGAACCCAATCCCTCAGTTATGCTTAGCAACCACTTATGAAGTCCCTGCCACAACCACGATGACCGCCCAAACTAACTCCATTCACTGAGGCATCTTGTCTACCCTTACTATCCTCAATCCAAAACACATGAAAAACTCCTCTCTAGTCTGTTATGGTGCTGGAATTGCTTAGATCGAGTAGCCTACAAACAGCTGATCTTCTCTCCTTGTTGCGGCCGGTATGTCATCTTGTGACTTGATCTAGCTTTGAACTAAACTTGATTTGTGCACCCAGTATCCAACCCGTATGAAGTCCTTGGCCTGGGCCTAAATTTTTTTAATTTGTTTATTTATTGTAAATTGTAACTACCTAAAAAAAATTCGAAAAATAAAATAAAAAGAAAAAAAAGAAAAGAAGAGGAAAAGGTGAAAAAAAAAGAGGAAAAGAAAAAGAAAAGAGCTTAGTTTAATGTTTTCATTTTTATAAGAAAATTAAAAATAGAAAGAAAGGAACTAAATAAGAATAATATAAATGGAAAAACAAAATTAAAAAAAAAACCTTTTTACCACTTAGGAAAGAGTCAATTTTTCCAAAAATAAATAAATAAATTGATCTTTTAGTGTACTTTAGAACTCTCCAAAATAAATTTACTTGGACCCTTTAGAAGATTTTCAAAATAAATTAAAAAGGTTAAGAAACTTTAACCCGACTCATTTTTTCAAAATTAAAAACCAATCAACCGACTAATATTTTTAAACGAACTATGGAAGTTTGATCATGAATAGTGAGTATGTATACATTCATATATAAATACAAGGCGACAAAAAATATGGAAAGTTTTCTTTTTTTCGTTTTTATAAATAATTATTCAATTTATCCTTTTATAGACTTAACTTAGTTGCATGTGATAGGATTGATTGTTTTTTGTAAATAGAAATTGAAATATCAAAATGGTATTTTTGAAATATAAAATCTAAATTTGGAAAGTTAAATTATATTACTTGTTAAGGGTTTAATACGCTAACTTATGGATCCAAAATCTTTGGTTTTTTAAATCTTTTTTTTAAAATTGGTTTTTCAAGTAGATCAGTGTTTAGCTTAAACCGAGCCATCCAATTGATTTAACTTAACTCACTTTTTTTTCCAATTTCGGTTAGTTGGTAACTTCAAGTATTTTCAAAATATGTTTTAAAATTTTAGATTTTCCTTAAATCTTAATTGAGAATCAATATTAAATAAGTAGGGTTTAATATTGAACGATTTAAGAAAAACTTATAAAAATCTGAAAAAAAATCAAAATGGATAGTAAGTCGATAGATTGTGAAACATATTAGTCTTGAGTTCAAAGGTCTGAGTAAGCCAACATAGGCTTAAGAGACCCATAACAAAAACTTCTATTTTGCAAACTAGTACGAGTACTAAATCAAATCCATATACATTTATAAAATTATTAACTGTTGTGTTCTATATAAACCCATTTATAATCCTTCACTAATAATGTTCCAAATAGATCGGATGGACTCCTACACTGCTTAAAGTATAACCTCATCCTTTAATTTTGATAAATTATGAAAATAACCAAAAGTTACGCAGAATTAACCTACCTTATTTTCTCTTGGCGAAACCTATGATGTTTTTCCTTCTTTGGCCGAAAATACGTATCAATGTTGTCACTACTTACAGAAACTTGCTCTTGAATTCAGTATCCTCTCCTTACTCAACAACGGACTCCAATTTCATTTCAGCAACTCACCCAAAAAAAGAGAACTTGTCCTTAGAAACCGGTATCCGCCATAATCCATCTCTCTCTCACTCTCACTCTCTCTTTATGAACGCGCCATTTGGAGCCGGTCCCAGCGGAGCAGTGCCGACTGCTGGTTCGTCTCAGGCTAATAAGGACCGGAAAATGGCGTCAGCCGAGCAACTTGTGCTCGACCTAAGCAATCCCGATCTCCGTGAAAACGCGCTTCTAGAACTTTCTAAGGTGCATACTTTGAATTTCTTTTTTCCTCATACTAACAAAAACCTATATTTCCAGATGGAATGTTGATATAGATTTCAATTGTTTGCAGTCAATTTTTTATGTGCATTTGTATGTCTAATCCGCGACTAGTACAATAATCAGAGCAAATACATAGTGATATTTGATAGTGGAAATATTAATTGTATTGGATTTCTTATTTGTGGTGTCATGAGCAGTTTTATATAATAAAATCGCGAGTTTTTGAATTGTGACGAGACCTGTGTTATCATGTTTTGAAACTTTGAATTTCGCTGTGTGTTGAATCACATGATTTGCAGTCCATATCGGAGTTAAAGTTGTCTTTAGGTTAAGGAAGATGACAGTGGAAATTGGATGACATAGAGGAGATTACAGTGGTTTGTATGTTGTTTAGGTTTCGTAAGGATGGCTCTGAATTGAGCTATATCTCTGCAATTCTTATGCTTCTTCTACCTTTTTTCTGTGCTGCAAACCCATTATGGAAACTTTAGTAAAGCAAACATGATTAACATCACGAATTAATCTGGTAAAGGTTTCTTTAGGCCATGAAAAGATGGACGTCATATGTTAGTCCAAGTTTGGTGGGATTCCTTGTTCTCTAGAGATAGAGTGGAAAGATACTCTATAGCCACATATGAATATATATACAAGTGCAGTTTTTGGTTCTTGGGGAGTAATAAAAAGAATGGACTTATTTTGGATATGATTGGAAGAATATAAATTTATTAACAATGCATTCTGTCTTGTCTTTTCATTACGTAAAGAAATGTAAGTTTTGTTCTGTCCAATAAAAAACGCGCCATTGTTCTCTCATTTGCCATACTTTCTTCTTGCTAAAGCACCCAATGCTGGACTTCTTGTCATTCCAGAGATATCCCTTTGTTGTGTTTCTACCAAACATATCGAGTAAAAGCTAAGTTTCTTGTATTGTAAACAGCATAACCATTAATTTGTGTGCATCAAACAACCTTCTAAATTTTATAAATATAGAAATGCTATATCTTGGCATACCAGTACCTCCTGGCAATATTTGGTTTAATATTTTTGAAATGGTAGGCATATTGCTGATAACAGTAAGAACATTTGACCTTGGTAGATGTTCTCATGTTGCTATTTCATGTGTCTGGTCTTTGGATGTTGTGCTCTCTTGATAAATGTGTTTAATCTCCCTATTTTTGTGTTCTTGCATACTAAGTTGTGCAATGCTAGGACATAGTTGACCTGTCATTGCTATTGCTGTAAAAGCTTCTTGCATATTTGGTGGTTTTCTTTTGTAATCACATATCAGGTGTTATTTTGCTCTGTCTTTCCTGGGTATGGTACTTGGATGCGGCACTTTCTTTATACATGTGTCTAGTCTGCATGTGTGTGTGTGCTCTTAGATGTTCACTTCTGCAATGGACGAAGGTAGGCCTGCCATTGTGATTGTTGCAAAAGCTTGTTGTAGATATTGGTGCTTTTCTTCATTAATAATGTATCGGGTGTTACTTTGCTCTGTGTTAGCAAATTGTCATGAGCTGGCAGGGTGCTAATAGAATTTCTCATCAATAAATGGAGGAAAAAAAATGCATGTCTTTCACATTTAATAAGTTTCCTTAGATTTTTAGTTTGGCATAAAGTTTGAAGTCTCTAGAACTTTCGAGATTGTGCAATATCACTTTATGAATCAATTCATTAGATGTTGCCTTCAAAATTCCAAAACCATTTTGTAATTTATCTCTTTACTTACAAGTATCTAATATGGCCCCAGGACCCATAAACTTACGAGTCCATACAGATTATGATTATTTAGACTCTATTAATCTGATGTTTCTTGATGCGGGGGGAGGTGGGAATCTAATGTTATTTTCTTAATAATATGAATTTGAAATGTAAAAATTAATAAAACACACCATATCTACAAGCTTATGTTTGTGAAACTTCAAGGGGAACATTGAATTGGGAACTTCATGGACAACATGAAGTTTTGGAGGGGCTGTATTGCTCACTGAAAACTTTTGCGCATTTGGAACTTTTATATTTTTACAGTGTTTCCATTGTGTCATCTCATTATTAAACATTTTGTTCTTGGAAATTGGTAAATTACCTATGAAATTGTAGCCATGCAAGTATTTGGGAAGATTGTTAATCCCCTAAACTTTTGCCCCTTGAACTTTATCTTAGTCAATTCAAATTATTGAATACAGAAACTGAAACTGTATAGACATGGCATGTGATAGTGACCAAATATTTCTGAATATGACTTCATTCGAAGTTGTTCAAACCTCTTAGGTGCTATTTTTTTTATTGATTGTGTGGATGATGGATTGGAAATGGGTTGCAGATTGAAGTGGGTTGTTTTTGGAGTAATATAGGTCCAGCAATGTTTTCTGCATGAGGACTAATGGCGTGAAATGCCATTCTTAGCATTTGTTTGTTGGAATGCTAACTATTACCTTGCTTTTGATAAGTAATGTTACTGCTATGCTGGAAAGTATAGATGTGAAGTTGCTGTTGCATTGATGTGAATGAATCATGGGATAACTTTTCAATGAGTAACTTTTTCCGAATACTCAGAACAGTAGAAGAGATGGGTATGAGGACTTTTCAGCAGGTTTTATATCTACAATACTCAAGGTTTTCTATAAGTAATGAAGTATCATTATGGTGATCGCATTAGGACAAAAGGAGGAAGAGGGAGCAGAGATATTATGTGAAGACTGATTAGATTGTTTGGAGAATGAAGATGAATATGTTTTTTATCCAAGTTGATGAAGATGTGCATATATATGGTCTACAAAATCTTGTTATTAATTTATGATTAATGTAGGTTCACCTCCTCTACAATTTGTTATTTTAGTTATATGGAAAATTCCGAGAATCAAAGAAATTGTCCTTTTCTTTAGATTTACTGGAATTCGTTTTCATTCCCACCCATAACTAGATGCTAATATTAAATGGTTTACTAATATTGCATATAGGAGATATTTATCTGATATCTAGTTTTAGTTGACCTTTTTTCTTTTTGAGGATTACAAGCCTTTAGTACTTTCTTATTAGCAAGATAAATGTATTAGAGGTCAAGAACTTTTGTAGACATGTTCAAGTAGGTCTCGATGTCTTGAGCGAGTCGAATGAAGGATAAATTTTTCATATGTGCTTTAAATATGTAATATTGTTACGACACCATTAATTTTTAATCATATAAAAAATCTCTCTGCAAGCGATTTCAACACTATTATGATATTACCTATTTAAACCATCACCAAGATTTTTATTCTTTATTTGCCTCATTCAAAATGTTGGCAACTTATCTGAACATAACCTCAAACATTCTTGATTTCAAGTGTGTTATCCCTTTTCCTATAAGGCTATTGATGAATATTTTTCTATTGTAGCTTCTGGAAGAGCTAGCCATACAGGCATCAAAATTTGAATTTATATAACTATTTAGCATTCACTTCTTAGATAGGAAGATGAACGATGTACCACAACAATGAGTCCAATTCTTTTTCTTTTATTTTTAAAATCTCATATCTTGAGACAGATTTCTCAACATTTCTTACCCTTCTTCCTGTACAAGCAGCATAATAGAGGATAATGACTATTTTTGGAATATCTTCATCTACTCAAAAACAAATGAACTCAATTGTAACTACACTTTTGTTGGGTATTTACTGTGATTTTATTTAGAAGATAGAGAGAGGAGAGAAAGAAGATTAACTTTAAGCTTAGAATATGTGTGCTTTTAAAGAAACTAACAAAGGAAGTTAGACAAAACAAAAAGGAAAAGTTAGAGAGAGAAAATGCTCTCCCTTCTCTTTAGTTTCCTATTTGCTTTCCCGCCCCCACTAGAAAACCACTTTCTAGTGTTAAAAAAACCTTAAATCTCATAACACCATCTTTTTCTAATCATCATTCCTTCCCTCCTACCTTCTCCATCTTCAATTTCTTATGTTTTCTTACCTTAACCATGATCAGAAAACCCCTTAACCCTCATCCTCAACACTCTTCAGGTGCTGGGGATGGCTCTTCTATACCTGGTATAGCCCAAAACCACCTTTCTGATGAAAAACTTATGGGACCCTCTTTACCCCCTTTGCCTTCCGATTCTGGTAAAAATGTAGGTTATGCTTTTTCTAATAAAAAGTAACCTATCTTTGATAAGGCTTTCCTTGGATAGCCTGCTCTTAAAAAGCTACAGGCCCTCGACTTTTCAAGGTTGACTCTTAACTCGTTAGAGCATGGTTCCTCTGCATAGGAAAAAGGGTCCTTTGCAAGTAATTCCTCTTTTGGAAATACTATCTTGGAAGAGATTAATCGCCTAGTTGACAACATAGAAAATCAATATTGCTCTTTCCCTCTAAGTTTTAGAAACAAGTCCTTTGCAGAAGTAGTAGGCAAATTTTCATCCTCTCCTTTGGTTCCTTATTTCAAGTTAGATTTCTTCCCCTCCGTTTTCAAAGGAGTAGTTGCTAAGGTAAAACCACCCTCATCAGTTGTGTTTGAAGGAGCCAAATTCCGGGACCCTACCTTGGTTGGCTTTTTCCTTGGTTAAAGATTGCCATTTAGCTTGGTTCACGACACGGCTCTGCATATTTGGCAAAAATATGGTAATATTGAAGTGTTAGGAAGTAAGGGGGGGTAGTTTTATTTCCGGTCTACTACACCTTCTAACCTAAAGCTTATTTTGACCAAGTCTTCATTTTTTGCCCAGCACCTTCTCCTCCAGCAGTGGCGACCTGGTATGTCCCTTGAGAAACCATGCCCTTCTACCATTCTTGCTTGGGTTGTTTGTTCGTGAGTGCTTTGTGAATTCTTAGATGCTAAGGGACTTAGCTACATCGCCAGTAGTGTAGGCAAACCCTTACAAGTTGACTTGTTAATTGCTCTATGCTCTAAAGCAAACTACGCTTGCATTCTTTTGAGTTGGATGCGAAAGACTACCTAGTTTCAAGAGTTGATATTGAACGTGAAGATGGTTCTCTAGCCTTTGTCCAAGTGGATTACCAATGGCTCCCCCTTCGCTATGCTTCTGGTAAGGTATTTGGACATGTCTATCCTTCTCACCAGAATCAGTAATCTTCCCAAAATCAGCATCATAGTAAAGGCGAATGGATGGAAGTAAAAAGAAAGGAGAAAAGACCTATGAGTGCGGAATCAACTTCCCAAGATGACTTTACCCCACACTCTTCAAAAAATACAACAAATTTAGAGACTAGTCACGAAGTTATTTCCCTTCTTAAAAGTTTTGCTGGTGAAGGAAATGTACACATTAACCCTTCCACTATCATAGGTGACGACGTGGAAGGCATTGGTGTTGACATCTTAGCTAATGGTGCAAAGCTTGCCCCAAATCAAGAGTGTATGGTTGATCTTGATCTATCTCATGTCTTAGAAACACCTTAAGGGGCTATCCCCATAGGTCTAGATCCCCAACCGCATGTACAAGAGCAAGATGATGCTTCAGTTGAAGGAGAGAATGTAGAATCTACCCCTACACTTCCGCTGTCCAAGAGCAGGGGCAAAAAGAAAAGATTAGGCGGGGGATCTTCTTTTAGGAGTGGTAAATCCTCCTCTAGTGGTAGGAGACAGAAATTCTTTAAATGTAAGTGTTGAACTTGATGCATTTGCCCTCGTCTTCTTTTATCTCATGAATTTTGCGTCTTGGAATGTGTGTAAGATCAATGGTCCCATTAAAGGAAAAGATGTAAGGAATCTTTTTGTAAGCAAGAATATTTTTCTTTTGGGTTTCCTTAAGACTAGAGTTAACCATTCAAACGTCGATTTTGTGAAATCTAATATTAACCCAAGTTGGTCATTTGTTATAAACCAGCATGCTCCTAAGCGGATTTGGCTAGGTTGGGATGCTAGGCTTTCGGATATACACATAATCAAGGAACACAATCAGTTTATGCTTTGTTTTTGTTTCAATAGGAAGTGGAATAAGGCTTTCCAAGCCTCTTTTGTGTATGCTTCTAACTCGACCTTAGAATGTTGTGATCTTTGGAAATGCTTATTAGATATCAAACTTTCTTGCTTGAATCAATCATGGGTAGTGTTGGGAGATTTTAATATTATTAAATTTGTTTTTGAATGTAGTAGGGCTAATGCTTGTTGGAATCAACACATGGAGGCTTTTAAATTATTCATTGGCAAAGTGGAATTGGAGGACTTGAATTTTTTGGGAAATCTTTTCACTTGGTCAAACAAGCAAGAGGATAATCTTATTTTGAAGAAGTTAGATCATATCTTAGTCAATCACCAATGGTTGATGTCCTTCCTTAGGTCTGTCGGCATTTTCTCACCCTCCCTTTTGTCTGACCATTCTCTTTCAACGATCCAAATGAACCCATTGGCTGCAGCTAGACAAAGTCTATTCAAATTCTTTGATATTTGGGTGAAATCTCATTGTTTCATCCCCATTGTGGCTGATGTGTGGAAGCTCCATATTGCTGGATCCATATGTTACCAGGTAGTTTCTAAGTTGAAATTTCTTAAGAAGGAACTCAAAAAATTAAACAAGAAGCATTTTTCACATATCTCTACAATGGTAAACGTAGCAAAAGAAAAACTAACCGCTGCTCAAGATGTCATTGCAAACGGAAGGCTAGATCTCTTAGTTGAGGAAAAGAAGCTTTACAAAAAATACTATCTCCTTAGAGCAGTTGAGGAAAGCTTCTACAAACAAAAATCGAGAGTTAGCTAGGTTAAATTGGGTGATAAGAGCAACTCTTTTTTTCATAAAGCTATGATCCAAAGGCATAATAAGAGCTCTATCTATGCATTGGAAAGAGAGTATGGTTCCATTGCATTGGGAGATAAAGAGGTAAAATCTGAAGCCGGAAATTTTTTCAAATAACTTTTCAACCCTTATGGCTTCACAGGTTATACCCTTGATTCAATGCAGATACAATAGTCTATCTCTAGATGTCTCTCCTCGGACCAAATAAGTTCCCTTGAGATGCCTTACAGTAATGAGAAAATTAAATCGGCATTCTTCTCTCGAGCAAATGGTAAAGCTTCAAGGCCAGATGGATTCTCAGCTAAATTTTTTAAAGTTTCTTGGCCTATTATTGGAATTGACATGATTTTTGCAGTGAGAAAATTCTTAGCTTCGGGTTTCCTTTTCAAGGAATTAAACAACATCATCATTACCCTTGTGCTCAAAGTGCCAAACTCAATTACAATGGGTGACTTTTGACCTATCTCTTGCTGTACATGATCTATAAATCTGTATCTAAGGTCCTTACAGCTAAACTTAAAAAGGTTCTACACTCTTTGGTAGGTCTTGAGCAATTTGCCTTTATCTCTGGAAGATGCATCATTGACAACATCTTCATTGCACAAGAACTGGTACATGGCTACCACTTGAACAAAGGCCCTCTAAGATGTGCTTTCAAAGTTGACATCACTAAAGCTTATGACACCCTTAATTGGGTTTTTCTGGAGCAAGTTCTCTCGGCCATTAGATTCCTCCCCGGTTTTCGTCAACTTTTGAAGCAATGTTATTCCTCACCCAAATTCTCAATCAACATAAATGACAAATTTGTGGATTTCTTTCCAAGTTCAAAGGGCTTAAGACAAGGAGACTCGATTTCTCCTTATCTCTTTGTCCTTGTTATGGAGGCCCTTTCAGGTGTTCTCAGATAGGCAAAAAACTCCTTTAGGTTTTCTTATTATTGGAGATTTAAAGAAGAGAAGATCTCTCATCTATCTATTGTAGATGATCTTATGATCTTTTGCAAAGGCGATTCTTCCTCTATTAGGCTTTTTTGAGAGTTTTTCAAGTCTGGTTGCAAACTTCCTTAAGAGCTCCATATTCTTTAATAATATCCCTCCTTGAGTGAAAAATGATATCTTATGCATCCTAAATTTTCAAGAAGGTGTCCCCCTAGTTAAGTATCTTGATGTTTCTTTGTTCTTAACAAAATTGAAGATGGAGCATTGTGATGTCTTGATCTCTAAAATCCTAAGCTGCATTAAAGCCTAGATAAGCAAATATCTCTCTTATGCAGGTAGACTTAAACTTACTAAATCATTCCTCTTTGCTGTGCAAGTTTATTGGGCTCCAGTGTTTATCCTTCCTAGGAAAATCATAAAAAAGATTTAGCAAATGATGAGGAATTTTCTATGGAGCAAACGTCTTACCTTATCCACTAGAGCCAAGGTTAAATGGGAAGCGATTTGTGTTCCTCTAAACGAAGGAGGACTTAGAATACTATACCTGGATATATGGAATAAAGCAGCCCAACTATAGCACATTTAGAATGTCTTTGACATTGATCACAAGAGCCTTTGGGTAAATTAGATCAAGTCAAACTTCCTCAAAGACGAGTTTTTGGAATGTTAAGTGTTCTTCTTGCTGCTCATGGACATGGAAAAAACTTCTTAAGCTATGAAATTTAGTGAGGCCTTGGGTACGTTGGAACGTGGGTAATGGGCTTTCTATCTCCATTTGGTAAGTCCTTTGGACACTCTTTACTATGCAAGACAAATCACTACATCAAGCATCGCTTTTCACGCTAGATTATATTTCATCATTGAAGGAAATTCTTAGACTCCCTACAAGCGACCTTTGGGAAAATATCCACATCCTGGATAATATTTACCCGAAAAACTCTCAAATGGACTCTACGCTAGGTTCCATCCAATTTTTCATCTTTCTCCATCAAGAGTTCATATAATGCTCTTCGAATAAGCACTCTAAAAGTATCATAGACCAAAATTGTCTGGTACAGATCCTCCGTATTGAGGCACTTATTTACTTTGTGCTAGCTTGGAACAAGAAGCTCCATACTTTGGACAAGCTTTGTTCTTGAGGTATCACGTCTCAATCCTCTTGCTTCCTCTACAAAACCCATCCTGCAGATCATGAACTTCTCTTCTTCGCTTGTGATTTTACTAAGAATGTTTCAATAAGTTATTCAACATAAGGGCCTCATGCAAGTCCTATTACCTTAGCAAGGAATGGCTCCTTACATCACTACTGGTTCCTTGCCATCCTCAGTCAAGTCTTGTGCTAGGGCCCTCGTTGCCTCTGTGTATTGTATTTGGAGAGTCCACAACAACGTTAGGCTTGGAAAAATCCTTCCACCCACCTATGTAGTTGTTAGGTTGATCCTTAGCTATTTGGATATATCCTAGATTATACTTTGAGTGGTTCTCTCTAGTTTTCTTTTGTATAGCCCTTTATGAGGGTATTCTTTCTACTTTTAGCAGTTTTGTATATCCTTTTTCTTTAATAAAATTAATTATTTACCTAAAAAAGAAGTTAGACAAAACAACACATTGCGTGGGCACCATGCTTTGTCTTGCTACATGATCAAGATATTTAACTGATGTGTATAAATTGCAAAACCGTAGAGGTCATCTGTAAAGATCAGAAATCTTTCTCTTTCTTTTCTCTCCATGGGCTTACCCTTTGAAGATGCCCCAGGCTCATCAGTGCACTGTGCTGAGGGTTTTGAGCAAAGATCAAAATATGGCATCAGTAGTAGACCTAACTAATCTTGATCTTCGATATGTTGCCCTTTGTGAGCTTCGTAAGGTGATTAACAGGCATGAAATTCATTTTTCCTTTTGCCTTTAGTAAGCTTGTGCTTTTAAGAATACCCACTATATGAATAGTATTTGCTTTGATAGGCTGATATCAATTCATGTATGGGTAGAAAATCATTTCGAAGGGGTTTGATGTGCTTTTGAATGTTGCTTCTCTTGATTTCTCTCGTCCATTGGTTGACCACATACCTACATATAGTAGGATTTAAAGGATTGAAGAATTTTTCTTTTTTTTTTTTTTTTAAATTAAGGCCAATACATTTGCTTAAGTGAGGCGGGTCTCACAAGTAGATATTGTTAATGTTCTTGTTTATTCATTTGTAGCAAAACTGTTGAAGATATAGCATGTTTTTTGAGAAAATTACCCTAGTAAGGTTGATGCTTGTGTGTGTTGATTTTAGCTTGGAGGTGGCAAAATTGTGCATTTAATTGCTACCTGGTGTGCTGTCTTTTTACATCTAGTTTTCCAAGTGTTAAAACATAAACCTTTACAGAGGAAAGATGTATCTGTTGAGTTTATGGAATTTTCTTTTAGATCTTTTGATTTTTCCCTGTTTGAATTGGAGAGATAATTGTGTTCTTCCTTCTGTTGCGGACGCTAAATATGAGCAAATTTACAGGTTAAAAAATTGATACCTTTTTTAAACTAGATACTACTTAAAACTGTAAAAAGAACTTTGGAACCACTTCTCTTTTCGTTTACGGTAGGGTCAACTGGCTACAGATTAAGGTGGAACTAGTGTCATGGTTGTTTATCTCGTATCTCTGTGGATTGTCGAACATAGTGGTTTGCAGATCTTATTGTTTGACCACTGGTTTTAGCATAATCTTGGGAATCAAGATGATAATATTTCAGATATGTTACTGTCATGTTCCTTCACGTACATCTTTTTTGCTTTTTTACTTTTCTGGCTTTTGAAATGAATAGCAAGAAGTTTTTGAAAGAATTATAACTTTTGTTTTTACCAGAAGAGTTAGCGTTGTTCAATGTTCGTGCATCAAACTTTTTACTCTAGTCGTGGAGAAAAGGAACTATTAGAAGAATCCTCAGCTTTTATGTGGATTGATTGGATTTTACTGCTTGTAATCAAATACTAATTCAACATTTTTCTTCAATTGCAGAAGAGAGAACTGTTCCAGGATTTGGCCCCATTACTCTGGAACTCTTTTGGAACTATTGCTGCTTTGTTGCAGGTAATGGGTAATCTAATGTCTGTGCCTACATTTCATAGTTCATATTCAAATTTCCTGTAAGAGCTCCTTGGGTGGTTTTTCTTCTATGCCTATTTGCTGACTGGTCTTAACTCATCTCTATTCCAACATTCTCCTACTGTCCACACCACCCAACCTCAAACTCCCCACCCCCCACACCAAAAAAAAAAAATTGCTCATGGAGACAATGCATTGGCACATGTGCACACAGTACATGGGCATTCATACACATGGCCAATGCACAAGTCATTTAAGGCTTGAAGCATTCTCTATAGAAAATCTCATACTATAATGCTAATAGATCAAAACTATGAAATGTATGCATGCACTTACTGGGACTTGAAAAACTTTATAAAGTCGATCAATAACTTGGGTCTACTTGAAAATGCTACTTTATATTATTTCAATAGTATGCTTGGTCTTGGGTGCTAAGGGTTGCCAAACTACTAATCTTAGCCATTGCTGCCATCTGTATTTGACAAAAAAAAGTTTAATCCCCCAAAACATCAAACTGCTAAGTTTGAAGAAACTTGACATTTGTTGATTTTGAGGCTGCTACATATATAATATGGTTACTTATTTATATGCATATGGCAGGAGATAGTTTCAATTTATCCTATTCTTTCACCGCCAAATTTATCTCCAGCACAATCCAATCGAGTGTGCAATGCTCTTGCTCTTCTTCAGGTAATCATTCATCTTATTTGCTTATTCTTCATATCGGCTTTTTTTCTGTATTTTTATTTCACAGATGCATTTGTTTTCCTTTCCTTTTATGAAATGTGAGCCACATTTAGGAGGATTATTGTTCTTGAAGCCACCTATCTTGCAAGTAGGTGACTGTTTTTCACTCACAATATATTTGAGCATCAAATGATTGTAATTGATATAGAACAAGTTCAGTAAAATTATGCACCCCACTTTCCACTTCCCAGCATACATGCTGCTTATAAATTTAGGATCATCCCATAATGTTATCATAATATATACTTTATAATCAAGCCTCTGATGTATGATGTTCAAGTCAAACATGGACTCCATCATCTTAGTCAGCTTTGGAAGTTTTGTGCTGTAGTGTATCCTCTAATAGTCTACTTCCATTATTTGTTCTGTTTACATGGATTTGTCTTTGTTATTTGCAGTGTGTGGCCTCTCACCCAGACACAAGGATGCTGTTTCTCAAAGGTAACATTATTTGATTACTTACCCGAGAATATAATTTAGTGAAGATGATAGGTTTTGTCTTCTTGCAACAAAATTGTGATGATGATTTTGCTTTTTCTATTGAACACATTGACTTCATAATTAGTCGATATTGTGTACAATTACTTTGGGAACCAAGGAGTGTGCTTTGTCATATCGCATCTTCTTTAGTCACCTTTTTAGGGAAAAGAAACTGTTCTTGCCTTGGGTTTTCCCTTTCAACTGGGTAGGGTAAGCACTCTCTTGAGTATAAATTCAAAATTTTGGATATTTTCTTTGTCATAATATATCCCATCTAGTCGTGTTCTATCCCACTGATTCCTTATCATATCCAATTTAGACATTTTACAGTCAACTAGAAGTTGCTCTAAATATCTTATCTTGTGATGAACAACACCATGAGTTTCTCTTCTACTCTCTTACTTTTGTTTCTTGTGTTTGAAGCAGCCACATGGTAAGCTACTCAGACTCCAGAGTTTGTTTGATGCTGTCATTTTCATGTTGATTTGACAGTTTTCAAATTTAGAAAGGTAATTGCCACACCTCAAGCTTAGAGGACGTGGCACTTTATCACATGTCCTTGGCCACAAGCAAGGCCAAGTAGGATATTGTAGCTTGACATCACTGCGATTACCTAACTTCCCATATTCGGTCATTATCTGAAAAAAGCAAATAGCTTAGCAAGTAACCTAAGCTGGTAACGAACAAACTATATGTTCATGCTATATGCATTACATATTAAATGCAAAATTCAATAACAACAATAAACAAATTCCAGTTTACATTTTCATTTATTGTTGTTCGTTCACTCTTAGTACATAAAAGTTGTTTCGCTCCAGTTTGTTGCTCCCTTCAGCCCCTGGTGTCACTTGATGGTTTTGTATTATGTCCCCTGTTAGGTGACAGGCACTTAGGGTAATCACTTCTCTGTGGATTTCGTGTCCTCAACAACCAGCATATAGGTGATCCATCTTTATGAAAAATTATTCCATACGGGCCTTGGTGCTAGTCCTATAAGCCTTGTTTCTTCTCAACTTCCCAACCCACTCAAATGGCTGTTGTTGGTCAGTTCATAATTTGTGTATCCTGCCCCATATTAGGTGTAGATGCCCCACATTGTATCTGGCCACTTTATCCCTATTTCATCAAGTTGTTAATGGCCATCATTAATCAATCTACACCTCATAATGTATAGGCGTCCTGCATCTAGACCCATTTAATTATTTCATTCCAACTTAGACCAGTAAGAATGACCACTATTAATTGTTTCATGATCTGTGTAGCCTATCCAACAGTATGATTAGACGTCAAGTGACATGCATAATCAATAGAAACCAATGACTCAGCATATGTTATCAAAAGCCAAATTTCAGTTTATTCCATTTTCATACACACGAATATATAAAAACAACATTTGACTACAAGTATAAGCAATAAACAATCCAGAGGGTGGCATTTGGTCTGTCACCTGAAGCATTCTAAGTAAGAAGTAAACTCATCTCCAATTACCTACAATTATATTAGCATATAATGAAGAACTTATTTGAAAAGGGGGGTTAGGTTGACCTATCAGGAAGTTAGGTTGATTGAAACTTCTCATGAGGTTTTATTTTGAAGAGTAATAGGTGTCTTTGCCCCTTGGGGACAAACCATAAATGAAAATAATTTGTGAAATACTGTAGCTAAATTGCATTTTAAAAATGAGATTTAGCTTTTTCCCTCAACACTTCTATTTGAAAGGAGGATATTAAAGGAATCGCATGTTGACAATACAATTTATATATCTCAACTTGGTTATGCGATTTTGCGTGCCCACTTGAAAAAACACAACTGCACATAAGCCCTTGCAAACTTGAACAACAACACGCAATGTAATGTTTCAAAATTGTGTTACGAGCATGTGATTTCCTTACAATATTATGCCACGTGGTTGCGTGTAAGGGAAAAAGCTAAATTGCATGTACAAAATGCGATTTAGTTATGATATTTGATAAATTTTTTCACCCACGATCACTTTTTAAGAAATAGTTTTCCTTGAAGGAGCAAACACACCAATTTCTCTTATTTTGAAGCTTGCCTTGTTCAATTAGTTTTGAGGTTTTGTTGACCAAGTCAGACGGAATGGTAGATATGGAGTTTGGACGGGTGTGTGGTCAACAATTCTATGGATTGATTGAACTATCATAAAATGGAGATTGACCTAGTTTAGCCTAGTTTGATTGATTGAACAAGGGTTCGGTTAAACGACGAGTTTTCTAGATTTTAAAGTATGAAAATCTTGTTTATCCTTTTTTCTTTCTTTCTTTTCCTTTTTTTTTTATTGGCAAAAATCTTCTTTATCTTTAACCTGTAAATCCTTTTGTTGGTAAGTTTTGCTGTATTAATTGAAAAAAGCTTGTACTAAGTATAGTCCATTGTACAGAAAACAAAAAGTAGATGATAGGATCAATGAAGCTCAAATGTTGGAAGATGCAGTAGAAAACATAGTGCAACATCCAACACTAACTAGAAAACCTCTCAAAGGACCAACAAATACATATTCTAGATGAGAAGGATGATTAGCAAGGGATCCCTTAGCTAGAAAAGGGATAAGGAATGACACTTCTACCCCTAAACTATCTCTTCTATCAAATTGTAGAAGCTTCTTCCAGAGCATACAGTCTTCTGGTTTCAAAAAACTTAAGTCTAAGTGTGTAATAGAGTTTGGGGTTTTCTTAATGATACCCTCTGACTCCTTATTGTAGGCCCAAATGAATTGAATTCTTCTCTTGTCATATATAATAGATTACTGCTGCATAGTCCTTTCTACCCATTGCTCCTACTGTGGGTTTGTGGGTTAAGGCTGTTGGAAAAAAGAGCAGAATTCCTTTGTTCTATCATAAGTAGCTGTCATCCTTCCCAAAAAGATGGCTATCTATTCCATACTTCTTTTTGCAAAATCACGCTTGAAGAACTGATCATTTGTTTCATTGCTGCTCTGACAAGTTAGCATTCCTGGTCAACACCTTCATAAGAGCAACTTATAAAGAGTGAAAAGCCTCTCCTATTTCACTAGCCAGATAATAAAGTTATGTCTAGTTTTCCCTATCTTGTGCCATATGAAAGCCTTCCATTTTAGTTGTAAATTGGCAGTTCAACTATAAGCTTCCTTCACTGTAAGAGGTCTGGGAGGATTCTCTCTCCATATTAACTTGTGGTTACAAAAAGGATTTGGCTTCTTGGAAGCTTCAAAGTCACGCATTATGGCCCTCCAAAATGGACCTTGAGACCAGTTCCAATTCAAGTCTTGAATGTAAGAACAAAGGCAAATTCTTTAGGCCAATTTGATTCATAAAGAACTCACTAATCCAATATGATAGGACTTTTGGGTGCCAATCATTATACCACAAGAATACAGTATTTCCATGTCCAATTTTCCATCTCAAACACTTTTCTTTATCCCTCTTATTTTCCTCCAATTCCAAGAAACATTTGAGAGGAACTTCTTTTTTCTAGGGTGTGTGTTGGTGTTTGGGGTGGGGTGTTGGAATATGTGGCATGCATTCTCCAGAAATTTCTTCCTTTTAAGAGTTCACACTTGAAACCAACTTGACCACAAGGAATCAACTCGGACTTCACAAAGATGCCATAGATGCTTTAGTTGGGCCAATTTATTCCTTGCAACTACATCAATAATAGCCAGACAACACTCACATTTTGGCTCGCATGCATCCTCCCACGACACTATTGCTTTAGATCTTGATTCATCATTACCCATTCCACAAAAATCTATTCATTTTGTCTCTTATCTTCCTTTACACCCACACCCCTTTAGGGAGGAGTAAGATAGAGGACCCATAGACTTGTAGAGAGAATAAAACACATTATTAATTATATCCAACTCATAAAGGAAAGGAACTTGGAAGTCCACTGCTGTATATGAGCAGTTACTCTACTGACCAACTCAAGGCAGGTGGTTCTAATAGGCTTTTTCGACATAAGAGGAATACCTAGGTATTTTATAGGCAAGGACCCCACTTGAAAACAGAAGCAAGATACAATTGGATTTTTGATAGGAGGAGCCACTCCTCTCACTTAAGAGTTGTTTGCTTGAAGACCAGAGACCAGAGAGACGTTGAAATTGGCAGAGACCTCTTACTAGCTTGATGATCTCAACATCTTCTTTAGCAAAAATTATAGGAGCATCAGTGTGGAAAATTGTTAGTTTCTCGTTTTTGCATAGCCAAAGGTCCTTGAAATTTTTGTCAGGGCCTTTTCCTTTAAGCAAGTAAGAGAAAACCTCCATAGCCAAAACAAAAAATAAATAGATAGATAGATAGATAGATATGGTAAAAGAGGATCACCTTGTCTAGGACCTCTAGAGTTAGAAAAGAATCCTATTAGTTCACCATTTAGGTTTACAATATTTTTGTGAGAAGTAACTCATTGGAAAATACAATTTATAAAGAATGGGTGGAAAACAAAGAGCGTAGAGCACTTGGTTAAGGAAATTTCTGTTGAGCATATCATGAGCTTTCATAATGTCAACTTTTGTAGCACATCTGGGGATGAAAGAGTGATACCCCTTGACAAGCTCTTGAGCCACAAGAATGTTAATGTTTATTCTTCTTACTTTTATAAAAGCTGTTTGTTCTTTACCAACAAGACAAGAAAGAGGACCTTTTAATCCTCCAGCCACAATCTTGGAGATAGACTTATAAATAGTGTTGCAGCAAGAGATTGGCCAGTACTCCAAAAGAGAGGATGGATTTGCATATTTTAGGTCAAGGGTTAAGGAGGTACAGTTTAGGCTCTCAAGTAAATTTCTGGAAGAGAGAAAATCCTGAATATTTACCCCAGTCTCCCAGCAAGTTTTGAAAAAGTTTCCATTCTATCCATTGAGAACTGAGGATTTATCAAGAGTTTGAGACAAAAAAAGTGCTTTTGAGCTCTTCTTCCATTACTCCTTTGATCAGCTCCTCCCAACTGTTCTCGTGCACTCTCCTGCTATCTGTCTCTTAGGAAATCTGAGCAACCAGTGAAAGACCTTTTCTCCTCTGCCTGTTATTGAAAAAATTCACAACTAGATCCTTCAAAGCAGCAGGATCAGTGATTGTTTACCCCTCATTTACAAGTGATCTTGTAGACTTCCTATTTTCTCAATGTTTCATATATCGAAAGAAAAAATAGGATTTCCTATCAACAAGAGTAAGCCATTTAAATCTTGCCTTTTGTTTTAAAATACTTTCTTCTGCTGCACACAAATAATAATAATAATTTCTTACCCTTCTTTCCTCCTCCCAATCCACTGACCAGGCTGTCTTTATGCATCTAGAGATTCTTTCTTGCTATTATCTGAAAAGTATCTTCAATTCAACCTGAAGTAACTTAATTTTAGAAACCAAGCAAAATATTGCCAATCCCTCCATGTTTCAGTTCCAAACCTCCTTAGCTAGGTCTTTAGACTTGGGAGCGGTCACACCAGAAATTAAAGAACCAGAAAGGAGTTTTCTTCATAAAAGAAGATGAGTATAGACTGACAAGAATTGGAGAAAGATCAGAAAGGCCAGGAGGAAGAAAAGAGATTTCAGAATGTGGGAAGGAGCATGCTGGTCACCCTTTACAAGTGCCTTGTCCAGATTTCTGACTTAGTTTTTCCATCATTTGGAGATTTCCAAGTGTGAGAAGTACCAGTTGCACAAAGGTCATCAGCATTTGCTGAGAAGCACCTGTTGCTGAAGTTGTTCATACCAGAGGAAAGATTTTCATTTTCCCCACTTTCATCTTCCAAGCTTCAACATTCATTGAAGTCTCCCAAAATTAACCACCGTTCATGAACCTGCTTACTCAAAGCTTCAAGGTTGTGCCAAATAGACTTCCTGCTGATCACTGGTTTGTCCATAAACAAAAGTCACTAGAAATGGTAAATTCTTTCCCAAAAGGACACATCTGCAGTGGTTAATTTGGTCCTTGAAAGAATGATGTTTATACGCCACACATTGGGATCCCATGCAACCCACAACTGTCCCATAGGGTGTGCTTCCAGTGTCCAGTGAGAAGGAAAGCTCCTGCATACTCTCCAAATAATTCATGGTTTTACTCTGTTGGTATTTCGTAGACCTTGTTTCATCCTAAACTTCCATCATATTGCTTGGAGTTGCTTATCTAACTAGTTTTGACGATTCAAAAACCCATTTTCGTATGGTATCCATTATCCTAAAACACTTATTTAGAAACTGAGCTTCTTTAAACTCCAAGTCACAACCCATTTCATACATTCAACTATATTAGTTTTCATCATCACGTGAGTTCTACATATGTAGCCAAATTGAAGCTTAAAGTCTAATTGTTATTTTTAGTTTCTTAACCTCGTTGGTCCCCTCATGATCATGATTTACCCCCACAAAAAATAAATAAATAAATCATGATCATGATTAATTGCTAATTAGGATCATTGGTTAATACTCATAAGGAGAATAGAGTTTGCTATCCTCTTTTGGAAATTTCTACCAAGTCAGACATCATCTTAAATTGCAGTAAAAACTGAATGAACTCCAAAATGGAAAAAGGTCTTAATTATTGGTGATCAGTTTGGTGTTTTTACTGCTTTAGGGTTTTAGAGAGGGTGTTATGCTACCTGTGGTTGTACTTAGCAGAACACCTGCTTGCTTTGATTGTGGCTTAGTTACTTGGTTGTACTGGTTGTATTTAGTACCAACTAGTTTTGGAATTGCTGATAAGGCACAAGAACAATCTTTTGTATGAAAGTTAAACCTTTGAATTCTGTTAAGAGCCTAGTTGGTGTAACACTGGCAATTCACATCGTCCTGCTTCTAAGTTCTACCTGTAAGTATATCATAAGTTTTAAGCTTTTGTATATATAGATCACATATTCTCTTTGAATGATTTTCTTTTAATTTTGGCAGCACATATACCTTTATATTTGTATCCTTTCCTCAACACTGGAAGTAAGACGAGGCCATTTGAATACTTGAGGCTTACCAGTTTAGGAGTGATTGGTGCCCTGGTGAAGGTACTCTCTTGTAATATATGATCCAAAACATTTCTTTTGTTTCTATGGGATGTATGCAAGGGCTTCCAGAAGGAGCTGATCTTCTGATCTTTTGAGTGTGAAACCTGTGAACTATTTAACATGTCTTTCCCCATTCCAGGTTGATGATACAGAAGTTATTAGTTTTCTTCTTTCAACAGAAATTATCCCATTGTGCTTGCGAACAATGGAGATGGGTAGTGAATTGTCAAAAACTGTAAGTCTCCCTCCTCCTCATCTTCCTTCTTCTTCTTTTCTTTTTTTTTTTTTTTTTTCTTTTTTTCCCCACTCACGGCCTTTTAGGTATAATATCTGGCAAGAAAGAAGATAGCCTCCTCACTGTAAGGGCTGCGAGATCTATGTATTTATATCATTCCACCAACTTTTTCTGAACTTAATGGTAGTTAACTAAGATTCTTTTTCTCTACGATGAAATTACTTGATGTGCTTTTGTCCTAAATCAAAGTGCATTTGCTTAATTTTTACTTTCTTTAAGAAACATTGCTTTGATTTTGACCAGTTTCTGTGTTTTGGCAGGTCGCTACCTTTATAGTACAGAAAATATTGCTGGATGACTTGGGCTTGGAATATATTTGTACTACAGCTGAGAGGTTCTTTGCAGTAGGTCGCGTTCTGGCACACATGGTTGCAGCACTTGCTGAACAACCTTCATCACGATTACTGAAGCACATAATTCGTTGTTACCTGCGGTTGGCTGATAATCCACGGTCAGTTTTTTTAATTAATTTTTAATTTTATTTTGCCATTTTTGTACAGCTAATAGCTACTGCCTTCTTCTTTTTTATTCTTTAATCCAGGGCTTGTGATGCATTACGAAGTTGCCTTCCTGAGATGTTGAGAGATGGCACCTTCAATAGTTGCTTGCGTGTAAGTAGTGCTGGTCAATTTTATTACTTGCATGTGGTTTTTATTTGTGTATTGCATATTTCTAGTCCTGTTATGGAGGATCTTCTAATCCCCTCACCCACCACCCACCCCCCCACTTCTTTTTTCGTGGCTGTATTTTCCTTTGGCCAATGCCCATGATTATGCAAACCAATTAAAGGCTCTAGGTTTTTCCTGCACCATCGTGGTAGACTGGCTTTTCCTAAATTTTCCTTTTTCAAGAAACATCAGCCCATTTTAGATAGTAGCCCTCTTTTCTTCTTCTTCTGTGACACGTGCAATGTTAGTCAATTGGCCCTAGAAGCATTTCCTGTCTTGTCACTTCCTGGGAAGCAATAAGTAACGGTCTCACTTTGCAGAGACTGAAAATGGAATACGAACAGTCTTCAAATGTTTTATAGACGTATATGTGTATACATATCGAGCCTCGGTTTTCCCTTTGCTTATTGTTGTTGTATGATATGATTCTGCTGCTTATATATCACACAGGAAGATCCTACAACAAGGAGGTGGCTCCAACAGTTGCTCAACATTGTTGGGATGAACCGAGTTCCAACACTCCAAGGTGCGGGTGGGTTTGATCATATGTTGGTCAGCTAGACCCACGTCGAGAATCCAGTTGTCGTTTTGAAGAATTGTGCTGATGTAAATTAGTTATGTCAAAAATTATAGCAGGCAAGTTCCAATATTGGTAGTTTAGTTGCCATCATATTGTTTCTGTGCAAAAAAAAAAGAAAAGAAAAGGTACATTCCATGCCATGCATGGTCAATCTTGTTGTATGGATCCTCTCCGAATGACTAATTATTGTCATTGTTGTTGATTTATTCTCGTATTTCTGATACTGGTGTAGTTGTGAACAACTTCTGGTCTGGGAATGCCAGTGCTTCCGGACGTATGTTTAATATGTTCCTTTCCCTAATATCTAAAGCTATGTGTAGGTTTGAGATAAAACATTAACAGTACATGCACTTAGTTGATTGGAATACGGGGAGAATGAAATTGCTATTACCTGTGAAATTCATAGCAATAAAGGTGTAATAAGGTAAGAATGTGTATTATAGTGTTTACTTAAGTGTAATGGGATTGTAATTATATTGTTCGGTTACCACAATTGAATGGAGAATAATGAATGAATAAAAACTAAAATATCCAAAATTTCCTCAATTACGTAACTATGTTAAAAAAAAAAAAGAAAGTCTGCCATAACTTATGCCTAATTTCTATAAGCTAACCTTGTAGAGGATCTCGAGCATCCACCTAAATCAATACGTGAGGATCGCGAAGCACAATTGGATCGTTTTCCTTGCCATGGCTTTGAATCAGGTAAGCAAAATTAGACCACCATGACACAAACCCAACTAAGAATGATAGTGGTGGAAGATGATTCGGATCTGTAGCAAAGGCTATTGTATATTTTATGAAACAAGGACAAAAGACGATGAATACAAATATAAAAAAAGAGAATATAGTACAAAATAACTTTTTCGCGTGGTCTCGAGTGCGAAGAAATGATGATGGCAAGTCCAACTTTAGGGCTTCGTATCGTAGCTCGATTGCTTTAGAGGATGGCATAAATGAGAGTGATGAGGGATAGGTTAGGGTTTCTACATGCATGCAATGGCGACATTGATTAGGGGTGTGATGGGGATGAAAGGATCGATTCTTTTGGAATGGAATGCTTGATCTTTTGGTGGGTTTGATGCTTTGTATAAAGGGTAAATAATGGTAAATTTTTTATTTTAATTGAGGGTATTCCTGAAACATGGAAAAGAAAATAAGTTGGAATGAGGATTCAAAGGGTGCATTAACTGGCCAGTACAATAGAAAAGAAGCTTTATACAGAGTCGTTCACTCTCAATTTTCTCTATCTGACGCAGCCTGTCTTGACTTAATGGTAAAGCACTCTCAAAACTCTCTCTCTCTCTTCCATAATCGCTGTCGCCGTAGGAAATGGCCCAGTTTTTAGCGTATCTCATAATATATTATTATCGTTTTACGTCCTCATTGTTCTACGCTGAATTTGGAAATATTGATACGTTAGTGTTGCCCTTGAGAATCTTTACTGTGTCCTAGAAATGACTAGTAGCCAGTACTGCCCATGAGCTGGAATCTCCCACGGGTCCCAGTATTCATCACCGCATCCAAATAGGACGCCACCCTACCAATTAAAAAACAAATGAGACATTTCAAACGTGGGAAATTCCAAAATGAAAATCTTTTAAGAGGAGAGTCAATGGGGAAAAGGAAAAAAAAAAGAAAAAATCCCAAGAACAGTAATCATTAAAAAAATAATTTTAAGATTATAATACTTAAAATCACCTTTTAATTTTAATTTAAATTAAAATCACTTATTTAAAAAATAATTTTATTTTCCTCATGATGAATTCTATGATCATAAAACGCATACAAAAATACTTTTATTAAAACTTGAAATTGCTTCTAGGCGATTTCGAGTATCATAATTATAGGGTTATTGTTCTAGATTCGGATTTTTAGCTTTTTTTTTTTTTAATTTTTTTCATCTTTTACAATTTTTTTTCCTTTCCCCGACAGTCAACATCAAATGGTAAAATATATGTCCAAGTTATGAAAATCAGTTTATGACAGTTTTGAATAATTTGTTTATCATTTTTCTTTTCTCACAAAAAGCTTGCTTCCCAGGTTTAACGTGACAAAATTCCAGCTTCCCACAACTATACTGAATGAAAGCTTAAGAATTACAAAAAGCTGAAAAGATGGAATTTCAAGCACATGATGTATACTTTTTCTTTTGCGGGAAAGACGTACAAACAAAATTTGTGTTAAAATTTGGGATAAAGCCCTCGGACGTACGTGAATTTTTATATATTTTTTATTTTAGTATCCTAACTTTATAAATAAGACAAATTAATATATTTCTTATAACGGCCATTATAAATAATACTTCTTTAAAAATTGAAATACTAAAATAAAATAAAAGATAAAGTTTGAGTACTAAAATAGAAATCAAATAAAAGTTGATATACTTATATTATTATTCTATTATTTTATACTAACGGCTGTTATAATGAAAATATAAATTTATCTCATTTAAAAAAATTGGAATATTAAAATAAACAAATTTAAAATTTAGATATTAAAATTAAAAAATACGAAAGTTCATACCGAAAATTCAACTAAATTATTATATTCATGTTAAAATTCAGCCAAATTTTTTATTATTAAGCAAAGAGTTCAACCAAAGAGTTCATGATATTTATTTCTAGCATAATGATAACTTATCAATGGAACGCCATAAACCATAATAAATATTAATCAGGAGAGTTACCGGTTACTTGGTGCAAAAACACAAATAGAAAGGATTGAAATCAGTCGATTGCATTATATATGATTTAGTTGAACTTTTATATAAACGTAGAGGACTTAACAACTTAACTAAAACATGAAATATTTAATTAAAATTAGTGCTAACATTTAAAAAGTAATTCTAGATTACTTATCCCTTTTCTTTGCCCATGCCTCGGTTACATAGCACAAAAATTTCGAGTTATCCTTCCTTTTATATATAGTAGCTAGAAGCATTACTCGTTTTAGGGACGGGTTTGATTTATGTTTGTCTTTACGGAACCAAACTTAATATTATGATTAGGGATTTATTTAAAAAATCAACTCTAACATTTATTTATTTTAAACCTAAGGAAAACAATACTGGGTTTGAACCATTCGTGTTCAAGTATAAAAAAGAATTGTTGCTTTCCCAAAACAAGCTTCTACCGTGGCATGAAATTTACACTTAAAAGCATTTTCCCGATTGCACTAGGCTGCATGAACAGAATGTTGTGAGATCATATATGGCAATGTCTAAGAATGTTGCCCAGACTGCGGAGTGAGGACTGAGGCGTGTATGCAAGTGAACTAAGGTAGGATATAGGGGCACTCATGGCTGGGATTTTATGCCAGCTCTATTTTTCGTTTTTTTTTTTTTCCCTTTCCTAGATCTATCGAACCAACTGATTCAATTCGAGTAAGCAAACTAAACCATGAACCGATAATCTATAATGTAAACCGAACCATTTTTAAAAAATTTCCAGTTCAATTCAACTACAGGATGAAATTCTATAGTGTTTTTTTTTTTTTTTTTGCCAAAGATGAAATTCTATAGTTAATTGCTCAAAAATGACTAATTGATGTTTTTACTTTTGAATTATAGTAAATAAGATCCATTAATAGTTAAAAAAAGAAAAAGAAAACCATTTACAACCATTATAAAAACTATTAACAACTTCTATGAAAAATAGTCAATAGTTTTGATTTTATCGTCAAACAGCTTCATTTTTACTACTAATGGGTCTATATTTACTGTTATTTTGGGGTTATTTTTTTGTAATTCAAAAATGATTTTACCATGTAATTACTTTTTAAATAAGTAGAGTTGACTTATTTATTTCTATAGTCCTTCTAAAGCCCATTTATTACCTATATTAGATGGATATATAGATATTGGTGAAAAGAAAAAAAAAATGATATATCGATAATAATGGTTATTATATAGAAAAAATAAACCAAAAGTGGGGATAAACACTTAAACTAAATAACCAAACTCGAATTTTGGTTTTTGTTTTCCGGTTAGGTTTTGGTTCGAAGGCTTTTGGCTCAAAATATTTGATTTTGTTTTGGTTTATAAATTTTTCGAGTCAGAAAAAGTTTCCTTAATGATAAATTATAAGTTATATGCATTAGTTTATATATACAAATCGTTTATGGAAGAATTATGTATACAATGTACGACATAAATTACAAACACATAATCACGTATGTAGCATGTGCACAACCATACAAGGCATAACATATATTTTAAAATATAATTTATGTAAATATATAATTACATGAATATATACCGTAGATAGTGAATACAGGTTTATATAACATAAATAATGTTATATAACGGGGAATGTAATCTTATAACCAGTACAATTTGGCGCATGACTATTATGTTTCGGTAAATATAATACAAATACAATTTATAACAAGTAAGATATAAAACATTTATTTATATTATTAAAGTAAAAGAAGAGAGTCATTTGATGTCTTTTTATAGTTTTTTAAAATATCTCAAATACACATTGAAAATAATAATTAAAACGTGTAATATTAAAATTTAACTTAATAAAATGAACAGTAAAACAAGTAATTCACCCATTTTTTTCTCTTTTCTTTTAATTCGTCTTTCCTACTCTTAATAACATCATTGATTTTCTCTCTACATTTAATAATTCATCTCTCCTTCTCTTGGTGACATTCACAATTCTTTGTAACTCAAATTTAGCCTGTTTTTTTGTCTTTGTTTCTCTTCCCACTCTCAAAATAACATTTATACTTCTATTTAACTTTTTTTTTTTCCATAAAGAAATAATATAACTAAGAAAATCATATAACAGAAGAATCAGATAATCTAAATCCCGCATCCACAAAAAGCAAAAAAACCAAAGGGGATGGGAGATTACCATCTCTAGAGACAGTGCGCATCCCCTTTCTATCACGGGATGCAACCTAATCAGCTAAAGCATTAGCTTTTCTAAAAATAAATCTAAAAGACTAAGATAAAAACAAACTAGAAATATAAGTAATATCCTGCACCAACAGCAAGCTTTGCTCTCTGGCATGATTTATTAATGTTATGAATACTAGCTAGAAGAGGTGAATAATCAAATTCAACTTCAATTGAGACCTAGTTCTTGTTTTTGGCAAAAAAGAAGAGCTTCTTTGATGGCTAGAGCTTTCAAGACTTCTACATCTAACGTTGCAACATTCTTTGAAACAGCAGTAAGGCAAATTGCATTGGAGCCCCGCACAACGAAGCCTATACTTGCATTGTTTTGAGACGGGGAATAAGACACATCACAATTAATTTTCAACACATTCCTTTGTTTTCTTAAATCACCATTTCCATAATATCAATATTTCATATTATTTACTATTTGTAATTATATAATATGTTATTTAATTAGGGTTATAAATGTTAATTATTTTAGCCACTATTTACACCGAAAATAGTTTCCTTTATATATAACATCATTAACATTTATTATAATTATTATTATGTTTACATTTTCATAATTATTGCTTATCAAAATAATATCCATGTTTATTTGCATTTAATTTAGTATTTTGTTTATCTTTATTTATATTGACATTGAGAATATTGATCATACCAAAAAAGACACCAAGAATATTGGACTTGATGCCTTTCAAAATATAAATTTACTGGCATTATTCAATCACTTGCCCTTAGAAACGATAAGTATTATTTTTCACACAAATTTAATTAATATTGTCAAGCAAATTTCCTCTTCACACTTATAGCTTTAATGAAGTAATCAACTTATAATTAGTATTATTGTTAATATAATAAGAAATTATTGGCTAAAATGTTATAATACCTTCTTCAATGGATAATTATAAAAGCTCAAATGAATTTTTCCCCTTTTTATTCTTCATACAATATAAGAGTCAATCTTTAAAATATTATCAGTAGCTTTGTTTAATATCTTTTTATTTTTCAAAATATACATTATTATGTATTTTTTTATTGCACACACATCGCAAATGTATCATCTGTTAGTAATATTATTAAAGAATAAGAGATTGGTTTTGATGTCTCAACTTCTAATAGTAAATTTTTACCTAAAAATTTCTTAAATTGTTCTTCAATTTAAAAAATATGTCTCTTTTGTTACAAACAGTTAAATGTTGATTCTAGTAGACTAGTAAAATTTTAATATTTAAGTTATTTTACTTTACTTTTTAATACATCATATCTTTTAATTTAAGTAAGGAGATTAACTTTTAGAAAATCAAGTGTGGAAATTGGAGAAACTTTTACTCTTATAGTAGTTTCTATTTATAACATATATTATATTTAGATTTCTTCTATTTAAGGTCTATTATGCCTATTATGCGCTAATGATATATTTGTCTAGCTTCATTATAATATAGGGTAAATTGCATGGATCCCATGTAAAGTTTCATAATTGCACGGCCATTTTTCATTTTTAAAATTAAGTACTTACATTCTTAAAATAGATGTATAACCCATATTACTTAAATAATATATATATTTTTTATGTGTATATATTAATAATATATATTTACAATCAAATTATAAGTTTTTCAATTTAAAAAATTTATTTTAAAATTTTTTTAAGATTTTTAATTGGAGAAAAGTTTTAAGCAGTTTCTACTATGATCATTAATGGAAAGTAGGCAGATAAATATGGGAGGATCGTGGAAAGTATATAGATTTTTCTACGGTCTCGTTTTTATTTTTTACGGGATTAGTATCGCCATTCATCTCATCTAAATCATTAAATAAAATTTGAATTTAATGATTTAAATTTTAAAACATGTGAATAAATGGTGAAATAAAGGATGAGACCATAGAATCTCCCTCACATGATGGGATTGAAAATATTAAAATTACAAATGAAAGTTCTATTTGGGATTGAGAAGTGGGAGAGAGAGAAAATGAGTAGTTATGATAATAGTAAGAGAGTAAAAGGAGAGAGAAATATAGTAAAATCTTATATCAAAGTTTGTGTGGTTGAATAGTAGTTAGAGTTGGTTATTTTCTTATTTTTCCTTAAATGATATAGATAATTAGAAAATAAAAACAAAAAAAAAAATGTAATAGTAACTAACAACTTAAGCATCATACTGTATTCAAAAGTAAATGTAAATAAATATATGCAAACTTTTCTTTAATATTGATACATTTTAATATTTACGTGTTTTATTTGATTTTAGTCACAATTATTGTTAAACAATTATATCATACTTTTTTTGTAATATATTTTAAACTGCATCAATAATTTGATATTGGATGAGAAATTGGTAAACTTTTTATTGGTTTAATAATTTCATAAGGCCATATTTTTATCCTTCCCTTATCTTCATTTTAAATTTCAAAATGAAATTAACATTAAGAAACAAACTACCTCCTAAGAAAATAGAAAGACAACTTTAATCTTCATTTTAGTTAAATAGTTCTAGTACAAAACTATCAAGATTCTTTATAACCTATTAATCTCTCTAACGAGATGATTAAAGTTTAATTTTCTTTTCCTAGCGAATATAATATAAATTTGGTTCAATTTAATGTGAAAAAATCAAAAGATTTACCTTTCCTATCTAATGGCTACAGAAATACTATCATGTGATAGCTTATTCATAAAGAAATTATGATGCATGATCATTATGATCTTATAAATGGTTTCTTATATATTTATATAAATAATTTCAAATATATATATTATTATTATAAGTGCATTATAAATTATCTGTATTAATATAGCAATATTAATTATAATATATAAATGTAATGTAAATATATATTATTAATATATACACATAATAAATATATATATTATTTAGGTAATGTGGGCTCTACATCCATTTTTGGGGTATAAGTACTTTATTTTGAAACTAAAAGGTGTCACACAATTATAAAAACTTATAGTAAAGGTCTGTGTAATTTATCTTATAATATATATATATATATATATATGAATAATTAACTTATAAGTTTATTTCGTAATTAGTTAAAAGTTCCGATTTAGTTGGTTTGGAAAATGTTTCTTATCCATAAAAACTGAATTAAACCCAACCGCCAGACAGCCCTGAAAAGAGATTTAAGAAAAGAAAAAGAAAAAAACCAATCTCCTGCAAAGTATCTTCGCGTAGATACGATTAAAAAGACTTCATTGGTCAAGCCCTAATTCCATGCTATTCATTAAAGACCAAGAAAAAAAAGGTCACTGCCCCCAAAACACATAAACTCAGACACACTGACGACATACCCACACACGCACCAAACTCTTCTCTTCCTCATCGTTCAAATTCCAACACCAACTCACCCTCTCTCTCTCTCTCTCTCTCAATGGAACACGTTGAACTTCAACCAAACAAACGTATCAAACTCTCCCAACCCTTTTCACCGCGAGTGGTTTTCACTCCACTACCTTACCTGTCCTTGCAGTGCCTTCCCGGCGCTGTCCCTCCTCCACCACCGTTCTCCACCGACATGCTACGTTCGATCTTGTCGGTGGAGGATATTCTAGGATACAAATTAAGGAACCCGAAGCTGTTAGAGGACGCGTTGACTCACTCCTCCTATGCCGAGTCTGCCTCCTACGAGCGGCTCGAGTTCTTCGGCGACTCTGTCTTGAACGTCGTCGTAAGTTATCACGTGTTCTCTACATACCGCAATGCCGATCCTGGCGTACTTTCTTCCTTGCGCTCCGTCACTGTCAGCACCGAAAACCTCGCGCGCGTGGCCGTACGGCATGGCATGCACAAGTACTTCAGACACAATGTACCGGGACTCAACGATAAAGTAAGTACGGCTACTTCATCACGAAGTTTCCCGAAATTGTTTTATTCATGTTCATATGATGTTAGTAATTGTTAATAATAAAAAAAAAAAAATCTTTGTCGTTATTAAATTTTATCTGTGTGTTTTTAGGGGAAAGCCGACAATTTCTGTATTTTTTATTTTTTACAAAATAAATTGATTATGTATTTGGTATTTTTGATTTTTTTTTTTTTTGTACTTTTGTCTTTTAGATTGATATGAAATTGATAGAATCGAATTGCCAGCTTTATTGTAGTTGTTACTGAAGGGAAAGTAAAAAAGATGTTACAAAATGCGCATATTGATGTGTGAAATTTTGTTTTCTTGATATGGAATTTGTAGGAAGAATATATATTATCCAATGGTCAGTGTTCTAGGATGCTGATTGCTGGTTTTAGAGTTTTTCTTTTTTTCTTTTTAATTATTTATTATTCGAATTCACAGATTAAGGAGTTTGAGGATGCAGTGAGGGATGAGTGCGATTCTGTAATTTATGGGGGATCCGTGAAAGCCCCAAAAGTCCTTGCTGATATAGTGGAATCGGTTGCCGCCGCGGTTTATGTGGACCTTAACTGTGACCAACAAAAGCTATGGATGGTTTGTAGTTTGAATTCCAGGAAATTTATTCTTATATGCCTGCTTTGGATATAAACGATGTCGTTCAGTGATCGGTTTCTCTATAATTGGTTTTCTTTAGATTCTTAAGCCACTGATGGAGCCTCTTGTTACACCAGAGGACTTGCAGCCCCGACCTCAACCTGTGACGATGCTGTATGAAATATGTCAAAAGAACGGGAAGTATGTCCATATAAAGCACTGGAGGAACGGTGCAAACAAAAGTATCGCCAGTGTCCTCGTCGATGGCACTTTTGTTGCCTCCGGATCTTCCCATCAAAAAGACCTTGCGAAGCTTAATGCTGCTAAAGCAGCTTTAGCTAAGTTATCGCATCTGGAGGAAGCTGCAAAGAGAGTGACCAGCGATGTTAAGGGGATCGATGCTTCATTCGAAATAGAAGCAGCGAAACAGAGCCTCCACGAACTTTGTGGCAGGCGAAAGTGGCCAAAGCCTGAGTACAGGTATAAAGTTTATCGTTTAGTTTTACTTTGCATCCACAAAGACTGTACTTGCGCTGCTCTGTTCTGTTCTTCTAATTGGAATAGCAGTGTCTCTCAATGGATGTCTGCAGTTTTGCTGTGGGCCACATTAAAAAATTTGAGGTATTCTCATTAGTGTAGCCAATAAATAGGAAATGCGAGATACAAAAGATTTGTTAAAAGTGAGATTGTCTCCTGATGTTTCTTCTTTTGACGTGCAGTATTGTGCAAAATTCAGGACCTCCACATGCGAAGAAGTACGTGTGTTCTGTAAAGATTCCAACTTCAAACGGCACATACTACATTGAGGGAGAAGAGAAAACTCGGGTTAGAGATGCAGAGAACTCCGCTTCTTCCTTAATGATCCGTGCTTTGCAAGAGAGGAGAGTCATATAATATGGCTATTGTGCAAGTATTGTTCAGTGAGTGCTTCTATCTCATTTACATTACTGAATTGAAAAGGCTAACGACTAGCAACTAACCCGCCTCCTGCTGCTGTGAACTAGTTGGAAGGGGTAAAGTCCCCATTCCACCCTGTAACTTTCGAGTTCTTTGTAAGTTTATTGAATATTTACAGCTTTCCTGGAGTTGGTATGTGCCCTTTTCACATTTTGGCCAACAACTCAAGGAAAATTTACATTACAATCTTCAGGTAAACTCTGCCCCCCCGTGGAGTCTTTTGTACATTCTTGTGTCAGTAGTGCAAAAGCTAAAATGTAGCATAGTCTGCATAATCAATAAGTTATGGCTGTTCTGTTCTTTGGATATATAAATTAATGGGAAATCACTTGTTTCTTTTGCTAGTGTTGGTTCTCTATGATGATGCAGCTTCCAGATTCATTGTCATGATATTTGCAATTGTAGCAGGTGATAAGATTTGCCCACCGTGAGCAATGGTGATTAATAACTATGGAAAATGCTACTAGAAAAATGGGAAAACGATTTCCTCTTTTTTAATGATGGGAAACGTTCTCATATTTTTCAAGGAAAAATACAACCTAGAAGATTTGTGTTGAGAAATAAACACATTAGATGATTAAGATGTTAATATGATCGATAACATTATGTCAAATTTGTTCTTTGGTCAAATAAAATCGCTTTACTAATATTTGGGACCAAGATAATGGAATGAATACCAATTCGAACCATTTTGACGGGAAATTCAAATTACAAAAAGAAATGGTCATGTGCATTAGTTAACCATAATTTATCTGTAGCAACCCTTTTCCCCCCTGTTCTAGGTCAAATTAAGCATGCAAAAACTTTTCTAAGAGAGGAATCGGTAGCTTATTTACACATCTTGGGAGGGAAACAATGGCCAGTAACCAATTAGTTAGCGTTAGTGTTGTCAAACTTAAGTTGGTTTGCTCGTTTCAATTTGATTCAATCTAATCTTTTCATAAAATCAATTCGAGTCATCCATTTGGCTTTTCTCGACAATGATCTTGGTTCGATTCATTTGACTAGATCAATTATATCTTGTTTATATCGTGTTTTTCTTTTCTTTTCTTTTTTTTTTTTAATTTTGGTTAAAATATATTATTTTCTTTTGTATTTTTTGAAAGATATATCAATTGTTTAAGAAAATAAATATTGATGAAAGAAAAATAAAAAAACAAATTATTAAAACACTCTTAATTTTTAATTCTTTCGAATATAGATAATTTTTATTATTTTATTAATAAATATAAATTATATGATGATCTTAGTTTAATTTCAATATAACCTTAGAGTCTTAACATTTCGATAAGGATTTGATAACATTATGCAACAAATATATCTATATTTTCTAGTACATAGTAATTAGGATATTTTGAGGCGGATAAATAAAAATAGATCAAGTGATTTAACTTTATTTTTATGCACAACCCGTTCTATCTATTTATAAAATTCATATTACGTGATATGGAAGCCATGTCGTGCTCACTGTATCGTCATTTTTGAGCTTATCACTTTTCGTAACATTTAGACACGCAGGATAAGCATTAGACCAGGGAGAAGTTCCTACCTCAACTTCCATTTTCTAAAAGAATATTAGGGCATGCCACTAAATGGAAAATACAAGAAGGCTATTTACTTTTATCACATAATGGCAACATATTTTCGAGAGGATGAAGTTACAATGAGAACATTCTTGAGAAGACGATCCCTTGACGTAAACAAAACTTGCAGTGCACCTTTTATTTGAACTCAGAGAACATGAATATTCTTTGCAATTTGTTTCGAAAGTGCTATTATCAATCACCAATTTGTTTTTGCTTACTCGTGGTTTGGATGGTTTAAGTGACTCATGTTCGATCTTTGCGGATAATGAAAGTTTTTTCCCTTTATAAATCTCTGGACAAGCGTGTTATTTTGACTCGGTTGGTTAAGTTAAGCATCTGCCTATCTAGAAAGGAAAAATTATTTATGCTTTCCAAAGAAGTAAGAGAGAAAGCGTGTGCGTGCGTACTAATGGTGTTGGCGTTGCCAGTGTGAATTGTTCCACAATTGGTACAGTGCAAAATTCCTACTTCTTCCAAAACAACAGACACATATGACAGAATAACAACGGACACAAACAGACAGCATCAAACGAAACAAACACATCTATATGCATCAGCGAAATTAGATCAAGGGGAGGCACAAAAAAGGATCGTTTCCTCTACATTGTTGAAATCCCTGATTCAGTTTTTCCGCAATACAATTAATATCCCTAGGAGCGAAATTGAGCTTCACCCACCCTTCTTTAGCGTCTTGCCATCTGAGGTTTATATTGATGATGTTTTTGTCTTGATTTTTTGACGGCCCAGTATTCCTTGATCATATTCCTCCATTGCTGTTGGAAGCTTTGAGAAGTAGTTTGACCTTGGAATATGTTCCTGTTCCTGCAATTCCAAATTAGCCACACTGCAAAAGTAAAAGGGACAGCCTATGCAACTCCAAATGCATGCTTAGCATCTTCATTGTTTGATCAGACATTGTCATTTTAATACAATTTTCCCTTTGAATACATTATTGAGTGCTATGGGTTTAACTACAAATCACTCGGTCCAGGTATGGTATTCCTAGTGTTACATGGAACTGGGAAGGAGTGGCTCTTTTATTACTACTCATGTTAACATCAGGCTTAGTTGCCGGAGAAAAAAAAAAAAATATATATATATATATATATATATATATAGAATAATCATTCCGGAAATTGAAAATCGCACTAGGGAATGATTATTCCTTACTGGGATCTAGAAAGTAGAAATAACCATTCTTTAAAATTTTTCTTCACTCTTCCACAATGTTAGCCTTGAATTCTAGTCCCAGCAACAGTCATCACCTAGACTATGCTGCTGCAAATTAGGGTGAATAGTTAATCCCATTGAAATTTATATCCTACTCTACTTCACTTGATTGAATGGATTCTAGGTAGATATCAAAGGTCATGAATTAGGCTTCGTATATGATATGATTTCTTAAAACCTATTCCTAAGTTGTAGGGTATGATATGGTATCTCTATACCTTGTACTTTTCCTAAAATCTATACTTAATGTTATATAAGATATAGGTTTTATGGTATTTTATATCCATCTTCTAAAGATTATTAACTAATAATATGGCATAACATAATACTATATTTTTACCTAAGAATATATTTATCGCTTTTTGTTGAAAAGGATAAATAAAAAGATGTAAGTCCATCTATTGTACTCCAAAGTTTCAAGGTAGCTACTTAGCTTCCCTTTGGGCTAAGTTGAGATTGAATGAATCTATTGTAGTCGATATAATTTTAGGTAGAGCCACATATATTCACTTAACCCAAAAAATTATCTCTATAGTGGGATGGAGTTGTGCATCTCCTTTTATTTATATGGAGAACAAGATATTAAGATACAATGATTCCATGATGACTTAAGTTTACAAGAATTTACTTATCCTTAGTTGCAAATATGTCATATTAAGAAAAAATTTATTTATGATAAATTGTATTATTTTGATAGTATCACACGATAAAGTAACGAATGTAATAGTTAAATATTAATAGATCAGTAAATTTACCTTAAAATGTTAGTATTACAAGAATGTAATTAAAAAATTTATAGATTTTATAAGATATCTTATATCTTATAAGATTCACAATAGGTTCCAAAGTGGTTTTTGAATATTATAAGATATATTTCAGTTCTAAAACTTGAGAACTCATACCTATAAGATAGGGTACGAATAAAACCTTATGTCTCACCCATCTTGTACTTGCTCACCCCTATCTTCGCTTTCACCTCACTTATAACATCCTTAACTCTAGCATCGCCTTTGCAACTACTATAGCTTCTACATTTAACATCATCTCTCAGAGCCATTAGCTTTGATGCTATGCTATTTGCATTTCATGAACCTAACTACAACCACTTAACTATTACGGGTGGTATTACAATCTTGCGATTATTGTCACTATAGTTATAATGACTATATCCGTACTAATGCATCACCTACTGTCTTTACTATCATGACCATGAATGTTATCACCATCACTATTGTCACCACTAGGTTGATAGTGTTTGTGATTTTAGTGTTAGAGACATATAAAAAGAAGGTGATAATATGGTGGGAGAGGTGGCGTTGGTGGTGGTAACGGTGGCAACGATAATATAATGAGAGAGGTAATGGTATTGTGGTGGTGCATTTATGGCCATGGTGGTTTGGTTGGAAAATGTGTTATGTTGATAGTAAAGGTGTAAATGTAGGTAAGGTTATGGAGGTGGTAGTGAGTAACAATTTAAATTAGGGTGGTGATGTAGCAGTGGTGGGGAGGAGGTTGTTGAAGTTGTTATGGTGGCAATAATGATGGTGCATGGAGTTTTGTGGATTAGGGTTAGTACTTCCAAAATGTATGGGCATTATGTTATATTGTTGTTCGTATTCTATATATCCAATGTCTCTTTGCTGTCCCAACTAAACAATTTAGTAAGTAATGTGTTGTTTCATTCCACCTCATTCCATAAGAGAAAGAGTAGACATTGTAGTGATGTAGAAGACATGAGTTTATATATAAAATCATTCTTTGGTGTTTTTCATCGATAAAATGTCCTCCTTTACCATTTAAGTAGGCATATTTACTAATACACTAGCAAACGTTAAAATGAAGGGGTCGAGTCTGTTTCGATTGGGGAAAATGGAGGAAAATATAAGGAAAAAAAAAAAAGGAAAGAGAGAGAAAATACTGACGTAACGCCACGTCAACCAATCTAACCGACCCGATGTTGCCATATGTCCTCATGTAACACATGGCAACTACACCATAGCGAATGTAGAAAACTAAGAGCATTAAATGCATTACATATACATATACATGAAGTATAATAGAAATCTTATTACAAGTGGCATGAGCAAGAAGTGGCTAACGAGGTGGTAATGAATGCAATGGTTGGTGATAATATAATCTATATGGAAAGTATGGGGTAATTTAGGAAAATGTTTTCTACCTCTTAGAAAAATTAACATTTTTTTTCCGGTAAATAACAATTTTGAATGTGGCCAACATGTTTATGCCGTAAGATCAACTTTGTTGGCTATTGCTTATAAATATACGGGAGATTCTACGATCTCGTCCTTTGTGGGACTGGTCCTATATTTCGTCCTACCATTCATTTTTACTATTTTAAATCTAAATTATTAAATCTACAATTTGTTTTATGATTAAAATTTAAATAAATGTAAATTAAGAGTCAGGTTAATGACAGTACGATACGGTAAAAAATAAGGATAGAATCATTGAACCATAGAAAAATCCTAAATATATACCTATATTATTAAAGTGGATTAACCTTTAAGTAACTGTCCTTTTAAACATTACTATTTAGTCAGCCAATTAAAATTTTATTGTAAAAAAATCAATATTAAAAATAATTTACTAAAACTATAATTTTATACTAAAAGTAAAATTAGCATTTCAATCAACTCTCTCTCATTAATATCTCTCAATCTCAAAACTCACTTTTTCTACTATCTCTCTATATAATATAATATGATGCTTATCCCAAGATCTCTCTTCTTGACTGTTTCTCTTTCTTTTTATTTTCTCTCCCACCATATTTTACGTATATGTATTATATGGTCAAAATTCAAATTATGATAAAATATAGTTATGATGATAATTGATGTCTACTTACATAGATAAATTTCTATCAATAATCTCGATTTGCTTATAAGTAAAAAAAATAAAGGATTTAAAGTGAGTGTTGATAAGAAAAAAAGAATAAATTTATATTTATATTATTTAACAAAAAATATGATTTTTCATTGAATAAATAAATTTTAAAGATATAAATTTAACTTTATTTAATTTGCATACGCATGGTGGGTGCATTATCCACTAATGTGTGTGTGTGTGTTAGAAAAATATCTATGATAATTTAGAGTTTTTTTTTTTTTTTTATCTTTTAGGTGAAATCTAAAGAAAAAAAAAACTTTTAAATATTTTTTAAAGAAATCTACGAACATTTTCCTTTTATGGAATGTATTTTTCTATCAATCAGGTCCTCCAAAAGTGAAGAAAAAATTTCCTTTAATAAAAGATGGTTGGATATTTTACTTCTCAAATGCCATAGTTGTAAATAAAAAAAAAATTGAAGACACGCATCCTGTAAATAACTAACTATCATATGCATCGATAACGATCCCACTTTATTAATGTCATAGGGACCTGTTAACGTGTAATGTGGGGTATTTATTAAGTAATTTTTTTTTTTCTTGGCCATGGGGGTATTTATTAGGTAATTAAAAAATAAATTTTTTACATTTTTCTAAATATTGATTGGATATTTTAGGGAAAAAAAAAATGCTTGAAAGGTGAAAAACAACTTTTATTCAACATTTTAACCAATTTATTCACTTCATGATATCCATTAAAATTTTCCCTACAATTTCCTAATACTATAATGTTATGCACTGGCAATACATGTATCTAAAAATAAAAAATAAAAAAAAAAAATCTTAAATTTGCAACTTTCAACATTTTATATTATAAAATGGGCTGAATTTTTTTTAATAAGATGTTACATCTTATATATACATGTACTAAGAGGATCTCCTATACAAATCTAAAATTGCACGAGCATCACCCTTACAAATAAGGAACAACACTAAGCCTACAATGCACATATAAGAAAATAGAAATTATAAACTCTTATGAGTTATGCCCCGAACATGATTAACATTGTTTGGTATCCTAGGTTTTACCATAAATCCTCTTCAACGAATTTTCTCTTTGCAACTTCAACTGCTTATAGAAGTTGCCAATAAATGCTTCGGCTTTCACATACAACTCTTGCCCACTAATCTCTCCATTAACTTCGTCCTCTTCTTCTTCTTCTTCTTCTTCAACACCATCATCTTCATCATTTACATATGCCATTTCCTCCTTAGATCGAGTATTATGAGTATCACCATTATTTCCTCCATTTCCTATGAAGAAAAGGCTCCGCGTGGAACAATAACCATCGTTTTCCCTTTTCGAATCGCGATCGATAGTTTTTGAAGAAGTCGATTCCTCAAGGGTGTTTTTGGTCTCATTTCGATTAATACTATGATTGGAAGGAACATCCGAATAGTTAGGGCCAGGACTAGGTGGTGATGCTTTGTCTTGGGACATGCTTTTATTCGAGAAAAGCGATGAAAGGAGACCGGATTCAGCTCCAAGGGCTATGATGAGAAGGTTGGTGATGAAGTAGAGGTACGTAGGCCTTGTATTGGAGGAAAAGAAGGGTGTTATTATGAGAAGACCTACGAGAAAGCAAAGCATGACAACATGGGATTTGCTTATGTTTTCCATGTGCACAATCCCTTAATTGTTGGAAGAAGAGTGTATGTTGGGATCGAGACTTGAGGAGCACTTGTTTTTAGTGTACATTGCGTCCTTCGAATGATTTATATAGAGAGGACTAGATTATTGGATGCAGTTGGGAAGATCGGACAAAAGTGGGAATGTCTACGTCAACAAATGGAATATCCAACCATGTCCATAAACTCTTTGTGTATTATTTAGTAGATAAGTTGATAAGCTCTATTCTTAAATAGGAAAAGATTCAGCAAGAATGAGATATTATGTGTAATGTTTAGTAGTAGATAAAATTTTAAATAAAAATTTGATACTTCACTTTATTTCTATAAGATAACTACCACACCACACATTACAACATATATGCTACGTATAGTATTTGTGTTTAGTCTTTAATTTCTCATTCTTCTACCAATCATATCTCATATTACCGAAATAAATGGAAAAACTATAATTAATTTCTTGATTAGAAAAATCATGACCATTTTGTACATCCGAAACCTTAATACATTTTTTAAAACTATATTATAAATTATACTTTTTAAAAGTATTAGTTAATTAGTTAAATTAAATCTTTTCCAAAATGTGATATGTTCACTCCTTTACGCAGATATATCGTGCCTCTTTGTTATATCTATAACAAGCTATCTCCGTGAATAAAAGTCTTATTATCAAATTGATGATCTAAAAGTTTAGGATTCAAATTGAAAAATGGTATAAACATTAGGAAGACTCTTGATGCATTCATCCGAAATTCAAAAGAATATTCCCTTCCTTGCATAAAAAATTTTAGCTCCTTGCATTGACTATCTCGTCACACGTTGAAAGCCTATTAGTGCTAGAAATTTTTTTTTTTTTCATTTGCTAGAATGTTGAAATTAGACTTTTGATCATTGATTTTGGACATGAACTTGATTTGAACAATTGAGAGTGTTAATGATTAAAAAGAAAAATTGAGTTGAACTATAGGTCGGATCGTAATTAGATCTAATCGATTTTATTGAAAAAATCAAATCAAATCGAGTTCAACTATATATATATATCAACTTAGGTATGATAACATTGTTTTTTACACTAATTTTATATGGCAAATGTTTGTAGATATCTTAAATGGACTAATTAAGAATCTAAAATAAATAAATTTTTCACTTTTCTATACGCTCGAGAGAGAACTCACATTACATAATTACAGGCACGATCTTGAAGAAATACGTGGAAGGAGAGAGAGAGCTGAGAAAAGCAAGATAAGAAAATAATTCGAAGATGGCAGGTAAAGGGAGAATAATGTAAATTAGAAAACATTTATAGGATGGACTTGCAGAGTCAAATTAAAAGTAACAGGATAAGGTCGGTGAAAGCATCTTTACACTTTTTTCAAACGTCCGACGACTTACTCGTACTAAAACTCTGCAAAATCTAGTTGCTTTTCATAATGCTTTTCCTACGTAAGCATTGCTAAAGCTAAAACAACCGTTAAGATAAGTTAGCATCTAAGTTTAGTTAGTTAAGTTGTAATCAAGATTATAAAAAAAAAAAAAAAAAAGTAATAGAGAACCGCGAGGTTCATTGGCAAATGTAAGTCTTCTTAATTGTCCCTTCTCAAATGGGTCGAGAAATAATAGCTGATTAGTAGTTATATAACATGGAAAATGTTAATTATGATGTCGGGAAAAAAGATTCGATGATATTAATTATTGATCAATCGATGGTATATAAGTATTAGTAAAATTTTAACACGTAATAATAAATAAATATACTTTTTCAAAAAATATTAATTATGTTTTTATGTGTAAAAATTTTATTAATATTTATATCTTATTAATTGATTCACACCATAAATTAGTACCTTTGAAGCCTTTTTAGGAGCTGTTGCCAAGAAAATTTCCATAAGTACACGAATTTATTTTATACAATATCTCATTAATGTTGGAAAACTTAATTTTTATTTTAAACTTTTAGTAAGTACTCTGGATAATGAATATATTAATAAATGGAACCATATAATATTTGTGATGAGTAAAAATAACACGCCCGAATCATCCACGGGAGTTCATGCACGAAATCTTACGTGGCTGTGAAATTTCCCCCTACAAGCGCAAATGGAGATTTAAGAATGAGGATTTTTTTACGCTCTCAACAGTATTATTTCACGAGACGATCATATCTTTATAATCATTTCTGATTTAATATCTATTAGATGCGTATCATTAAAATGAATATTAAATTAATAATATGATGAAAAAATGATTCGGTTTCATCAAAATATAGGACATGACTATAAAAGCTCTCAATTTATATTCACATTTTGTGCCAACAATTTGGTGATCTTAATATTTTGTTTTAGAATTAGAAATTGAACTTAAAAAAGGTTTTCATGTCTATACTACAGTTGGACATATAGATTATCTTTTCATATATATATATATATACATATGTAGATATAAAATCAGCACCTCTTGGATCATGCTGGGGCATTTATCAAGGGAATTCTATCAAACACTTTTCTCGTGAAATGCTGCTATATATGCGTATGTACAAATACTAAATATATCCAGGTAGAGATGAAAGAAAATTAAAATGAAAAAAAAAAGAATTATTTGGATGTTTTTTCACCAGATCTAACCTAATGTGTCCAATTATTGGTTCTGCACCAATAATACTTGCATGCAAAAAGCGGTATCTTCTCGGCTTCAGATACTAGTTACGTGCTAATCCTCTTGCAAGCAAAAGACGTAGGGAAAGTTGTACAAAGGTAATGGTTTATATCTAAATTTTACTGTTTTTTATAATTATATATTTAAAATTTTTATATATTTAATTATCATCATTTATATTTTAATTAACTTTAATTTATACCATTAATACAATTAGTAGGAGTAGCTAATATAATGGCCACTCCTCTTTCTTTTTTTGTTTTTTTGAAAAAATGCAAATAACCCTTTTTACATTTTGACTTAAATATGCATTGACCCATGAACTTTTAAAGTATGAATTTTTAACCTTAAAACTTTAATAAATTGACAAATAATCTCTATAAATTGAGAATAATTCACTTAAATTTTAATAAATTGATAAATAATCTTTATAAATTGAGAATAGCCCCCTTTCAACTTTGATTTTGATATGGAAATATTTCATAAATTTATCAAAACATATTTTAAAAGTCCTTAAACTTTGAACATAGTATCACTTTCTTTTAACTAAAAAAGAAAATGTTTTTTTATATTATTAATTTATCAAAATTTAAATAATTAAAAATCATACTTTAAAAGTTTAAGAAATGAATTCAGACCTAAGTCAAAATTTAGGAACGTTATTTGCAATTTTTTTTTTTTAACCTTCAAAGTTAAGAATTAAGAGGATATTGACTTATTCCAACAAGAAATTGGATCTTTTGATTCCATAAAACCAATATCATCAAGCAAACTAAAAAAAAAAAAAAAAAAAGCTAAAAGTGAAAAATGAAGATTCATTATACGATAGGATTCAACAATAAAAAAGAAAAAATAAATAAATACAATCATGTCAATATCTAATAGAACAAATTCATTAGGAGAAAAATACTAGGTAAATTATTAACGAATTGCATATGCATTCAGTTAAAGATCTGTAAAATGTATAAATTTTAATTGGTTCTTTATACGTGTGGAATTTCATCCATTGTATTATAACAAGTAATCACATTCAATTCGAATGTGATAGTATTATTCCTGTCAAATATTTTTTATAGAGCAGCCTATCATTTTGTATTTTGTATCCATATCAAAGTCCAAGGATCTTTGGCTCGTACCTACTGACAAAATGTGAAAAACTTTTTTTAGACTTTCTTGGAAAACAGAAAGTAAGGGTACTGTAGTCAAATACGTCAAGCTACAGCAAACAAGCAATAGCATTTATTTAAAATTGAAGACAGCATCGTACATTTCCTTAAATCACCGAGCATATATTCCCCAGGTTTATGATTATCTAGAATGTAGACATTTCCATTTCGGCTGACGTTGCTTCTTGGATTTATCTTTACCTCTTTCCTAGATCAAAATCGATCCTTTTCTTTTTTCTTTTTTCTTTTTTTTGTTAACGATAAGCATGACCGAAAAAAGGGAGATTCAAAATTGTACCATCCTATAAAAAACACAGCGTTTATATTAATTAAATTGTAAATCCTGTTGAAATTTATTTTATTTCTTTCAATTTAGGTAACAAGTGTAGTAAAAATATTCGGTGATAATTGAATTAACAAGTGTTAGATACCCAGTATATATGCGAATTCCTAACACTATAAGATGTATGTCACCGTTGTTTGTGCATTTATAGAACAAAGATAAAAACACAATAATAAGTCTATTTATCTCATTCAATTTTCATATAATTGGATCATTTAATTTATTCTGAATCATTTGATCAGTGTGAGTTTTAGTTGTGCATATACTAGTGAACAACACACATGACATGCTATTTGTACTTACAGTCTAAAGTAAATCCATTCCAACTAAAATTATTTACTATTTACTAAGATTTTAATGTTTTGTACCTTAAAATAAAAATCTATACTTGTCATGTAAGGTAACAAAAAAAAAAAAAATTGTAATTTTATTCAGTAAGTAACATTATTGAATGTGCATGTAAGCATCCTTGTGCAGGAAAAGGTAAGGAAAAAAAATCACTAAAAGTAATTTTATATACACACAGATTTAGAATGAAACTTGATTTTTCGTAGAATTGGTTAAAATCATATTCATGCATTTGAAATCGTGTAAAATATAAAAAAGAACATCTTATGGATTCAAATGTTAAGTTTTATATATTTTGTTGGATATTGTATGCAGATCTAAATGTGGAGTCAAGATGATAATGGAAATAGAAGACATGTAAGTCGACCATTTACACAAATTACTTCGTTTTATTGTTAATTTAATATTGGATATGTGCTTCAAATAGGAATGGATCATTTCCATTTAATTTTCCTCTATTTCTCTCAATTTATTACTTTGTTATATTGTCACTTGTGACCAATGGTTGAGATTAAAAAGGAAGATAATAATGTCATGATAACATCATACGATATTTTAAAAATAAAAAAAAATCTTAATTATTAATTTATAAATTAAGAAAAATTGAGTAAAAGTAAATAGAAGAGATCCAAAACCACTTCAATGTAGGGATGATAATATAATTAAGAAGGAAACCAACCTACTGGTTCTTAATAAAATAAATAAAATAGGGAAAACTTTTGATCATACATTAAAATAAATATATAGTTTTTCTCAATTTCTTTTATCATTGAAATTATATATACATATATATATGTGTGTGTGTATGGTGTTGATAGCATATATTTTGGACATGAATCCTCACATCCAAGTTGAATTACTTGCCCTATGGGCTAAGTTTCTTAAAATTCCGAACTGACCTCCTTAGCTTGCAAACTAAGGCTCCTTGAGCCTTAAGCTGGGCCCTTCAGCTCAAAAGCCGAGCCCCATGAGACCAAGACGACCTAATGAGCCGAGGTGCTCGAAGTCCTAAGCCAATAGCCACCCCTTCCCAGCTTGAGAGTCGAGTCTCATGAGATCAAGTCAATCCCTTCAATACATGGACTAAGTTCCCCTAGCTATTTGTCTTTGAGCTGGCTCCAACAAATAGCCCTAAGGTAACGAATGCAATCCTATGGTTTGTTGCTTAAGATCCCCTAACAGAGCTTAGCAACAGCTTTCAAAGTGAATCCATATGTACACTCATACAATACACATGATGAATTAAATGTGATGTGATGTGATGGATGGATGGATGGAATCCCCTTTGTTAAGATGCTAGCAGTACAATTATATGTTGTCCCTAAAGTATTAAATGGGAAAGGACATGTGCAAGATCCTTGACAATTATAACCCTAGCCACATGAGCATGCCATACTAACTCCATGCCTTGAAGCGTAGGACAAGACATTATAGGTTACAAATTGTAAGTTAATGACTGCTTAAGGATATGTTTATAAATACCCCCATTTTCCCATCATTAAGGTAAGAGGTCTAAACCCCAAAACTTTATTATTTTTTTGTTCGAATTCTCATTTTCTCTTCTATTTACTGACTTAAGTATCGAAATAGTCATACTCAATAACCCCCTGTATGGTCCCATACACGTCTATCTATCCTGCAGGCTCGTACTTTACACGTAGATGACCCACAACCACCTTATGGTCCTAAAGGTATATCCATGATCCTTGCAAGCCTATCTTCACCCAAGGTTCGATACTTAAGTCAGCAAAGAATATCTCTAAACCTAAAATTTTCAATATAAGAATATCTTTAAACCTAAAATTTTCAATATATATATATATATATATATATATATTGATACATCATGTCAAGAGAAGACACAGTGATCATATCAACATGGGTCTTAGCTTGCACAAAGCTTGAAGTGAAAGGTAATGAAACGCAAAAACAAGAATAAAAGGATAGGAAAAATAAGTAAACCATGAAAGATTTCAAGGATGTGCCACACTGAGGAAATTCCATGGACTCACAAAACTAGCTCGATACAATACACTAGCAACTCGTTGAGCTCACTCACCATTTAACCTTACTTAAGGGTTAAGATAAGAGTAAGAAAATAGGTAAGCGCACTAGCTTACAAAAGAGATAGTCAGTTATATCCAACATCAAATGTCTATGACGATTGCACATTACAAAGGATATTTATACCCAAAAAGTTTGGTATCTTACCTAAAATAGAAAAGAAAAAAAGAGTATTGTCTCAAAAGAATTACAAGGAATAATAAATGGTACACATGGAAAACCAAAGAAATTAGTGATTAGTGCAGCAATTCCTTTCATGTAGGGATCGAACACATAGCGATTGATTATTAGGGTACATTTGGTAGAAACAAACAAATTGTACGATTAGGCTAAGAATAGTTAAGCAGAGGTATCGAACAGACTTGGGGGCTCTTCCGAAGAGATGTTGGCTTAGATGTTTACTGGGCTTCTTAGCACAAGTACTATTAAGCTACTGATTGGCATTGGTAGAGAAAAACTAACATCATAGCTAATTAAGTAGTTAGAGGGATATGAGTCAGGTCAACATACGATGGTTGCTAGAATTAAAATAGCTTAGCTCGGCAAATAAAGTTGCTTGGCAATGAGGATCAGCTTAACTTCGAATGGAGTTGGCCAAAACAAGAGAATCTACTTCATTAATCCTTTAAGACCTCAAGTTCAAGCTTGGGTTAAGGGTTCATGTAAGCTCCCAAAATTGAGTTTAGGATAACCGAGCTCAGATTTAGGGCTTTTAGGGTAACTTATCCAATTGGGCCCAAACTTTGCGACTAGAATGAAAAAGTTAGTCGAGATATTACAGTGAAGTTAGATTTTAGTAATAATGACTCGAAACTCCAATTTTACCCTTAGAAATTGGAATATTTAATAAAGCACTAAAATGTTCGGAACTTCTAAAATTGAACTTAGATTGCAACGAAAACTTAGAGATAAATTAATTGAGCTATAAAATGAGATAATGTAGTATAATTTACTATATAAAAATACACGTAATTTTTTTAGTATACCAGGTATAAATAATAATTATACTCGTAAATTAACCTAAAATTGTGTAATTATATATTTATTGTGTTGAATTCATGAAATTAACTTTAGAATGTATCCTAAAAATAAAAGATATGCTAGAAACTTAATTATATGAGTAAAGTTATATATTTCACATGTTATTTACATAGGTTATAAACTTGTATATTAATTAAATAACTAATTCTAACATATAATATCTATATTTAAGTAATTATTTAATAAAAGAAAAAGAAAAATTAATTAAATAACATTGGAGATTGCTGGAAGTGAGGCGTGGCAGGAGAAAAGGAAAGGGGATTGCTGATTCAAAAGTAGATTTATAACTTTAGGACACCTTATGCATAAAAAAAAAACAAAAAAATTAGAACAGAAAACATAAAATAATTTAAAAAAATCCCTTAACCGACTTTGAGGCACTATAAAAAGCCAACACCATCAGATATGAAAGTTTTAGCAGTTTGGAATCAGAAATAATTAGAAAGAAAAATTAGAAAAAATCGTGGAGAAAAAAATAAATTTAGAAAAAACAGAAAAAATTAGTGAAAGTGTGGAACCCTAACCTAGAGTAGATCTACTGTGAAACCCAGCCAACTCCACACGGTCTACCCACCACGCCGGCCGTCCGACAACCTCCCAGCTGCCGCCGGCCATCGGAGCACCCAAGAACACCAAGGTCAAATTTCTGCCCTGTTTTTCAATAATTTCTAAAAAATAGTAAATCCGCCCAGAAAATTACACTTAGGTTATTTTAGACATGTTTTCATGTGATATTTTTATTTTTGAAAAATTCGTAATATTTAATATACTTTATTAAGAAATCTATAATTCATCCGAATATATATTTATGAAATAAATGTACTATATGATGTTGTTTGTAGCTGAAAATTTTTGTGTAGGATGTGTATGATATATTGGTAATTGCTACATAGCCCAAATTTTTATTTGAATAATTTTAATATTTATTGAATTTTTAGGCCTGAAATTAGCTCGAAAATAGGCTGAAATTATGAATTTAATAAGAAATTATGAAATTAATTGATGAAATGGATATGTACTGATCTATAATAAATAATAATAGTATTGAGTCATATTGAAATTAATTGGATGCTAAAAAAATTATAATTGGATAATTTATCAAATTTAGGGGTAACATCGTCAATATGAAAATATAGGCAATAGGTCGGAAACTTGAAACCAAGTGATAATTGAATTTCCTATATTTTTAGAATCCTATAGAAATTTTCGGGGAATTATTGGGTAATCCGAACTATTTATTACGAATTTATTAAATAAAATAGCTTAAATTACAAGTCGGGGTGTATTTGTAATATTAATAGACTAAAATGAATTAAATAGTTAAATAAAACCTATATATAGGATTACTGATCAAATTGGATTAAATGGAGATTTTTATTATAATTATTAATATTTTTTGATCGGGATGCACTTTAAGTGTATTAGAATTGAATAATATTTATATTGTTATAATATAAGGACAAATTGGATAAAATATAATTTAAATCTGTAAATTTCGCATAATACGATCGTTTTTATATAATTATGTATAATTGTATTAAAAAATTCAAACTACCCGTTAAAATCCATCTCTAGGAACAAGACTCGTAAAACATGTCGTTAAGTCTATACGAACTCAATGACACTAGTTTTATTGAAAACGGATAACCTTAAGCAATCTAGCCTATAACTATAACATATTCAAGAATATATACATTTCGGTAACCTTACCGGAATCAAAACGTGAATTAATTAATAAAAAGTATGTTTCGATACAATCAAAACGATATATAATACGTAATAGTATATATGATGTATGGTATCAATAATTAATAATTTAATTCGATATATAGTAATAACATGATTGCATATTATGGAAATAATATATATATATATATATATAAGCATTTTAGATTAAACCCTAATGTTTTCGTAATTATTACGAAAATTAAATTTGGACCTTTTGTGTAATTAGGACCTTCCAAAGACAGTTGAAAATTCAAGTCAGTAATAGCGAACATCTAAACAAGTAAGTTGGAATTGTAACTTCACCGCTATTTGGGTACTATTTAAAGTATTCGGGGACCCAAGAGTACTTCTGGTTGTGTTTGTAATTAGATGATTATGCGCATGTTATGTGTGTGAATGATACTCGGTTGTGATAGGAGTTTAACTCCTTAGTGTGCTGTTCTGCATATTTGCATGGATTCTGTATTGTGTGAACTTGTTGGTCACCCCTGATTAACACTAACAGTTATTCGACTAAAATGTAATTAGACATGCATAATCACCCGTTAGGGGAAACGATTAAAAGTGTTAGGCCAAACACCGACTTCCTTCGATGAGGATAACTGAAATGGTCCTTTCCCCATCCTTAGTCGAACTAAGTGACAGGCGAGGAGATCACGGCAAGGTTGTGGGCCGTGGTTCGAAGGCGGTCATGGGAGGGGGGTGTTCTCCATTGCACAAGCCCGGCTTTGGTCTGGCTTGAGTCGCGATGAAACTCCTCAATCCGGGTTGGAGCGGATGAAATTTCTCTAACCTCATAGTGGACTGGTTAACACTGTACGATGTTTTCATTTGAGTGATTGCATTGCATGTCATCATAATTATTAACCTTATTTGTGATTGTATAGTACTCTTCTGACTCCGCCCCACTTACTGAGCTAGTTGTGCTCACATCCCTACAAACTCTTTTGCAGGTGTTGAGTGAAGGCAAGATGTTCAGGTACCACCGTTCTCAGGTTAGTGTGCTGCTGTGTAGGAAAGTGAGGATCGAGGAATTTAACTGAACCTGAGCTTTTAGCTTTGTCTTTAAGTTTTGAGGAAAACTAAATGGGAATTCCCTGGGAGCCCACTAGTTTTCTAACTTATTGTATATAGATTGTAAAACCTGTGGTTTTTAATAAACTCTGATTGTAAACTTTACCCTTGGACGTGAAATGTTTGTATAATTACTATTGTGGTACTAAACAGCAGATTGTATAGAACAAGTATTTTGTAAAAGCTCTACCACAGATTTGGATATTAACAGATATCAAAACAGACGTTTCAAGTTGGTTGAGTTGTGCGCTTTATGTAAACTGCGTCTATGATAGCAGCTGTAAGGTCAGCTTCTATCTTAGATTAGTTTACACGGCGGGACTGTTATGACTCTTCTTGTTCGGGGCGTGATAATCCAGTTGTTTGATTCTAATTATATACACGCGTATATATATATATAATTAATAATAATTGGTTCATATACATGAAATGGTCACATATTATGATTTAACATTTACAATATCCTTTATATGCTCCAACAATCTGATCCTTAGCACTTCTATTCCTATATTTCGCTCATTTATCTTCCAAAGTCTAAACTTAGGCACTTCAACTATAAACAAGTGTGTTTGTAAAGGATTAGTGATTTTGTTTGAAATAATAAATAATTGCACTTAGTCCTTCTTAAACCTTTACTCTATACACTTTGCCCTGTTTCTCCCAAAAATGATCACTTAAATCTTCTATAATTCTTAAAAAAGTAAAAACAAAAAGAGAGAGTCACTTTATCTCTACTTTCACTTAATTAAAGATTTAATTGTCACTATTTATATTTTAGTTAACTCTAATTCACACCGTCAGTTTAGTTAGTATAATCAATTAATAGAATGGCTATCCATAGCCTTAAGAGAATCGTACGACACTTCTAGTAATAACTAAATTTTCAATCAGGTTTATAATTAGATAAGTCGAAATTTTAAATATATAATTATAGAAAATAATAAATTCGATGTATAAACTATAATGTTATCTCAATATTATAATGAGGGGAATAAGTATGTGATATCTAATCATTTATTTTATTAATTTTAACTATTTGATGAAGGTCGAAAAGGTCCCGAGATTGCCGCCTAATCCAATATCTTGTCATGATTTGTGAGTGACAATTTGCAATAATCAATCAACTAGTCTAATAATTTTTATGTCTAGAATCCATATAGTTATCATATATTTCATTCATTGAATACTAAACTATTCTGTTATACCAGATTGTATTCATTGTTTTGTTGGTCGTTTATCTCCAATCAAATCTGTCTAATACTATATTATGTCAACAATTCGTGTAATTATTGTATCTCATTAGAGATAAAAAAAAAAGATTATTAATGCTAATATGTTATAAGCATTAGTGAAATCTTGACACATAATAATAATTAAGAAACACACTTTTTCAAAAAAGATCAATTATGTTTTTTCGTGTCAAAATTTTATTAATATTTAAATACTATTTATAAATTTACATAACGTGTTAGTACAGTTTTAAGTATTTTTCAAATCCAACATCAGCTAATATATGCAAAGTTCATAAAGCGGCATGAAGACAACCAAACAAACAAGCATTTGAGCATGTGATTATATACTAATAAAACTACATATACTTAATCCAGCAATTGGGTTACCTATTTTACGGTACAGGACCACATGGATCTCGACTACAACCTAATAATATGCCCTAGCTTCCTCATTCTAATTTTTCCCTTTTTTTTCATTTTGTATTTTTAGAAAGTTAAGAAGTAAGAGGATATTGACTAATTCCAGCAAGAAAATTCTTTTGATTCCATAAACTTACATGTTGAAGCAATTGAAAAAAGCTAAAAGTGAAAAAAACGAAGATTCATAGCACGATAGGATTCAAATATAACAAAAAGTAAGTTTACGTCAATGTTTCAGAGAACAAATTCATTAAGAGAGATACTACATGAATTACTAACAAGTTGCACGTAAATATAGTTAAAAAATATAAGATGTATAAATTTTGATCTGTTCTTTATATGTATGGAATTTCACTTGTTCAATAATAACGATTCATCAAATTCAAACCAAATGTGATATTGTTCTTGTTAAATATTTTTTTACATAGCAGCCTATCTTTTGTAATTGTATCCATATGGATCCTTGGCTTGTAGTTGTACCTACTGACAAAATGTAAAAAACCTTTTAGACTTTCTTGGAAATTAGAAAGTAAGGGTACCGTAGTCAAATACGTCAAGCTACAGCAAACAACCAATAGCATTTATTTAAAATTGAAGACAGCATCGTGCATTTCCTTAAATCACCAAGCATATATTCCCCAGGTTTATGATTATCTAGAATGTAGACATTTCCATTTCGGCTGGCGTTGCTTCTTGGATTTACCTTTTGCCTCTTTCCTAGATCAAAATCTATCCTTTTTGTTTTTTTTTTTTTTAAAGATAAGCATGATCGAAAAAGGGAGATTCAAATTTGTATCATCCTATAAAAACACAGTATTTATATTAATGAAATTGTAAATCCTGGTGAAATTTATCTTATTACTTTCAATTTAGATAATAAGTGTAGTAAAGATATTCGGTGATAATTAAATTAACAAGTGTTACATGCCCATTATATACGTGAATTCCTAACGCTATAAGATATATGTCACTGTTGTTAGTGCATTTATAGAACAAAGAAAAAAAAACATAATAATAAAGTATATTTATCTTATTCAATTTTCATATAACTGGATCATTTGATTTATTCTAAATTATTTGATCAGTGTAACTTTTAATTGTGCATATACCAGTGAACAACGCACATTACATGCTATTTGTATTTACGGTCTAAAGTAACTCCATTTCAATTAAATTTATTTATTATTTACTAAGATTTTAATGTTTTGTGCCTTAAAATAAAACTCTATATTTTTCACGTAAGGTAACAACAAAATTCTAATTTTATTCACTATGGTAACATTATTGAATATGCATGTAGGCATTCTTGTGCAGAAAAAGAAAAAAAAATCGTTAAAAATAATTTTATACACACGCAGATATAGAATGAAACTTAATTTTTCGTAGAATGGGTTAAAATCATATTCATGCATTTCAAAATTTTTATCTTGTACATCTTGTGGATTCAAATGTTAAGTTTTATATATGTTGTTGAATATTGTATGCAGATCTGGATGTCAGAGATTATATTGGAAATAGAAGACATCTAAGTCAACCATTTACACATATTATGACATTTCATTGATAATTTAATACTCGACATGTATAATAATATAACTGAGAAGAAAACCAACCTAAACTTGGAAAACTTTTGATCCCACGTCAATAATAAATATATAGCTTTTCTCAAATTTCTTTATCATCAAAATTATATATATATATATATATATAGAGTGTCGATAGAATATATTTCGAATATAGATTCCAACATCCAAGCTAAACTCCTTAGCCTATAGGCTAAGCTTCTTGAAATCCCAAACCGACCTCCTTGGCTTGCAAACCAATGCTCCTCAAGCCTTAAGCCAACCCCTAGCTCAAAAGTTGAGCCTTATGAGATCAAGTCGACCTCTTTAACTCATAGTCTAAGGCCCTTGAAGTCTTGAGCCAACAGCATCTCCTTCATTACTAACACTATCACCACCACTGTCGCCTTACCCCTTCTTTCCAGCTCGAGAGCTGAGCCCTGTGAGATCAAGTCAATCCTTTCGGCACATAAACTAAACTCCCCGAACCTCGAGCTCTTTCTCTTTGAGTTGGCACCAACAAATAGCCTCAAGGGAGTGAATCAATCCCATGGCCTGTGCTTAAGATCCCTTAATAAGGCTTGGCAGTAGCTCTCGAAGGGAATCTAAGTGCACACACTCATACAACACACATGATCCATCAAATGCGATGTAATGCAATGAATGCATTGAGCCCCTTTTGTTAAGATGTTGGCGATCCAATTATATGATGTCCCTAAAGTATTAAATGTGAAAGGACATGCATAAGGTCCTTGATGGTTATAACCCCAACCACATGATCATGCCATACCAGCCTCATACCATGAAGCTTTAGACAATACATTGGAGTATAAGTTGATGATTGCCTAAGGATATGTCTATAAATACCCCATTTCCCCATCATTCAAGGTAAGAGATTTAAACTGTAAAACTTTATTATTTTGCTGTTTGAATTCTTATTTTGTGTTTTTTTCTTTTTTGTTGACTTAAATATTTTAGTAATCATGCTCAATAATCCCTCGTACAGTCCTGCTCATCCCTATCTATTTTGCGGGCTGGCACTTTTCACATAAATTGTCCATGATCACCATAGGGCCCTAAAGGTATATCTATGATCCTTGTAAGCCCTTCTTCACCTATGGCTCAAATTCTCTTATTAATGGGAAAGCCCATTTCACCCACTCTATTGGCTAAAACTATAAGATTGCACCTTATTTTTAAATTAGATAGATAGGTAGATATAAAACCATAAAATCAATCGGACTTAGAAAACTGATTCTTTTGTTCCTAATATTCTACTTCTTTTGTTCAACTTGAGAATATCTCTGAACCCAAAATTTACAATATTTATATATACACACATATATATAATTATATAATAATTGATTTATACATAAAATGATCACATATTATGATGTAACATTTACAATATTATTTATATGCTCCGACAATAATCCGATCCTTAACACTTCTATTCCTGTATTTCGCTCATTTAGCTTCCAAAATGTAGACTTAGACACTTCAACTATAAATAAAGGACCAGTGTTTCCATATTAAATAATCAATAATTGCACTTAGGCCCTGTTAAACCTTTACTCGATACACTTTGCCTCTTTACCCCAAAAATGATCACTTAAATCTTTTATACTTCTAAAAGAAAAAAAAAAAAACTAAAAGGAGTGAGTCACTTTATCTCTGCTACACAAATTCACCCAAAAAAAAATATAGATAATTATTAAGCAAAAAGAAAAAGAAAAAGCATTAAACAATTAGGAAAAATGTACGACGAACTCAATGGAAAAAAAAAAAAAGAAAAAAAAACCTCTCAAGAAACCATTATATTTGACCTATATAAATAATTAATAGTTTAAGTTCAGAATAGAGTGGAAATACATTAAAAATTTTCTAATCCATAATTCTGGGTTGAAACGACATGAAAACACTAGGTTCTCGATCAGGCCTAAATATATAGATAAATTTGAGAAAAAAAAAATTTCTCAAAACAATAGAGCAAGGTTGGAAATCATGACTAAAACTAAACTGACCAAACCATTATTATTCATGTATTGATATATAAAATGTGTAAATATTAATAAAATATTGATATTTATGATATGTATAATTATAAGTGATAATTAATTTAAAAATTATTATTTTTATTATTATCTGTATCAATATTTTATTAATGTTTATAGTAGATCTAACACCTAATAAATCTTTATACTTGATTTATTCCACATCCCATTAGTGTTGGATAACGTGAAACCTATACATCTACTGATCTACATATACGTAACTTTTAATAAGTATTTTGAAGATATCCAACTAGGTTTTACTAAATGGTCACGTCATTTGTGTTAAAATTTTGTGCAAACAATTTCTTGTTCTTAATATTTTGTTTTCCAAATAGAAATTGGACTCAAAAAAGTTTTTATGTCTATACTAAAGTTGGACACATAGATAAAATACTTCAAAATACATGCTTATTAATCAAATATAGGAACTTTTTGCTTTTCATACATTTGCCTTCTTTTTAAATAAAATCAGTACCGTTTTAAATATCATGCCTGAGGCGTCCACAAAGATATTCTATCAAATTTTAATGAAGTATTACATATTTGTGGGTACCTTTTTATTATTTTCTAAGTTGTATTATTTTTCTTGTGAAATGCTACTATATATGTGTATGTATAAATACTAAATATATCTAAGTATTGATAGAAGAAAATTAAAAAAAAGAAAGAAAAAAGAAAAAAGAATATATTTAGATCTTTTTTCACCAAATCTGCTTAACGTGCCCAATTATTGGTTCTGCTCCAATAGGACCTGCATGCAAAAAAAGTTCGTGGTAATTATCCATTCAGTCTAATAATTTTCATACGTACGTCTATAATCCATATATTTTTTTGAAATATTTCATTAAATCTTGAACTACTTTTTTCTTTTTCTTTTTTTTTTTTTTTCTAGCAAAGAACTTTATTGATAAACAGGAGGAATTCAAACACCAAAGTTCTGATCTTTAGACAACAACAAAGATAAAAGACAAGGAGGGGACAAAATCCTTATATCTAAGTTTTTTTTTCTTTTCTCCTCGGAGAAGCTAACCAATTCGCATAATTATTTGCTGCTCGGGATACATGGTTAAAACTAATTAAGCTGAACAAGAAGCATAAAGATCAAATTTTCAAGACAAAAGGGCGAATCTTCCAAGAGCAAGCATCCAGACGATTGATACTTGTAATAACTGTGTTACAATCAGATTCGATGATGACTGATATCCAACCTTTTCCCAACGCAAGATGCAAAGCATTCTAAAACAGCAACTACCTCGGCCAGCTTCACATGATCAGCTGTAAATGTAATGGACTTAGCAGTAGTAGCCACAATACCCACAGGCCACACCTGTGGATTTATTGCAAGGAAGAAAAGACCCATCACAGTTAAAATTTTGATAACTCCCCTCTTAGGTGGCTTCCACATTTCAAGATGTGGCACAGCGGGTATTTCACAAGCGTCTTCTTGCATAGACAGAAACAGGATCAAAATTTGCTTCTGGCTTTGACGAAAGACGTGCCGAAGGAAAGTTATTAACAAATAAAACCTGCAAATCTGCAATATTTCTCTTGCAGCCAGAGTTTCTTTCCTTCCATTCTTGCCGCAGGGTGATAATGACTTTACACAAGAATAATTCACCTTTGCTAGAATAATTTTTGAACTACTCTGTTAAACAGGATTGTATTCACTATTTGTTTGTTGGTTACTCGTTTTCAATCATAAAATCATTATAATTTAATGATATGAGTTATAATCTCTCAAATTGAATGAACAAGCTCGATTTCTCCCTTCACAAGTTTATATGTATAACAGTTGAAAATATATGTATGTATATATTATCTTGAACAAAAAAGAAAAAGAAACAGCCAAACAAACAACCTAATAATATGCCCTCGTTTGTTCGAATTTCCTTAGCATTTGATCCATTTCACAGGACAGGACCTCATGGATATCTCGATCACAACCTAATAATATGCCCTCGTTTCCACATTCTTTTTTTTTTTTTAACCTTCAAAGTTAAGAAGTAAGAGGATATTGACTTATTCCAACAAGAAATTGGATCTTTTGATTCCAAAAAACTAATATCCTCAAGGAAACGAAAAAAAGAAAAAAAGAAGCTAAAAGTGAAGAATGAAGATTCGTTGCATCATGGGATTCAACTATATATAAAAAAATAAATAAATACAGTCTAATAGAACAAATTTATTAGGAGAGAGATGCTACGTGAATTATTAAGGAGTTGTACATGCATATAGTTAAAGAACCGAAAACTGCTTTATACGTGTGAAATTTCATCCATTGTATTAGAACAATTCATCAAATTGAAATCGAATGTTACATCATTCCCGTTCCTTATTTATTTATTTATTTATTTTTATATAGCACCCTATTATTCATTTGTATCCATATCAAAGTCCAAGGACCAAATTTGGCTTGTACCTACTGGCAAAATGTAAACAACTTTTTAGACTTTCTTGGAAATCAGAAAGTAAAGGTACTGTAGTCAAATACGTCAAGCTACAGCAAACTAACCAATAGCATTTACTTGAAATTGAAGACAGCATCGTACGTTTCCTTAAATCACCGAGCATACATTCCCCAGGTTTATGATTGTCTAGAATGTAGACATTTCCATTTCGGCTGGCTTTGCTTCTTGGATTTATCTTTGCTTCTTTGTCTTTCCTACATCAAAATCCACCCCCTTTTCCTTCTCTTTTTAACGATGAGCATGACGGAAAAAAGGGATTCAAATTTGTACCGTCCTATAAAAAGACAGTGTTTATATCAACTGAATTGGAATTCCTGGCAAAATTTATTTTAATACTTTCAATTTAGGTGATAAGTGTAGTAAAGATATACAGTGATAATTGAATTAAAATGTTTTTCATACCCACTATATATGTGAATTCCTAACACTATAAAATATATGTCATTATTGTTAGTGCATTTTTGGAACAAAGAAAAAAAAAACATAATACTAAGTATATTGATATTATTCAATTTTCATATAACAGGATCATTTAATTTATTCTAAATTATTTAATCAGTGACTTTTAATTGTAGATGCTAGGAGACAATGCACATGACATGCTATTTGTAAATACAATCTAAAGTAAATCCATTTAAACTAAATTTATTTATTATTTACTAAGATTTTATTATTACACCTTAAGATATTGTTTGATTCCATAAAATTTGTGAGATTAAACTAGAGAAAATGTTTTGTTCAATATTTGGTTTATAATTTGAGATTAGTTATTGGATAAAAAGGGGTCTAAAATACTAGAAAAAATGCTTATATTTTGTTCCTATGGTATAAAAGTTGACTTCACCAAACAAAAATAAAGTATTAAGGACATAAATATAATTATATAAATATTAGATATTACAAAGAGTACAAATATTAAATAACATTTGTGGAGGGTTAAATTTGACTTGTAGGCTTTAAACCTAATATGGAGTTAGGTTTAACTCTTTGAACTAGGGTAATAAGGCCTATAGAGTTAAGTCCGTAAAATATTGGGATAATCAAGAGAAATTTGGCATGATAGACTCGGAATAGAGCTCATTAGGTTAGTTCGCCCTATCCAACCTTTTTTTAATTTAACTCATACTAAAATAATAAATAAATCATTTATCCGGGCCTAAACTTATGAAAATAGCTCACTTGATATCCATTAATAAAATGTTTTAATTTTGACCATTGATTATCATCATGATCCGATAGATGAAATCAACTGCTATTCTCTATAAATATCCCATACACACCTTCATTTGAAGAAGAGAAAAAACCATTATTAATGCTGTTACTCTACCAGAACCTTGTCTCGGAAATCAAACACGTAAACATCCAAATAACACTACCCCGTTCTTCACCTATTGTAGAGTTTAATACCATCACGCTCCTTTACCTATCACTTAATGTGTTAGAGACTACTAAAACTGCTAATTCCTCTTCCCTACCTTATTTCATTTGATTATCTCATACATGTAAATTAAATCATTTCTTTAGTCGTGTATAGTACAATCAGTCACATAACACGCACGTAACCTCTTACAATTTAAACCCCATACAATATTTAAAATTTTTACTTTTTAAACAATATAAAAATATCATTAAATAAATACTAAATAATATTGAGGTTATAAATTTCAAAAAAATAATATTAAGTCCAGTACTTACACATACTAATAAAGAACATTACAAAAATATTTCTCCAATATTACACAAACCAAACATGGTACAATAATGTCATGCCCCGAAGTAGTAGAGTCGTAACAATCTCGTCGTACAAACCATTCTAAGATAAAAGTTAGCCTTACAACTGCTATCCTAAACCTGATTTATACAAAATGTCTACAACTTACTTGATTTATACAAAATGTCTACAACTTACCTGCTTTAAAGTAAAGATTTCATAAATTAAATAAATTGCTTACTTATGAATTTAAGAAAAATAAATATTCACATTAAATTAATTTGAGTGTATTTACAAGATCTGGTAATCTAATCACAATCTAATTGAGTAATTTATAAACTAATACTAAAAGCTTTAAAATAAATCTAACTAAAGAATAAATTTGGTCTTCTGTTTACATCCTCACTCTTCAGGATCCTGCAGTTGCTAGCGTCAAGGTGATTATAGGCCGCTTCATCGCTAACACCTGCAATAATGGCTGTAGGGATGTAAGCAACCACAGCTTAGTAAATTAAAACGGAAACTTAAAACTATACAACAAACACAAATAAGGTTATCAACTAAAGTATTAGATGCAATGCATGTTCAAACAAATGTCATCGCACGATATTGTCCGGTCCATCGTGAGATTAGAGAAATTGCGCCCGCTCTAATCAAGATTGAGGAGTTGTTGTTAATACAACAGCTTACGACCAAACTCAAGCTTATGTAATAGAGACACCACTCCTCCTACGACTACCTTCGAACCATTGAATTCATCTTTACAGCGACCTCCTCATCTATCACTTAGTTCGATTAAGGATGAAAAAGAGACCCATTATGCTATCCAGCACTATCCCTTTCGAAAGGGTCGGTATTTGACCTGAGAATCCTAGATTTCCCTAATAGGTTGCTATACAGGTCCGATTTATAGTTACGAGTCATATATTTGTTAAGTCTAGTTTAGGGTGATCAATCATTTTACGCAATATAAGCCAGAACAACAATAAAATCATAATATCACTCATAATCAAGCGCATGTACACAGCTAACTATTCAACAAATACAATCGAGTATAATCTCAAGCCTCCAAAATACAACAACGTATTAATCCCAACTTATTTGAATTCCTTGCTTGCTCACTCGAGATCCAACTCACTGTAAGCCCTAAAGCCAAGCCAAGTAACCGTAGGATTGAACTTAGAACCCAAGGTTTAGGACGATCGGTTAAAGGATCCGATCAAACCCAAATTATAAACTATTGAGAGGAATATTAGTAAAAATGATCCCGTAAACTTAAATTTAAGAAAATAAGTAGTAAAATAGGAGACTATAAAATTTTCAAATTTTAAGCATAATAATTGCTAATTATCGAAAACGCGAAAAGTGTAATCTAATAACTAATAAATTACTAAAGATAGATTATATGTATACTAAAAATTTTAGAATGACCAAAATAATAATTAGGAATGTTCACATGTACCCCACATATATTTACGTGTAGATAAAAATACGTGAAATTACCTAAATTGGCCAAAAACTAAGTAAATAATTAAAGAAAATTATAAATTAATTATGGAAAAATAAAAAAAAATCAGAAGAGAATAAGATTATCCAAATCAGGTCGTGGCAGGTCTAGATCTGCAAAAGAATAATTAACTAATAAAAATTAGACAACTTAAAAGCCAAAAATCAAAGGAAATGGGCAAAGTCTTGTCAAATTAATGCATATTAATTACAACAAACGTCTATAAATAGGGGAAAATTTTCTAGAAGTCATTTGGACAATTTAGCACTTAGGAAAAATAGTAACACTAAAAAAATCGAGAGAAAATCCAGAAAATAAAAAAAGAAAAGAAAACTATGCAGATTGGGCAAGTGAACCAAACCTACCACTCACCACCACCTAGGACCGAGCCACCACCACCACCCTACACTAAACCCACCGTCTGGACCGGCCGACAACCTTGGATTGGGTTTGGACAGCCAGAAAGCTTTGAACCGGTTAGTCTCTTATTTACCCCAATTTTTGAATAATTTTGTAAAATTAGTTATTTTGCCCAGAAAATTATGAAACTTGTTATTCTGAGGTTTTATTGTATGTAGATTTAGGGAAAAATATTTATTTAGTTTAATTACGTCTGAAAATATAGGATCCTTAACAAATTGTTCAAAACCGAGCATGATTAGAACGGAAAATAAATAGGCTTAGGAGTATAGTTTGGAGCTCAATTTTTTTCTGTAGGATGCTCGTATGATGTAGAACAGTGCTATAAAGGCATTTTTTTTAAATTAATTTTCAAAATTTTTAAGTTAATTTTTAGTCCTAAAATGATGGAAAAATTAAGTGATTTGGGGTTAATTAAGTGATTAAAATGTTAATTACTGATTTAGATATTAATTAGATGTTTAGGGATGTTAATCTCTGAAGTGGAACCCTAATCTTAGCCTTTGGAGTATTAAGTATGGTTAATTTAGGAAATTAGGTAATTAATATAAGAAATTAGTAATATCTGAAATTGTAAATTAATAAATCTAAAAAATAGGGTTATTTAGATAATATTATAATAGAAATCAGAAAAATAATAAATCTGAAATAACATTTAATTTTAAGTAAATGTCTCATAATGTAATATTTTCACACATCGGGAATAAATCCGATACCTCAATTAGGGTTAGCGTGTACCGAATAGTTTAAAATACCAAATTACGACCCAATAGGATATTTGGACACTCGAGCTTAATGTGATTAATTTCACATTAGGATTCGAGCATATTTAAGGCTTAGGAATCAAAATTTAAAATCTCATTTAGGATTCGAACACTGAAATAGAGTACAATGAATCATTAGGACGCAATGGGTATACATGAAAAAATGAGTTAAAATATAACTTAGAATATGAAACCATAAATTATAAGTACTAAAAAGACCTATTTGTATTATAGGATATCCAGAGACACATCAGCTTGCAATTAAGGGATCGAGTGATCGAGCAATTTCAAGTAAGTTGGGTTATTGCTTATGGTAATAGAGTACTAGTTTTGTAGTACTTAGAGACTTAAGCTTGTATGTGATTGTGATTGTAAGTAATTTAAGCATGTGTTTGATGTATCTGAATTCATGCTGAAATTTGTATTGTGAATGATTTTGTGACTGATTGAATTAGTATGAAATTGTTTGAACACCTTAAACGGAATCTAATCTTAGTCAACCCTAATAACCAAAAATGTCATGCATTGTAACCTATTAGGGGATCATAGGATTCTCCAACCAAATACCGACCCCTTCGAAAATGATAGCGCAGGATTGCAAAATGGTCCCTTCTTCATCCTCAGTCGAACTAAGTGACAGGAGAGGAGGTCGCGGTGGGGGTGAAATCAATGGTTCGAAGGTAGTCGTGGGCGGAGCGAGGTCTCCATTGCACAAGCCTGGGTTTGGTTGTGAGCTGCTGCATAACATGGAACTCCTCAACCCGGATTGAAGAGAGTGAAATTTCTCTGATTTCACAACGGACCGGATTACGTTGTGCGATGATACTTGATTGTTGCATTGCATGAAAATAATTGTTTGATAACCCTGTTTGCGCTTGTATGCATTCTTGAGTCTCCAATTCAACTTACTGAGCTGTAGTTGCTCATACCCTTATAAATCTTTTTGTAGGTTCTGATTTTTGAACACTTCAAGTACTGTGCCACCCTAAAATTACCCAGAGGTTAGTCCGTTTGAAGCCAAGGGTGTGAGAATCAAGTTACTTAGTATAATGTGTAACTAGAGTGACCATGTAATTAGGGATGAAAGACTAATAGTTATTATATAATCTAATGAACTGTTATGTTTATGTGAAACTTCCTAGGAAGCTTTGTGGATTTATATATATAATTATACATGTTATTAGAAATTTGCACTATTTATCATACTTGTAGTTTAATTGTGAATCGGACTGTTTACTTCAAAGTGAGGAGTCGTCGACGCCTTGTGTGAATCATGTCTATGGTAGGCACTGTGAGGCCAAATACTATCATAGAATTGTTTACACGGTGGGACTGTTGTGATTCTGTGACTTCGGGGCGTAACACTCACTCAAGCCATTGCCAATCATCCCTATAATACCTACGTTATCTCAATTTTCATATAATTGTTATAGATTAGTTTTTATCCTATAACACTTATTATTATCTTTGATTTAGAGTTTAATATATCTAATTATCTAAGTTCTCAAATCTTTTACAATTATTCTGGGTTTAAGGCTAAATTCAGGTTCAGTTTCCACATCGATTTCTAAATTAAGTTCTAGTTCAATTTTTAAATGCCGTTTTATGTACAAACCTTAGAAACTCGTTTTAACTCATAATATGAAATTAAACACATTACTTCTAGGTATCCTAAATACCATAATTACCCCTAATTAATATTTTATTCTATTCAGTACACTTAAATTCTTATTAGTGTACCAAATTTACTTTTGATATGAGAAATTTTTATATTCTTCATATAATTACCTAAATTTAAGTTTTCCATTAGATTTATTATATATTCCTATTATTTATATAATATCAATTTTTATCCTAATATTTTCTATTTATTATATTTTCAATAATTACATATTATGTGTCATCACCTATTATGTACATAATACACATCTAATATATCCATCACTCTAATTACCATCTCCCAATATCAATTAACATTTCAAAATATCTAAATTCATCCCAAATCAGATTTTATACCTAATTATCCTAATTTACAAAATTAACTTAAAATTTACTATTTTTCCCTATTACTTATTTACTACATAATTATCCTAATAATTACATCTAACATCCTAAATGCTATAAGTATCATACTTCATCAAATTTCAATGTCTTAAAATATATAATTATGCACTAAATCAGTAATTAATTATTTAATTACTTAATTAACCCTAAATCACCTATTTTATGCATCATTTTGAGGCCTAAAAATTTCGGAAATTAATTTTTGAAAAAGGGCTTTATGGCACTGTTCTATATCATCTAAGTAATCTATACAAAAATTTTGGGCTCAAAACTACACTCCTAAAATTATTTATTTCTAATCCTAAACATGCTCAGTTTTATTCAATTTCTTAAGAACTATGTATCACAGGACATATTTTCATCAAAATAATATTTTTCCTAAAAACTACATACAAAAATATTTCAAAATAGCAAGTTTCAGAATTTTCTAAGAATATTTAATATTTTTACAAAATTAAACAAAATTGGGTTGGAAATCGGACTTACTTATGTGAGTGACTCCAACCACCACTAATCACTGTGGCCTTATCAGCCGGTCTAGGCGCTACCACCACCGTATGATGGTGTTAGCCGTCCACTCTCAAGTGCTCGTCGAGTCTGGGTTCTCCTTAAAAGCCCCAACCGTGCAGTTTTTTTGTAATTTTTTGTAAAATCCTAATTTTCTCTCAATTTCGCCTCTCTCTAATTTTCTAAAATTTCAAACGTCCAAAACAAGCTTCTAGAAAATTTGGAGTATTTATAGAAGTCTTGGGGAATTATTGTGCATTAATTAGATAAGACAATTACTTTATCTCTTCTTTTTTTCACTTTCTATTTGTTGCATTTTAATTGGTTGATTTTGTTTCTTCAATTCTAAATTGCCACAACCACTTTATGGAATTTTTCTCATCTTTTCTGATTTTTCTTTATTTTTCTTAATTAATTATGAATTTTCTTTAATTATTTAGCATTATTTTAGCACATTTTGCATATTTTAAGTAATTACGAGTATTTCTACCTACATGTAAATTTATATATAGTACAAATAAATATTTCTAAAAATTATTTAGGTTATTTTATAATTTTTAGTATGTATATAATTTATCTCTAATAATTTGTTAATTATCGAAATACATTTTACACATTTTCAATAAATAACGAGTAATATACTTAAAATTTAGAAATTTTATATTCTTTTATTTTATTACTTATTTTCTTAAATTCAAACTTACGGGATCATTTTTACTAATATTTCTAACTTTACTTTATAATTTAAGCTCAATCTGATCCTTTAGCCAATCGAAACCTCGAATAGTTGATTGTAGGGCTTACAAATAATATATATATATATATATATTTTTACGAAGAGGCACAACCATATTGTAAGCAGCTACTTCCGAGCACATGAATCATCTCATAAGATTCACGAGCTTGTGCCGTAAGTATCCTAAAAAGTATCTATAGTAAGATTTAAATTCTAGATGTCATGCAAAGTTGTCATGAGTATATAAGAGAAATTTGATTTTTGGTAGAATGGTAATCATACGCACGCATTTGAAATTTTTTATCTCGTAAAATATAAATATGATCTTATGGATTCAAATGTTAAGTGTTATATATTTTGTTGAATGTTATATGCAAATCTCAATGCGAAGGTAAAGACAATATTGGAAATAGAAGATATCTATGTCGAGGATCCAATATATGTTTATTATTTTTCTTAAAAAAATTATATCAATATAGATGAGATAAAATTAATTGTGTAATTATCTATGCTAAATTACACCTTAAAGAAACATCGTAATTTAAAAACAAATTGCATTTATAAATTAGAATTTAATGAATTAGATGCCATCACTAAGTCATATTTAATAAATGTTATTTTATTAACCTTATTTATTTTTACATTGAATACATGCTAAAAACAATGCGATGGTCCAGCAGTTAAGGTACATGTTAGGATTTATTAGGTTATGGGTTTGAAATTTGAAGGAAGCACTATTGTGCATGTAATAGATATGTTATTAATAAAAAAAATTAAATATAATTTTTGCCATTGTATTTATATAATTAATTTAATGCAATTAATGTTTTTATAATATTTATTAATTTTCATGATAAACATGTAAATTTCTTCTAAGTCAACCATTTACACAAAAAAATATTTCATTGTTAATTTAATATTTGACATGTACTTCAACATAAGGATAATAATATAATTAGAAGGAAACCAACCTACTGGTCCTTTATAACATAGGTAAAACTAGAAAAACTTTTAACCTCATGTTAGTCATATATATATATATATATATGTAGTGTTGATAGTATATATTTTAGACATGGATCCTTAGGTTTATGTTGACCTCCTTGACCTATGAGCTAAGCTCCTTGAGAACCTAAATCAACCTCTTCTACCCATAAATTGAGGCTTTTTAAGCCTTAAGCTAACCCCCTTTAGCTTAAAAGCTAAGCTTCGTAAGACTAAGACAACCTCTTCGACTCATGGGTGAAGCCCTCGAAGTCTTAAGCTAACAACCCCATTTCCCCATACAAACTTGAGAATGGGCCTCGTAAGATCTAGTTAACTTTCGGACTAAGCTCCCTGACCTTAAGATGGCACCAACAAACAGCCCCAAGGGAGTGAATGCAATCCCTTGATATGTGACTTAAGACCCCCTAATAGGGCTCAATAGCAACTCCCAAGGAGAATTTATGTGTGTACACATAAAATGTACACGATGCACTAAATGCAATGCAATGGATGGATGGAACCCCCTTTGTTGAGATGCCCACAATTTGAATATATGATGTCCCTAAAGTATTAAATGTGAAAGGAAAGGCATAAGGCCCCAAACAATTATCACCCCAACCACATGAACATGTCATATCGGATCCATACCTTGAAGCTTAAGACAAGACATTTTGGGTCACAAAGTGTAAGTTGATGACTATCTAAGGATACGTCCATAAACACCTCATTTCCCACCAATCAAGCTAAGAGATCTAAACCCCAAAACTCTATCATTTTGTCATTTGAATTCTCATTCTCTTTTTTCTTTGTCAATTTAAGTATCAGAGTGATTAAGCTGGATAACCCCTCATACGGACTACTCACCCCTATCTACCTTGCAAGCTCTCGCCCTTCACATAACTTGTCCACAACCACTGTAGGGCCCTAAGGTTATATCTGTGATCCTTGTAAGCCTATCGTCATCCAAGGCTCGAATTCTCTAATAAGTGAGAAAGCACACTTCACCTACTCTACCAACTAAAACTATAAGACTGCACCTCTTTTCTTAAATTAGTTAGATAAGTAGATATGAATACTATAAAATCAATCATACTTGGAAAGTTGATTCTTTTAATCTTTATATGTATTTAATCACGTGCTCCTAATATTCCACTTCTTTCGTTCAACTTGAGAGTAGCTCCAAATCCAAAATTTAAAATATATATATATATATATATAATACTTGGTTTATATACATAAAAATGATGATTTATTATGATGGAACATTTACAATATTATTTATATACTCCAACAATCTGATCCTTAACACTTCCACTCTTGTATTTCACTCATTTAGCTTCCAAAATTTAGACTCCGGCACTTCAACTACAAATAAGTGTGTTTGTAAAGGATAAATAATAAATAATTGCAATTAGACCCACTTATATCTTCTATACCTCTTTTTTTTAAAAAAAAAAAGAAGAAGAGTGAATCACTTTGTCTCTGCTTCACAAAGTCGCCCAAAAAAAAATATAAATAATTATTAAGAAGAAAAAAGAAAGAAAAAAATACAATAAAAATTAGGAAAAATGTACGACGAACTCAGCAAATAAAATGAAAAAACCCTCTCAAGAAACCACTGTGTTTGACCAATATAAATATTTAAAATAAATTAGGTAATTATAATTAAAAGTTTAAGTTGAGAACAGAGTGGAAATATATTAAAAATTTTCCAATCCATGTTTCTGGATTGTAACAGCATGAAAACACCAAGTTCTCAAACAGGCCCAAATCTGTAGATAAATTAAAAGAAAAAAGAAAGGAACGATTTCCCAAACACATTAGAGTTTGGGTCACGTATGGGCTTTCAGATTAGATGATTTTTGGATCAGATTATTCTCTGCCAAAAGCACACACCCCACTGGGCCTAAGCTGGTGTTATCTTAAATCAGAAGAAACAATTATTTTTAATTTTATAGGCTCAATATCCGGTTAAAATTAAAAATAGATTTTTTTACCGTTTTATCTTTATTATTTATTATTTATGTAATTGATCTAATCCTTAATCATATTTTTAATTTATATTTTTTTATTTGAATAATTAAATTAATTATGAATTCAATAATATAAATTTAAACGAATATAAATTAATAGTTAAATGGATGCCGTTAAAATAAGGGGTTAAAAGCTCTCGTGAAAAATACATCGGGTTCCAACATGAGATCATTTTCCCGCGTATCACACTGCTAACGAGCGAAATTACTAAGACAGGGAGTTCGAGCTAACTACATACCTTCTATTCTCAAACCCGTACGTAACGAGTTTTGACCAAAGACGACCTGGAAAATTCTTTTAAGGGACTGCGTTTTTTTTTCAAATAAAGAAATTTTGAACCGGTTAATGTTAACTGTTTACCGGTTATATAAATTGGTAATGGGTAACATGACATGACTATATAAAAAAATTTTCTTTTTAATCTTTCTTATAGTATTTGATCTATATATATATATATATCTTTCTTATAGTGAGGTTATAGAATAGCTAGCCACTGCCCTACAATTTTATCCATATTCTAGCTTTGGAAAACTGTATTATTGTATGGGGCTCAATAGTATATTTTAGTTTAATAATATAGATAATAGTATAATAAAATGTAAAATTTTCTATTGTTAAAGTGTTTAAATTTCTTTTTTTTTTTTTTTTCATTTTAGGATCCGAAAATTTTTATGTTTTCATCTTATAGTATACATATACAATTTCAGTTACTTCCTAATGTCTTAGAGTCTAATCATCCTTAGTTTACTAAATTATTTTGGTGTACAACTCTATTTGGTTACTTTCTGTTGATATAATATTTTAGGCTTGGACTCCTCAATCTATTTAGGCTCATGACTTAACTTGTTTTTCTTCGAATTCAACTTCCCCATCCACCTAACCGACTTCTGCTCAAGCTCACTAGGTAGTCTATCCAATCACAACAACCCAAAACATATAGAAGGTAAAGGATAAGATTTGAAAACTAAGTAAATAATCACCCTTCACAAATCAGGATCACGTTAGATTACACAATCCTACTATTCTCAACTTGTAGACATGCTACTTATCCACTAGCAATCCCTCCTCTAACAACCCTCCTCTATTAATATTAAATTATTTCCTAACCGTAAACTACTTAATAACATTGCACACTAAATTTACTCTTCAAAACTTCCTTATTCTTTCAACTATCTAATACTAACTTAAAGTATTGAAATGATCATACCGGATAATATCTCGACATTCTTTACTTTTACTACTCGATCAACTAAATCCGATAGATAATACTTCCTATTTCCTAACATCTTGAAGTCTAATTGTCCTAATTTTACCGACAATACTGGTAGTCCAGATCCATTAGTCAAGCACAATCAGCATATTATATTTATTTAGGAGTTATATAGTTCTTAAGTTGTTTGATTTTCTATCCTAAAATGTACAAGTATTAAACATGCTAAACACGGGCCTGATGTGGGCCTTGCAAAATTACAACTTGTAACCGAAGTTCGTTGTCCTTAAGTTCCGATCAATTACTTAGCATTCAATTTCAAGTCGCTTCAACACTACTTTTTACTGTTTAACCCTCGCCTTCTACTCAAATAAGTCTCAAAGTTGAATAACTCTCTACATATGTTGAGTTAAATTATATGCCTCTTCTACCACATGTTGTATTCTTTAGCAACCTAAATCGTACTTGCCAATAAGGCATGTTTTATTCTCTTAGGAGAAACAATGGCATCCCGTACATTAAATATAATGACTCTAAAGGGATGTATCCCTTTATTTGATTAGATATTCGTACTTTCAATTCTTCTTTTATTGTTTCTTTTATAACTTGTATTAATTGATTTGATTTGTATAATTTATTTTGTTGAGAGAAAAAAAAAATTATTTCTACTAACAATAAAAAAAGGAGAAAATCATAAATTTACTCCTTAACATTTCATTATTTTTTATTTTAGTCTTAAACTTTTATTTCTTTTATATTTGAGTTTTCAATGTTTACAAACGAGTCCTTTTATTGATAGTTTTAATTTTTCCCTTATAAAATGACACATAGCATCCTCTAATTGACCAAATAATTAATTTAATTAAATAATATATGAATGTATATAATATTTAAGTAAATTATTCAAAAATATAAAAATTGAAAAATTTGTAAAAGTAATTGAAAAATAAAGAACCAAACAACAGATTTGTAAGAAAATAACATAATAAAATTAATAAATTATAAAAATTTAAAAAGAAAAAGAGAAAACATAGAAAAAATAGTTTCAACCCCCTTAAACGAGTAGGTCAAAACCTACTAATAAAGTGGGTAGATTTGTCCCACCATCAGTGATGGTGGATAGTAGTCCACCATCTTAAAGGGATTTTGTGATTTAGTTTAAATTCATTTGAGCTTTTTATTTCTTTTTTAAATAAAGTTCGAATAATGTGGATTGCGCCATTCACCGTTGCGATTAGTTGAATCAACTCACTATATTAGGTGAATTGTGACCTGCCAAATTAAGGTAGCTGTTCCAGCCACTCCGATTTTGAGGTAGCAAGAAATATATATATATATATATATATATTTTATTTCTTTTTCTAATTTTTTATTTTACTTAGTTAATATGATAATAATTATATCATTTAAGTAATTTAATTATTACTCAAAACTAAGCACCTCCTACTAAAATCAATCAAAGATTGCCACGTGTCAGAGATGAGGCTGAAATTATATCTTATCAATGGTAATGGAGACATAGGTTTTGCCCCAAAACGTCGACATTCTTATCCATAAAGTGTTAATCCTGGACCCAGGTTTAATCGTGACAGCAACAGAATTTCATTACTGTGTTGTGTGAGCAACTTAGTTATATAGAATCAAAAGTATTTGTCCTTAATAATCATTCATCATTCGACCAATGTTCTTGGAGAGAACTTCTATATTCCGTCATTTCTTTTCCTTATCTTCGCGAAAAGCATAGTCGTAATGTGTCTGTGGTACCACGAAGAAGAATCTTGCAAAAATTAAATTTTAGGATCTCAAGAATCAAGATCAATGGGATGGGATGCACATTAATAATGAGACATTATACCATCCTAAAAGTACGAAATGATTATTTAGCAACCATATTACGTAAGCACTTCTATTTAAAGTTTTATAAAATATGAAAAAATACTAATGGTCTTTTTGAAAAATTCAAGGAAGATTAAGATATTATAAATATTAAAAAGATGTTTTACAAATTCGAGGGAAATTTGTGAATCTTTTATTTTGTAAAGGTGGGCTAAGATTGATAAACCTTGTGCATAATTGTATTATCCTTGAGAATTTATAATAGCCATCCTTGTTATAAATTCACAGGAATAAAATTAAGTATTGTTTTCCATAATTCTCCTATGATTTCACAACTTATTTATTTTACAGAATTTTCCTTTGTTTTGTGAATTTAAAAGTTTAATTTTTCTCCTCACTTTGCAGATTTCTTCCAATAGGATCCTCTCACTTACTTTTGAGTATTCTGTTCGAGAGAATGAGTTGATGATAGATATCAAAGTCTGAGGAGGGGTTCTCCTGCAACTAGGAAGGATATGAGATTTGATGGATGGCATAAGAGAGGAAGAAATGGGCATTTGGGAGCCCATAGTGAGGTTCGTGGGCTAAAGCACTGCCATGAGCGTGTCCATGAACCCCAGGGTCCAGAGTGAAGAAAGCCATGCCGTGCACACGTGAAGATGTACCGTGAAGCTAAAGAGAGTCGTGGTTAGGTTCACGCCGGTAATCCCAAACCATGAATCCCGTGGGCAACTTTATTCGCTATTTTATTTAAAGTTTTGAGTGGTTTATCTTTTAAAAATATTATTATATCATGTTTAATATATAAAAATAATTTGAAATATAATGAAATGAAATCAATCGAAATGGAAGGTGGAGCAAACATGTTTGGAAACATCCATCAAAATAGACTAGAATGAAATTATATATGTATGTAGTAATAATTATAAAAAATACTCTTAAATATTAAATATCATAATTAAATTAAATATTAAATAAGTAATTTAATTAATAGGAATAAATAAAGGAGGATGGAATCATTGATTTTGCTTTTTTAAAGGTGAAATTAAATTCTCTCTTCAAATCAAAATCATGATTCCGGCTTTTAAATGTACTTCCAAACATAAGGAAGCTCGAATCATGATTTCATTTTAATCTATTCCTACATAGCATTAGTATTTTTATTGATTAGAAATTATGCATATGCTTTTTGGGATGTAAAGGGGAGAATAAAAATAATTTTGTTTATATGAGTATTTTAGTTAGTGAGTTTTTGACAGTACTTTATCATTGATTGTTAGATTTGTTTATATTTAACACACGTGCACATGTGTACTCCTTTTCCTTTCTGTATATATAAGCTATCAGTTGTACTAAAAAAACTAACAACTAAGATGATAAAGTTCAATTTTATACTTACACCCTTAACTGCATCTCTTAGCTCGATCATCCTCTTCTTCTTCAACCTTCCTTATGCTGAATTCTACTTTGTTTTCATGGTATCAGAGACATGATGGCTAAAAATCCTTCACCATTAGAAGATTTATCCTCTCCGTATTACATTCATCATTTAGACAATTAAAATTTCGTAGTAATTTCACCAGTATCGATAGGGTTAAACTACAACACTTAGAGCAAATCCTTCTTACTTACATTATCAATAAGTAACAAAGTTGGTTTTATTGATGGATTGATTCAACCTCTAAAGCAATCTAATTCTCTTTTGATATGGATTAGCTGTAACAACTTAATTGTTGCTTGGCTTCTCAGATCTATTTCACTACAGATCGCATCAACGGTATTATATATGACTTCGGCTAAAGAGATATAGGATAAGCTGAAGGTTAGGTTTTCTCAACCAGATGACGCACGAATTTGTCAATTGTATAATCTTTTAAGTTCGATTGTTCAAGGAAATAGGTCAGTTGACGATTATTTTGCTAAATTGAATACTATTTGGGAAGAACTTGGGAATTACAAACCCTTGCCTTATTGTTCTTATGGTTTTTACAAGCAATAGTATTTTGATAGGTTCATGGAAATGATGCAAAAGGATTACGTTTTCAAATTCTTAAATGGTCTTAATGAGAATTTTTCAGCTCTTAGATCTCAGATTTTGGTCTTAAAACCTTTTCCTTCACTAGATGAGGCTTATATCTTGTAATTCGTGATGAATTCCAAAGGCTTAATCGTCCTAAAGATTTTAGTTTCTTAATGCTTCTACTACGGTAGCAGTTAATGAAAATAGACAAAGGTTAAGAAGTGATGTGCAATGTAGTTATCGTTTTATGCATAGACGCTTGAAAGAAAAGTGTTATAAGCCTATTAGATTTCCACCTCATTATAAATTCAACAAATCAATAGTAGACACGCATGTAGCTACTGCAAATCAGGTTATTACAAATAGTTTTGCTAATGGAAAATTGACTATTTCTTATGATAATAAGACAGGTGCTACAAATTTGAGAAATTCAGGTGTTAGCTTTACCAAAGATCATATTCTTTAACTGTTGTCTTTGCACAATGTGAATGATTCTAGCTTTACTATTATTTCTTTAAACACATAATCACCCATTACTCTTTAAGTTGTTTCGTTTATGCAGAATGAATCTGCTCCTGTAAGTTCCAGTGCTCCTTCTACACAATCAAGTGCTATGTCAGGTAACATTTCTACTCCAATAGTATGGATATTAGACTCTGGAGCCACTGATCACATGGTAAACGACTTGAGTCTGTTTCAATCTTATACCTCTTTACATGATTGTTTTGTTCATTTACCAAATGATCACAAACTCGTAGATATACATAAAGGATCCATTCGACTTTCATCACATTTTTTTTCTTGATGAAGTTCTATTTGTCCCTGCATTTCGTTTCAACCTTATTTCTGTTTCAAAACTCTTGTCTTCAAACACATACACAATTGTATTCACTAAAAATTGTGCTTACATTCAGGATTATTCCACTCAAACAATGATTAGTCAAGCTAAGGCTAAATCTGGTTTGTTTCTACTGAAGCATAAACCTTTTTGTTCTAAAGACTCGGTTTCATCTTACAACTTTAATTTCACTTCTTTCTTTTCTCATGTTATGAATAAATTGCCAAATGGTTTTGATATTCGACATTTTAGAGTTGGACATCCTTCTCTAGACAAGTTGAAACTTGTTAAGAGTATTGATTGTTCAATTCAATGTAATAAGTTTGATTGTTACATTTGTCCTATGGCCAAGCAACAATGAAATCCTTTTCCCCTTCATATTCAAAATGCTTTCTGTTCATTTGATGTTGTTCACATGGATATATAGGGTCCCTATTCTTCATCTACTTTGGAAGGTCATCAATATTTTCTTATTGTAGTTGATGACTATACTAGAGTTACTTGGGTGTTTCTCATATGAAATAAATACAAGGTTGCTTTAATTGTGCTTGCTTTTTATCAAATGGCATACACTCAGTTTGAAAAGAAAATTAAGATAATTCGAACAGATAATGGAAAAGAGATTCTTTTATTTGATTTCTATTCATCAAAAGGCATTATTCATCAATCATCTTGTGTTAAAACACTTCAGCAAAATGACCTTGTTGAACGAAAACATCAACATCTTTTATCAGTAACTAAATCACTTCTATTTCATTCTTCTTTACCTATTTGTTTTTGGGGGGATGCAATACTTATAGCTGTATATATCATCAATCGATTGCCATCTTCAGCTCTTAAGGGAAACATAACTCCATATTATAAGCTGTTCCATAAAAATGCATCTTATATACACACGCCTGTTTTTTGGTTCCTTATGTTTTGCTTCTACTCTCAAGCGTCATTTTGCTAAATTTAATTCTCATGCTGATCCATGTATTTTTGTTGGATATCTAATAGGTGTCAAAAGTTATAAACTCTATGATTTAGTTGCAAAGAAGTATCTTATTTCTCGTGACTATATTTTCTTGAACATATTTTTCCTTCAAAGGTTCTACTATCTTTAATGACCCTTTTGTTTGATCTTGCTCTATTCCAAGCACTTTGTCATCCGATGTTTCTTCTAAATTCATGAATCATTTTTGTTCCAAGTTTGATGATATAGTTTCTAGTACTTTAGATACTACTCTAGCATGTGTTTCTCCTGATATATCAAATGCTCTATTTTCAGATCCTGCTAATGAGTCAGATACTTCTGTTGTTTCTTTGTAATATAGTATTAGACTTAGAAAACACCTAGTTATCTTGCCAATTATCATCATAATCTAGGTTTAGTTTTGGCTGATCGATCTTCTTTCACATCTGCCCTTTGTTCCACATAGCATCCCATACACAATCATCTTTCATATGAGTCTTTGTCTCCATCTTTTTGTGCCTTCACAATCAATTTATCCAAACATTTTGAACTTACTACATATAGTCAAGCCATGAATCATGAGCAATGGCGTAAAGCAATGGATGAAGAATTAGATACTTTAGTAAGGAATAATACTCGGTCAATTGTTTCTTTGCCACCTAATAAATATACAACTGGGTGCAAGTGGGTTTACAAATTAAAAACAAAAGCAAATGGTAGTATTGATCAATTTAAAGCACATTTAGTAGCTAAAGGGTATAGCCAAAAGGAAGGATTTTATTTTATAGAAACTTTTAGTTCAATGATTAAACATGTTTCTATGCGTTTGTTTTTCTGTTTAGCTACAGTTTATCAGTGGCATGTACATCAAATGGATGTTCATAATGCTTTTCTTAATGGGGATTTGCTTGAAGAAGTATATATGGATTTGCTTGAAGAAGTATATATGGATTTGCCGTAAGGATTACAAGTTTCTTCTTTAAACAATAACAAAGAGTAGCTGGTGTGTAAGTTGAATAAGTCCTTATATGATTTAAAACAAGTTTCAAGGCAATGAAATGCAAAGCTAATATCTTGTTTACTTTCCAATGGTTTTAAGCAATCTTATAGTGACTACTCACTGTTTACTAAGGATAAAGGGGATGAATTGATTGTTTTCTTGGTTTATATGGATGATATTGTTATAGCCAGTAAACACATTGAGAAAATTAATCAATATAAATAGCTTTTGAGAACACAGTTCAAAGTTAAAGACTTAGGGGAACTTAAATATTTCATTGGTCATGAATTAGCTTGATTAGATCAGGGTTTTTCTCTATCACAGCAAAAGTTAGCATTGAATCTTCTTGCTGAGACTAGTTTTCTTGGCTTAAAGCCAACAATTACTCCAATTGCTGTTGATCATAAGCTGTCTCGTTTTGATACTACCGAACCTGTTGATCTTACAACTTATAGACATGTTGTGGGTAAGCTACTTTACTTATCCCTTACACATCTTGATATTGCTTATTCAATTCACGTATTAAGTCAGTTCATGGATGCTCCCCGATATGCACATCAACGAGCTTTACACAGGTTACTTCAATACATAAAAAAACATCCAGACAAGGTCTATTTTTTCCTGTTAAATCTGACTTTACTTTAAGAGCTTATAGTGATAGTGATTGAGGTGGCTATCTTGATTTACGCCATTCTACAACTGAATTTTGCGTGTTCTTTAGCAAGTCTCACATTAGTTGGAAATCGAAGAAACAAAGTATTATCTCACGTAGTTCTGCAGAATCAAAATATCGCGCCTTAGCTGATATAACTTGTGAAGTGATGTAGCTAGTTGCTTTACTGCAAGAGTTTCAAGTAGATTGTCAACTTTCAATTCAATTTTTTTGTGACAATCAATCTACTTTGCATATTGCACGAAATCTAGTTTTCCATGAGCAAACCAAACACTTAGAAATGGACTTGCATTTTATACAAGACAAAGTTGTTAAAGAGTTGATTTTACCAATGTATGTTCTAAGTAAAATTCAACTTGCTGATCTATTCACCAAAGGATTGCCTATGGATCAGTTTCTCTTCTTGTTATGCAAGATGGGTGTGCTTAACATTTATTCACCCACTCCATCTTGAGGAGGGGTGTTAGATTTGTTTATATTTAACACACGTACAGCATGTATACTCCTTTTCCTTTCTATATATATAAGCTATCGGTTGTATTCAGAAAATTAACAACTAAGATAACAAAGTTCGATTTTATATTTGCACCCTTAACCGCATCTCTCAACTCATTCATCCTCTTCTTCTTCAACCTTCCTTATTTTGAGTTTTACTTTATTTTCATTTATCTTTTTATGAACTATTTTGAGATAATTGAATTCTTAAATTTCAATTGTTCTTTTCAATTTATAGTGTTATATTATGGCAAACATATTGTTCTTAATTATTAACACCGCATGCCATATCGATTTCTTGATAATCAATATTTTCATTTAATCACTTAGATTCTACATAATACCAATCTAAGCTTTCAAGCCTTAGTTTGGTTTAACTTTTCATACCCTATATCCTTAGTTGAATTGTTCTTATCCTTTATTTAATTGCAATTCTTAAATTGCAAAAACCCTCATAAAAACACAAAAATACACCAAATCCTAAATCTTTAAATAATACGACATTCTCTTATTGAGATTTTGTTGTATCAACTGATTATTGCTTAAATTAATACGATAAAATAATAGAAAAACCTCATGAGCATACGTAAAGAAAGCTATATATATTTCATCAATTCTCATTCCCAAGTAGGTATATATCAAGGCTTAGCAATCTTAAAAAGAATGGCTCATATATAATCATATTATAGTGTGATAAAATCCTTAAAACATTCTCGTAATAGGCAGATGTATTGTCATGACATTTCAAATGTATTGAATTTTAGCTTTCAATTGTCCGCTTAAGGTTGTGGATGATAAAACCATTATCCTATCATACATACATGAGTAGGCACCATGGATAAATAGGTACGTAATTGAATTAATTTGACCAGTTACCAGTCACTTAAACCCTATATGTATGTGTGTGTGTGTGTGTTTGTGCCCACGTGAGCGTGTATGTGGGAGGGAATGTGTGTAATCTTTAATAGTGAATGGGTTTGCGAATCTATACACAGGTATGTAACCGAGACGAATTCAAGATTAGAGTTTTGCATTTTCTAAAACCTTATAAATACCCTTTTGGTTGTTTTACTCTTATTACCAAAACTCGCTCTCATAAGATTTTAGGTAAAACTCTATAGGATTTTCCTTCCTATTACTAAAATTCACCCCTAAAGCTATCGTGAACACGATATCAAACCACTTCACCTGGATTATATAAAACATTTTATCTTAATTTTGATCTTTTAAGCTGTTGTTAATATATTTTAAAAAGATTTTTATTAACAAATGTTTATTATGCTTATTAATCTTCTCAATAATAAAATATAACAAAAAGTCAATGAAATAATTTATTATTTTTTATTGGATCGGGTTTTACATTTAGTTATTTTATAATCCCAAAACCCAGCCTCATAATAACCCTATAGCAACCTATAACGCCCTACCAGTTGGATCTTATCTATAAATGGTTTACATGTTGAGTTCCAAATCCAAGTACATTTATATATGAATCTAAACAAAGTTAATTGATTTGTTTATTGTATCAAGTTATGCCAATATAAACACATTAATAACAGTTTCATGTTCTATTGCCAAATTACCAACCAACCCAATGGGATTAAAGAGAATAACTCAATTGAGAATATAGTTTAAATTCTTAGATATTGGTTAAACCCTTTCCATAGAGGATGGGTGACTAGCCCCATGTACTCGAGGTAGTTAAGGCATTAGGAATTGTTTTCTCTGGTTTCTCTCATATCGCATCATGTCTTATTCAAATCCTAAATATTTTGTTGGCAAGTATTCTACTTTAGTTGGAATTATAAAGTTTCGATTTACCTAAAATATAGTCTTTAGAGACTTTAATGAGTTTGTTCATGTGTACATAGAATAGAACCGAGGGTTACTTACATTAAGAGGGATGGGATCATAGGTTAATGATTATAACTCCAATTAAACCTTAATGAGCAAGTTAATTCTTATCTTTTCTTGTGAAATTGTCATACTCTATGATTAAATTCTATATATCACTTATTTGTATCCTCTTGTAATTATTAGTGAATAACAACTTATTTTCCAATAGTCTTTTTCCATACATTAAAAACCCATTCACTTTACTTAATGAAATAAAGGGAGAACAGAATTAGAATTCCTAAGGAATGTAGTAAGAGTATAATACATATTACTTTGTTTAGTTAAATTTAGAAATAATTTAATAATAAATTATAATAGAACACTAATGACTGAATTACATTTGATTCATCTTTTTTCTCAACTAACCCTAAACTAATAGATGCTAGTGGTGGCAGTAGTCAGCACTATCAACAATGATAGTAGTAGTAGAGATAACGGTAGGGCGATGATAGCAGCGACGGCGATGGTGACAGCAACAATAGTGGTAGCGATGCTAGTAGTGGTTGGTGATCGTAGTGATAACGATGACGTAACGATGATGGTAACGGTAGCACGGCAACAACGGCCACAATAGCGATGATAGTAGTAGTCGGTAGTGACAAAGGCAGTGGTAATCGATGGTGGCCGGTAGTGGTGATGGTGGTTAATGTTAGAGGTAATGGTGACGGTGGTAGTGTTGGTAGTCGTTAAATTAAGATAAAGTTATTTTTTAGAAAAATATGAAATTTTGTAAAGAATTGTGATTTTTTTGTTGAAATAAAGAATCTCTATTACTCGATTTAAGTAACATTAATTCCTATAGAATTGTGATTCAGTGACGTAAAATAAAATGAACGTCATAATAAGAAATAAGGGAGAGAATAAAATTCTAATTTTCCCTTAGTAGATAAAGCATAGGATTTTCCATATAAACTATATGTATTGTTAATTTGAGGGATTATAGTCCTTCACATAACCCCAATATATCCATATAGATTAAACAATCCAATTTTACTAAAATTGTCCCAGTAAAAAATCGTAAATAATTAAATCAACAAATACTAATATATTTTTTTAATTATTTGATCTAAAAGTTTCAAATTATAAAGTATTCACTACAATGATTTTATAAATTAATACTAAATTCATCTCGCAATTTATGTAAAACTTTACTTATATTATAAGTTTTAAAATTATATATATATATATGTGCAACTAAGAAAACTAATTAAATAAACCCAGATTTTATAGATCTAGTTGTAAACCATATGATATATAGAATATGATACATACTCGACGCGTGGCAAACCATTGTTAACCGAATTATTGAATTAGAAAAGTTTACAGTCCGGTCTTTTTGGACTCGGTCCTCTACTGAATTCTCCCACAGCACAGGGTCCACCCACGTGAGCCCGCCCGGGAGTGGCTCATCGTCACCCAATCCCCAGACGCCAGCGGCTTTCCGGATAACCCTATCCAGTGGCTTTCTCAGTAGGCTAGCATGCAATGATTTTGGTTTTGGTACACTTACTTGATAAAGTGGGTCAAAGTTGTAACTGACCTGAAATAAAAAAAAATCAAAAGTTAGATAGGCTCACCCAACAGCCTTTAAAAGAAAAGAAAAAAAACAAAACAAAACAAACAAAATATTGGGTCTTTTGGTAATTTAAAATTTTGAAATTAATTGTACATTAATTTATTATAATAACTCGAGAGTGAGCCCATAACCTATAATTCAACCTGATTTAAAATTTACTTGAGTTTCAAATTTTTATATTACCTTGAAAATTCATAAAAATAAAAATAACTGCATGGATTAGTTTATTGATATTAAAATTAACACAACAACCAATTAATCTAAAAGTTTAAACTTATAAATTTAATATAAGTTTTATATTTATTGATTATTTGATATCCTTCCACTTTAGGATTATGACATTAATCAAAGTTTATCATGTAGAAAATTTAATTACAAAGGGATTGATTGGCGATTTAAGAGTTTGCATTAATTAAGAACTTTGGAATCTGATATCATATTAAAGTTAACATGATAATTAATTCATCTAAAAATCCATACTTATAAACAGGGATTTATTTAATAAAATATATATGTAATACGTATATTCCTTCTATATAATTAATTTTTAATAGATGTGGCGGAAACGAGTCTTGCTCATAAATTTAACGTGAATTTTATATTTACTAACTCAGAGTGAAATAAATATTGACATGAAACGAAGAAAACTCTACTACTTGTGAGTTATACAAAAGATCAATTGTTGTTTATTGATGTCAATCTCAATTTGGTAATTCGAAACTTTGTTATTTAAACATTAGCACAAAATGAAGGCCCTCCCATTGGAAAAGCGGACAAAGAGGTATATACAAGTTGAAATTTCGAGATTTTATATGTTTAAGGAAGGTGGGAAGTTTCCTGCGTCTTTCGTCGTATCCTTTTGCTTGTGTAAGGAAGGAAAAAAAGAAGAAGATTTAAATAGTATTATATATCACATGTAAATAGTACTTAATATATAAATATTAATAAAATATTGATATAAATACTAATAATAAAAATTGTTTACAAATTTATTATTACGCATAATTTATATTTAATATATATATCAATATCTTATTAATAGTTACATAATACTATATATATATATATATATATATAATATGTGATGCGTATTATTTACCGAATTATTTTTCAAGTAAGATAAAGACCAAATTAGATAATATAGATCTGCATCTTGGTGAATAAGCTTTTTTTTTTTATATATATTAATTCACACTTCCTCTTTTTTAAAAAAAAAATTCTGACACAACCACTAGTATTTTTAAATATATCATTTATGGTGTGGTTGTTCTATACAATTTTCCTAATCATAGCTCATTGGGCTGCTCGTTTATTCCCACATGAGATAAGGTGTTTATTAACTCGTTCCCATGGAATCTTCGGGTACGTAAATCTTATTAATTGGCCTTTTCCGTTATTAAATTATAAAATGGATCATGAGGAATCCCTTCATATTTTAATCCTAATAATTAATCGCTAATTATTTATTAATACACGTAACTTGTATTATTTAAGAATTGGTGGGATGCGAACCCACAATGAATATGCTTAAAATTTAAAAATTAATAGTAATAATTGAATCTTTATCAAGCTAACTAAATAAAATCTAAAATAATTTTGCGCCAAAAAGAGAGAGGGATAAAATGGGGTTTGGTAGCTCTACTTTAGTATAATGTGGAAGAAGGTTAATCAAATAATGTAAAAAATAGAATAAGTTTTAATAATACTTAAAATATAATGATGGCTCTAGTATTAAGGTCTTGTTTAGATTGTCTTTTTTTTTTTTATATCTTATCTATCTCTGTTTGAGATATAGTTTTTAGAAAATTATTTTATCTGTATTTTATCTTATCTATTTCATAATTATGATAAAAGTAGAAATTGAAGTGTCAAAAGTAAAAAACAAAATTTTGCATACTTTTAAAAGAAAAGATATGAAAAAAAATTATAAAAAGATAATTAATTCAAATACGAATAAAATAAAGAGTAGAAAATTCGACTTTATTAGAATTTGTTGAGTAATTAATTTTAGAAGAGTGGTATATATAAAATTATATTTTCATCTTTTTTATATTTTATTCTTACTAAATGTAATATTTAAATAAACACTAAAAAGATACCAATAAGATGAAAAAAAGATAAACTAAACCGAGCATAAAGATAACTAACTCATGAGGAACAACTATAGTCTTTATTATGATTATGAAGTTTGATGATATATCGTATGAAAATTTTTTTTAATTACCTTTTTGTTTTTGGTTCCACTTATGATGGTTAAAGGGCTTCACTGTTGCAACCATACCATATATTTTAGATAATTAAAAGGTATAAATGCAAGAAAAGTAAAAGGAAATGTATTTAAGTTATATAATTTTAAGACAATTGGCAATTTATTAAAAAAAATGAAAACAAAGTTCATAAAGTATCAACTAATTCATAGACCTTTATTGATTTTACAATATAATTTGACTTTAAAAAAATTATGAATAGTAGAGGCCAATAAGTACTGTTGACGTGATTCAAAACCTACTCTACTTGTATGGTTAGAGAGGTTTTAAGTGAGTACTAAAAGTTATATGATAAATTTCGGTTTTTGTTTATTGGAATTTACTTCCACAAAATTAGATACAAGGTATAGCATCTTTATTCCCTTATACCATCTCGAAACCTTTACTATAAAGTGAATAGGGTATAGGTTTTATGGTACGCTACATTCACTTGATAGAAATTTATAATTAGTACTAAACATAATACTCTTAACTCCACGAATACTCAAGACCAAGTCCCTTTGCCTATTATAGAAAATAAAAATCTTAAAGGATATTGTATTTGTCATTTCTCAATTCTTGCTGGTAGCGATCGAGGTTTGCACGTATTAGGCCTGTAAAATAACACACAATGAGGGGACGTCAGGGGGTTATCCAGTGTAGCTATTTCGATACTTAAGTTAGCAGTGGGCTCTTGTGAGTGTAGAACAAACGTGGGTAATACGTAGACTTAGAATGTAATGTATAGAAAGAGTTACCATTGAGCAGTGGCCTGATATTTATAGTGGAGTGGAGTCGGCAGTTGGAGATCAATTGGGAAGGAGATCTTCTCTAAAACATGTAGGAAGTAGAGCTGTCATACCCAACGTATCTCTAATACTTAAAACGTGGCCGTTTTATCCTTATCTTGTAAATCATGACCATTGCAATGCTTTGTGGGCCTAGGCGGTTTAAGCTTAGGCTTAAGGCCTACAAAGGTGAGCTTAGGGCAGTAAGGCCTGGCAAATTTGGTTAGGCCTGAGGGGTTTATGCCCAAAGTACCCCATCAACACTTACCCTTCCATAGTCTCATTGTTGAGGAAGAGGTAAGGAGAAGGAATACATGAGTTGCTCAAACGTGACTGATCCAACTCCTGGAAGTTTAATTCGATGTTATGGGTGTCGATGTGATGAGATTGTAGATCTGGTACAACGGATCGTCTGAGGTGGTGAGTTCTGAGGCGAAAAGGCTCGAAGTGGGAAGTCATCCAAAGTTAAATTGCCAATCTAAGAACGTCCAAGGTTAGGTGAGCAGGGGTAGTTAGGTGCTCTTACGCTACAGACTGGCTTATTGTAATAGGGTCTGACTAAGGTCAAACAGACGTAGATGCATCATGTCTTCGTAATGTCGACTAGGTGGAGGTCAGATGGGTCTTGAAGAAGCTTCCTATTGAAGGAACTTTTTTAAAATGCGACTTTTGCCCGCTTATAATCCGTACATTAAATACGACATGACAGGTGTCATGCTGCAGCAAATTAGCATGCAGCTACATACTTTCTGCCATTTAAAGGTGACCGTCCAATGGAAATACTTTCCACGTCTCTACTAGGCAGCGTTCCAACAAATTCATGTTTATTTGTATCCCTATAACTGTTTGCATGGCTTCCCAAGTAGTTTTCCTATAAATAGGAGGATTGCAAAGAAAGACCACTTTTTCTGCAATCTTTTCGCTCAGTTGTTGCAATTTCTACGTTCGTATTCGAACTCTCAAACCTTTTTTCAAAAGTTTCGAGTCTTTCTTCCTTCTTCAAGAATTACAATCATGTCGACCAACAAAATTGAGGCTAGCTCCTCTTTACCGCTGCTTACTTCCAGTTCTAACTCAACAAGGAGTGATACCCCTCAGGCGCAAGAGGGCAAAGTCTCATCACTAGCACAGCTTGACTAACCAACCAAGATGGCAGTGGAAGCGTTGGACGACCAGAGTTATTAATGCCATCCCTAAGGACGTTTATGTGGACGTTCCCTTGCCCCTCATGAAGGACTTGTTCGACGCTCTTAATACAAGCAAGGGGCTTGATGGTTGTATAAGTAGAAGTAGGGAATCTGCCCTCAGCCAGTACATCAGTAACTTTCTTGTATGGACGATTCCTAGTAAGCATATTAGGTTATCGAGCAGGGACAAATGAGTAGCCCTAGGGAAGCGCTTCGCAGTCTTTGAGAAGTCCTTGGAGTTTGGGCAACACCACCCTCCTAATCGTTTTGAAAGGGAGTTCTTCAACTACCACCACTGCAGTTTGTTGCAAGTCTTTCCCAATGGGTAGACGGTACTAAAAGCTTTCTAAGCGCTCTACGAGTACCTGGTGATAAGGGCTACTCCCAAGCTCTTCTATGACTTCTACATATGGAAGAGTGTTAAGGAGTGGCCTTACCTCCAACTGTGCCTGGGGAAGAAGCTGTTTTATGGCCTAGTGGACTTGGTCAAAGGTTGGCGGGATGAGTATATGGTGGTAGAACAACTTGAAGAGGTCAATTTCTAGGCCCGGTGGATCTAGATGGTCCGTATCAAAGGTAAGTAGAGGCTTGGTCCCAACAACATTAAGGTTGTCCAGGAGATCTTGGACTTCATGGACCGAAAGGTGGTAGGAGATCAATGCTACGGAGACCATGGAGAGGTATTTCCAACGCCTAATCTCTGAGCTCTTCCCTAGCATGAAGAAAGCTGTAGTGGAGTGGGCTGAAGGTACAGGTTCGTTTCTACGCACTTATTAGTTGTACCAGTGTCAAGGTGCTTTGTTCAACACCTATAAGATGAGAGGACCTCCTTGGTCATGCTGGTTACGGCAGTGTTTTGGGAATGGTAGTATTTGTTTCTTTTGATTTATCCTTGCTTTCTTTTTCTAACTTTAGATTAGCATTCTTGCAAGCAAAAATTTGGCCCCCGGGATGTCTCATCCATTTGTCAACAACCTAATGAGCCAGCGCCAAGCGTAAACCAAAATAGACAGTCTAACAAGAAAGGTTGTAAGACTGAAGCCAGGTTTTGGTGAGACCAATAAGGTTCGGCCAAAGTTTGTGCCACAAAGGATCCCCCTCGGCATCCACAATGAGCTCGTGGACATAGAGCCTTTAGGCATGGCTCTGCCAGCTCCTACCTTCATCCAATCGTCTAGGCCTATCATTGTGAGTGATGAAGGAGCCGAAGTAGAGGGCCCCGACGTGCAGGTGTTGTCTCCTCTAAGGGCAGCGAAGGAATAGGCTGTAAAGGGGGCTACCCTTCTTTTAGCTTCGGGCCAGAAGCGTAGGGCACTGGAAACGTCCAAGGAGCCAGGTCTCATGGCAAAGAAGTAAAGGTCCTTGGCAAGGGATCCTTTGGCCAGAGGAAAGTGGAATGAGTGGCCCTTAGCTTATCCCTATCAAAGCGTCGATGACATGGGGGATAGGTTTTTGGATGTCCTCAACAATTTTAGGAAGATGAGGTTAGGGCTGGACTCATTCCAAGAAGCACCATACATTTCCCAAGATGAGGTACTAAAGAGGGGGGGGCCCAAGTCAGAGATGAAGAGGGCCTAGGGGAAGATCCTAAGGCCTAAGTGGGAGGTTTGTGCCGGCAATCTGATACTGCATCATCAGACGCTCAACTATTAGGCTTTGATGAGGTCTTACACCCTTGGCGATTGAGCTGTCTTAGAGAGGATCTTCCAAAAGGGTAAGGATGACATTACACAGACTGCAGGCCACTTGAGTACACTAATGTGGTAAGTAGGTCTTCATTGCTCTTATGGTGTTGTACTTCAGTATCTTGTATTAATTGTAGGTTTCGTCTCCATCTTGCAGTACACGATTAAGTGCTGCTTCAATTGAGCAAGTCTGATGCTGCCCACAAAGAGGTAACAAGGTTACAGGAAGAGTTGCATTAACAGAAGAAGTGCCTACTAGAGGTGGAGACTTCTAGTAAGAGGTACTTGTACTTGAGAAAATTTGCTAAAGCTAACAAGCGCCTCCACTGCTTTATTGTACAGGTGGCGAAGCTTCGAGCGAGGCTCAAGGATGTAGAGCAGGAGAGGGATAAGGTCAAGAAGGCAGCCTAGAATGTTGACGACCTGAAAGCTCAACTAGAGAACGAGTAGAAGACAAAGGCTCGACTCTCTCAAAAGCTGGACGAGGAAGGCAAAGCTAGGGCCCGACTTGAAAGGGAGAACGCCAAGCTGAAGGCTTCCATAGCTAGGCTGCAAATTGAGCTGGCAATGAAGGCATCCAAGTATAAAAACGCTAGGGCCACCTTGTTGGAGCTAGTAGGTTTGAGAGTTGGTTTGGAGCGATAGGTTGGGAAGCTGCAAGACAAAATTTTAGAGATGAAAGAGATCATCTCCAAGATGAAGAGTGAGGAGGTCCTCAGCGATGTTTTTGTTAAGAAGGCGGTCGCCGACTACTAGAAGACTGAGGAGTGGCTAGAAGAGTTAGAGGACCTATTCACTGACTCCGCTCGTTATACTAAGAGGGAAGTTCTCTCTCATTATTCGGTAGACTTAAACTTCCTGGACTTTTTGGATTCATCGACATTTATTAAGAAGAAGGGAGCCCTGGCACGAGAGAAAGAGTCCACTCGGGCAACTGGCAATGATATAGGTATACCCCCTGCTACTGGGGTGGGGTAAGGTGCTTCTACATCTACCTTTGCCCTAACAGGAGGTTGCCCCAGAAGCTATTCCTAAAGGAGATCCATTTATGGGGGATCCTTCTGCCGCTCTTGGTTCACATCCCTTAAGCCCTGCTTTAACTCAAATCCTTCCATCCGAAGCACTTGCAGATCAGCGCTCTGAACATATAGATGCTTTGAATTTTTTTGAATTACCAAAGTTAGTTGATCCTAAGACATAGCAGAGTTATATTTTCTTCTCTTTGTTTCTTTTTTGTTTTTTTTTTAAATTAATGTAATTAGGGCCGAAATACCGACCTTTGCTCTATAATTAAACAATCATAGAATAAGTAGATGAATGTTTTTCGAACATCCTCTCCTATTCTCTGTTGCTTTGTCTAAGGGCAATTGCTCCTTATGGAGGTCCTGTTGGGGGAGTTCTTCCGCGTAAGGGGTGTTTACCCTTGCTGAGATTACCCTAAGGGAGGTCGAGTTGGTGGTGTTTCGATCTGTACAGTGCGTGAGAGTTCCTCTGTGTAAGGGGCGTTTCTCCTTGTCAAGGTTATCCTAAAGGGGTTAGGTCGATGGTGTTTTAACTTGCCCGATTCATGGAAGTTCCTTTGTACAAGGGGTGTTTTCCCTTACCAAGGTTACCTTAAGGGGGTTAGGTCGGTGCTATTCTGACTTACCCGGTTCATGGGAGTTCCTCTATGCAAGGGGTGTTTCCCCTTGTAGAGGTTACCTTAAGAGGGTCAAGTCGGTAGCATTCCGACCTACCCTGTTAAGGAGTTCCTCAATGCAAAGAGTGTTCCCCTTACCGAGGTTACCCAAAGGGGGTCAGGTTAGTTGCGTTTCGACCTACCCAAGTAACTATTTATGTGCAAAAACAAAGGGAGAGAGAGAGAGAAGTATATGTAAGCCCTAAAGATAAGCTAAGTAACCGTAGGATCGAATTTAATACACAAAGTTTAAAGTGATCGATTAAAGAATCCGATCAAATCTAAATTATAAACTAAAGCTAGAAATATTAGTTAGTAATCGTATAAGTTCGAATTTAAGAAAATAAGTAATAAAATAAGAGAATATAAATTTTTCAAATTTTAAGTATATTACTTATTATTTATCGAAAGTACGTAAAATGCATTTCGATAACTAATAAATCGCTAGAGATAAATTATATGTATACTAAAAATCATAGAATGACCTAAATAATATTTAGGAGTGTTTACTTGTACACCACATGTATTTATATATAAGTAAAAATACACGAAATTATCTAAATTACCTGAAATTAGCTAAAATTTTACTAAATAATTAAAGAAAATTATAAAAAAAATTTAGGAAAAATCAGAAAAAAAATCAAGGAAAAGGGGAATGAATCAAATCAAGTTATGGCAGCAAGGGAAGTAAGAAACTAAAATTAACCAATAAAAAACAAGCAACACAAAAGGTAAAATGGAAGAGACATGAGCATTGTCTTGTCCTGATTAATGCATAATAATTCCTACGAGACCTTATAAATAGCAAGAAAATTGACAGAGCTCATATGGTTAGTTGGTAATTGGGAAAAATTGAGAGAAAAAAATTAAAGTTTTAGAAAATTTGTCTCAAATTTGTACAGATAAGGAAAGAAGGCCGAACCCACACACTACCACCACCCAGAACCAAACCACCACTTCCACCCTACTCTAAATCTATCGCCTAGACCAGCCGACACACCTAAACCGATGTTGGAGGCCAAAAAGTCTTCGAACTAGGTAAGTCTCACATCTTCTCCAATTTTGTAAAATTCCTTAAAATTGTTTATGTTACCCATAAAATTATGAAATTTATTATTCTGAGGTTTTATTATATGTAGATTTAGAGAAAAATAATGATTAAGTTTAATAACATCTGTAAATATAAGATTCTTAAGAAATTAGACAAAATCAAGCATGATTAGAATTAGAAATAAATAAACTTAGGAGTGTAGTTTGGAGCTCAATTTTTTTCTATATAATGCTTAAGTGATATAGAATAGTGTTATGGAGCCATTTTTTTTTTAAATTAATTTTTGAAATTTTTAGGTAAATTTTTAGTCCTCAAATGATGAAAAAAATGGATAATTTTGGTTTAATTAGGTTATCAAATGATTAATTACTAATTTATAAGTTAATTAGATGTTTAAGGGTGTTAATCTCTAATATGGAAACCTAATCCTAGTCTTTAGAGTGTTAAATATAATTAATATGGGAATTATGTGGTAATTGTAGGAAATTTAGGAATATGTAAAATTGGGATTTTAATAAATATGAAAAAAAAAGGGTTAAATTGGATAATATAATAATAATATTAGTACAAAATAAATCTGATACAAAATTTAATTTTAGGTAATTAGATAAAAAATATAAAGTTTTCTCATATTAGGAGTAAATCTGATACCCTAATTAGGATTAGAGTGTACCGAATAGATTAGAACGCTAAATTAAGACCCACTATGATATTAGAATACTCGAGCTTAATATGATTAATTTCACATTAGGATTCGAGCATATTTGGGATTCCTCTTAATTAAAAACAATTTAAAACCAAAATTGGAATTTAATTCAAAAACTGAACCTCAAGCTTATATAGAGTGAATCATTAGTAAATAATAGGTATATATGGTGAAGTGAGTTAAATTATAACTTAAGATATGTATTATTAAAGTATAAACACTAAAAAGACGTATTTGTATTATAGGATACTCAAAGAAGAACTAACCTGCAATTTAGTGATTAAGCGACTGAGAATTCCGATTAAGCGACTGAGACTTATGATTGTATATGTTTGTGATTGTAAGTAGTTTTATGCATGTATTTGCGTATCTGACTTCGTGTTGGAATTTGTGTTGTGATTGATGATTATAATGACTGGATTAGTGTAAAATTATCTGAACACCCTACATTGAACATAATCTTATTCGATCCTAAAACCCTAAATTGTCATGCATTGCAACCCTTCAGGGGATCATTAGGATTCTTCGACCAAACATCGACACCTTCAAAAAAGATAACACTGAATAGCAAATTGGTTTTTTCCTCATCCTTAGTCGAACTAAGTGACTGGAGAGGAGGTCGTGGTGAGGATGAAGGCATTAGTTCGAAGGATAGTCTTAGGAGGAGCAGTGTCTCCATTGCATAAACCTAAGTTTGGTTATGAGCTGTTGCATAACATTAAAACTCCTCAACCCAGATTAAAGTGAGTGAAATTACTCTGATTTCGCAACGAACCGGACTATATTATGTGATGACACTTGTTTGTTACATTGGATGAAAATAATTGCTTGATAATCTTGTTTGTGTTTGTATACATTTATGAGTCTCCAATTCGACTTACTGAGCTATAGTTGCTTATATCCGTATAGATTCTTTTGTATGTCCCAATCTCTGAATACTCCAAGTAATATGCCGCCCTAACACAACAATCCGGAGGCTAGTCCTTTTTGAAGCCTGAGGGTGTAAGGATCAATTCACCTAGTAGTTAATGTATATCTAGAGTCTCATTAGTAGCTTAAGACTGAAAAACTGATATTTGATATGTAAATTAGTCGACTGTTATGATATGATGTAGAATTACCCGAGAATTTTGCAGTAATGTACATGTAATCATATATACATGTTAACTTGAAGCTTTAATATTTACTGTAACTTTAGTTAAATTTTTAATTGAACTGTTTACTTCAAAGCGAGAAGTCGTCGATACCTTGTATAGATCATGTTTATGATAAGCACTGTGAAACCAGTTACTATTATATGATAGTTTACACGGCGGGACTATTACGACTCTATGACTTCAGGGCATAATAGTATACAATCAATTGAGAACTTTTATTTCAACGCAATTGAAAGAAAAACTGTACATGATGAAATTTTGATCAAAATAGAGACGTAGATTATCGGCATTCTATGTATGCCGGATAAGCTCGCCATCCAATCTTTCTAGCCTGTATGCTTCATTACCTGGTCTTTCCCTGAATCTGATCGGGTCTTCCCAATTGGGGGCCAGCTTGCCCTACCATTTACGTAAACCGGTGGCTTCTAATTTTCGTCACACTAGGTAACCAACCTTAAACTTCTTATGTCAGACCTTCTGATCATAATAACGAGTGGCTCTATGTTGATATGCAACAATGGTAAGGTCTCCAATTTCCTCGATTGTGTCTATGCTTGCCTGCAGCAATGAGTCAGTTAGGGCGGCATTGAAACTTCGAGTCCAGATATTGGGGAGCTAAAGTTCAATAGGGAGGATTGCTTCCGACCCAAAAGCTAAACCAAAGGGGGTCTCACCCATTAAAGTGCAGTGCATGGTCTTGTACCCCACAAGATATTGGGTAACTCATCTACCTAGGTGCCGTAAGATCGGTCCATACGCTTCTTCAGGCTATCTAAAATGACCCGATTGGTTGCCTCTGCCTGTCCATTTGATTGGGGGTAGGCAATCAAGGTGAAGTGCAGGGTGATGTGGTACTTGGCACACAACTCCTTGAACTTAGGGTTATCAAATTGTTAGTCGTTGTTTGTGATCAATGCGTGAGGGACTCTAAACCAGGAGAGAATGTTGTTTCTAACAAAGGACTCTACACTCTTCTCCGTAATTCTGGCTATGGCTTTAACCTCCACCCATTTTGTAAAGTTGTCTACGGCAACAATTATGAACTGCAGTCCTCCTGATACTTTCAGGAAGGCACCAAGGATATCGATCCCCCATTACATAAAAAACCATGTGCTCGTTAGGGGTTAGAGGGCAGTATTAGGCACGTGATTGATTGGGGCGTACTTCTAGCACTACAGACACTTTTAAGTTATGGCCTTTGCATCTTGCCTCATGGTAAGCCAGTAATATCTGAGCCATAGCACCTGAATGTACAGGGCTTAGGACTGAATATGATTGCTCTACACTTTAGCATGTAGCTCTTCCCCTTCTTGGAGACACCAGAGTAGGGGGAGGCTAACCCCTCTGCAATATAGGACATCGTCGATTAGCGTGTAATTGGTAACGTGGTACGGAAGCTTCTTCGACTTTTCCTATCCTCCGACGATGTACCATGCTCTAAGTAGCTCTAGATAGGATCTATCCAGCTCGGCTCTGGTGCCGCAATGGTCAGTTCCAAAACTTCGACTGAGCTAGAGGCTGTACTCTTTTCCGACAAGCACTTTATAAAGATCTTGTTATCCTTCACTTTGGGCTTATATATGCCAATGGAGGCCAACTTTGATAGCCAGTCCGTTGTGGAATTTTCCAGTTGGGGGATCCTCATGATGTCCCACAAAGGGAATTCTCCTAGAAGACTTTTCACTTTATCGAGGTACTTCACCATAGTCTCATCCTTTGCTTCATATTCACCTTAGACCTATTAGACGACTAACATGGAGTCTGAGAAGATCTGCAATTGCTTAGCACTGATCTCCTTGGCAAGTTTGAGATCGGTTATAAGCGCCTTATATTAGAAACTTGTTGTTATTGGAATCAAATCTGAACTTGAGGGCATAGCGAACAGTGACCTGGTATAGGCCGATTAGGACCAAGCCCGCGGTTCCCCCTACTGAGGTGGAGCATCCGTTGACATGGAAAGTTCACACCAATTTATCATCACTTGGTGATACCTCCTCCTCTCCCGTGTACTCTACAACGAAGTCAGCCAGTACCTATACCTTGTAAGCCGTTCATGGCTGGTACTGTATTCCATACGCGCTCAACTCCACCGCATATCTCATCATCCATCTAGACGTGTTGGGTTTTTGTAGCATGGTGCGTAGTGGCTGGTCTATGAGTACAATCACCTAGTGTGCTTAGGAGTAAGGTCTCAATCATCGAACAGAGATGATGACGACAAGCATGAATTTCTTTACCTGGATGTAATTGACCTTAGGCCCATGCAATATATGACTGATGTAATATATTGGCCTATGTTCTCTTCCCTCTGCTTTAACCAACATAAAAAGGAGTACCTGATCGCTTATAACTAGATACAAAAATAGATCCTTCCCTTAGACAGGCTTAGAGAGGACCGGTGGATGAGCGAAGAAGTCTTAGAGCTACTGAAAGGTGGTAATACACTCAGGAGTCCATTCAAAACCCTTCAAGTTTTTAAGGATTTTGAAAAACTCAGTGCATCTGTTAGCGCTCTTAGAGATAAATCCGCTCAAGGCAACCACCATACCACTGAGCTTCTATACATCTCGAACCGAGGTTAGAGGCTTCATTCCCCTAATGGCTGTGATCTTCTCGATGTTGGCCTCAATACCTCTCTACATGACCAAGAATCCGAAGAACTTACCAAAGCCGATGCTGAAAACGCACTTCTAAGGGTTTAACTTTATGTCATGCGTTCGCATTCGGTTGAAGGCTTCCTAAAGGTCCCTAACATGATCAACTGGCTTTTAGCTCTTAACGATCATGTCGTCAATGTACACCTGCATGTTACGCCCAATCTAAGCCTTAAATAGCTTTGTCACCATTCATTGATATGTAGCCTCGGCGTTTTTTAGTTTGAACGGCATCACAGTGTAGTAATATGTTCCATAATCGGTGACGAAAGAGGTATGGACTTCATCTTTCGAGTCCATTTTAATTTGGTTGTACCCCGAGAAGATGTCTATGAAGCTCAACAGAGCGTATCTTGACATAGAATTAACGAGTTAGTCGTTCCTGGGGAAAGGGAAACAATCTTTGACATAAGCTTTGTTGAGGTCAATATAATCGACATACATGTGCCACTTTCCATTTTTCTTCTTAACTAGTACCACGTTCTCTAGCCACGTCGGGTAATTTTCCCCCCTCATGAAGTCGGCTTTAAGTAGCTTCTATACTTTCTCCTCAATTACGGCCTATCGTTCTAGGGTGAAATGCCTCTTTTTTTGTTTAACAGGCTACACTATGGTGTCGATGTTGAGGCTGTGGGTCACTAAGTCAGGGGAAATTCCGGGCATGTTTGATGCCGACCAACAAACCTATCCAAATTTGCCCGTAAAAGGGAAATGATTTTGTCCTTCACTTTGGTTGGGATCTCAATCCTAACTTTTGTAGTTTTGTTAGGAGAAGCACCATTCTGGACATCTTCTATTTTTTCTCCGGGCTCGCCCTACTTAGCCAACCTCTCCTACAGGCTCGTTTTTAGGGCAAATATGCCATCACCTTTGGCCACTCTAACATATAGCTCTCGTGAGAGTTTTTGATCATACCTGCATACTCCTACCCCCGTTAGGGTTAGGAATTTAGCCTTCAAATGCAAGGAGGATGTGATCATCCGGAATGCATTTAGGCTTGGTCTTCCCAAGAGCACATTGTAAGGGGAAGGGCAATCTATCACAACAAACTCCACGGGTCGTTGTGTTACATGGTCGCCATCGCCAAGTTCCATGTCTAGCATGATGATACCCTTGACTTGGACTGTACTACCACCGAAGCCGATCGGATTATAATGGTACGACCTCATCTTTACTAGTAGCTTCTTCCTCATCTTGTCATATGTATGGAGGAAGAGTATATCGGTGGAATTGCTAATATCCACCACAATCATCAGGACCTCAAATTTTGAGATCCTTGCTCTAATCACGAGGGCATCTTAGTGGGGAATATCAACCCCTTCAAGGTCTTCATCGGAGAAGGAGATAGAAGTGTCCAACTTCTGTCTCTTCTCCCTTACTACCAGCACCTTTGATTGGGCATTAATCGAGCTACTAGTGCTCGGTTGGCTCCCGGGATGCGGGCACCCCATGATCACATTTATGATGCCATTGGGGGTACAATCGTTAGGACGATCATTATTTTGCTCGATACAAACATCCTTTGTCCGACGCCTCCGAGGTGCCCTATCTGCGTCATCGTCCAAGTGATCGTCGCTCCTCCGATGGTCTACGTATTTGTTAAAGAAGCTACATTGGATGGCATATTCAATGGCGTTCTTTAACTGGAAGCACTCTTTGGTAGTATAACCATGATCATCATGGAATTGACATAATTTTTTAGAGTTCTGACAGCTAGGATTCCCTTGCATTTTGTGTGGCCTTTGGAGTAAGTTCCAGTGCTTCACTTCAAAATAGACTTGGGCAATTGACTTATTCAGGGGTGTATACTGGGTGTAAATGGGGGGTAGGAGTAGATCGTGCTCAGCCTGAAGCTTCTTTTTCTATGAGCTCTCCCCATTTAATCTACCTTGTAACTTACTATCGAGGTAATCCTTTATGGATAATTTCTCCTTATCCTGCTTTCCACCCAACCTTTCTCAATTGGCATTGCGTCTAGTACAAATGTTATCTTCTTAGTCGATGTATTTCTGGGCTTTGTTCTAAAAGTCGACTAAGGTCTTTGGCTTGCTCTTCACAAGCGATCGTAAGAAATCTCTTGAAGGTTGGATGCCGAGTTGTGTGGCATGGACAGTGACTCCCCCGTCCAACTGAGAGATCTCGACTACGACGTTGTTGAACCGAGCCACATAATTGCACAGGGACTCACCTTCACCCTACCTTACCAAGTACAAGGACGAGGTGTCCTTGGACGAGGGCTTACTAGCCTTGAAATGGAGGCTAAACTTCCTGGCCAGCTCATCGAAGGAGCTGATCAAGTTATCAGAGAGGTGGTTAAACCATGTCCGTATTGGCTTCCTTAGTATACCCAAGAAGGCTTTGCACATTATAGCATCCCCATAACCGTGAAGGTTCGTGAAGGTGTACAAGTGGAGCAAATGGTCGTCAAGGTCGCTCGTGCCATCATACTAGTCTAGGGACGAAAGTTTGCCGTTAGGGGGTAGCACTACTATCATGCCCCAAAGGGATAGAATAGTAACAATCCCGCCATGCAAACCATTCTAAGATATAAGCTAATCATACAGTCGCTATCTTAGACCTGATTTATACAAGGCATCTACGACTAACCCGCTTTAAAGTAAATAGTTCATAAATTACATAAATTGTTTACTTATTAATTTAAGAAAAATAAATATTCACATTAAATTAATCTAAGTATATTTATAAGATTTAGCTATCTAATCACAATCTAATTGAGTAATTTGTAAACTAATGCTACAAGCTTTAAAATAAATCTAACTAAAGAATGAATTTGGTCTTCTGTTTATATCCTAACTCCCCAAAATCTTGCAGTTACTAACGTTAAGGTGATTATAGGCCGCTTCATCGCTAGCACCTACAACAACGGCTATAAGAACGTGAGTAACTACAGCTCAATAAGTTAAGACGGAGACTCAAAACCATACAGCAAACACAAACAGGGTATCAACCAAATCACTTAGTTAGATGCTATGCAGATATAGGCAAATACCATTGCACGATGTTGTCCGACCTATTATTAAATTAGAGAAATTAAGTCCGTTCTAATTCGGGTTGAGGAGTTGCCATTAATATAACAACTCACGACCAAACCTAGGTTTGTGTAATGGACACACCGCTCTTCCCGCAACTTCCTTCGAACCATTAACTTCACCCTTACTGTAACCTCCTTACCTGTTACTTAGTTCGACTAAGAATGAAGAAGGGACCAATTGTGCTATCCAATGCTATCCCTTTCGAAGGGGTCAGTATTTGGCCGAAAAATCCTAATATTCCCTTAATGAGTTGTTATGCATGCTCAAATTATATTTACAAGTCATATATTTAGTTGGATCCAATTTAAAGTGATCAATCATTTCATACAAATCACATAATACAAGTCAAAGCAGCATATCAAAATCATATCATCAACTCAGAATAAACACAATTTCACACAATTTCAAGTCTCCAAAGTATAACACTGTATTAATCCCAACTTACCTCGACTTTTCGCTTGCTCACTTGAGGTAGGACTCATTCGGTCGATTGCTAATGATCCCTATAATACGAACGTTGTCTTAGTTTTCCTATAACATTATAAATTAGTTTTTATCCTATAACACTTATTATTATCTTTAGTTTAGGATTTAATATGTTCAATTATCTAGGTCCTCAAATCTTTTACAACTATTCTGGGTTTGGGGCTAGATTAGGGTTCAGTTTTAGCATCGATTTCTAAATTAGATTCTAGTTTAATTTCTAAGTACAATTTTATACACGAACCCTAGAAACTCGTTTCAACCTATAATGTGAAATTAATCACATTATTTTTAGGTATCCTCAATATTTTTTTTGGTCTCTAACCAATGTTCCAGTCTATGCGGTACATCTTAATCTTGATTTAACTATTAAATTTACTTCCGATTTGAGAAAATCTTATATTTTTCATATAATTATCCTAATTTAAGTTTCTTACTAGATTTTATATATATTCCTATTATTAGTATAATATCAATTTTTATTCTAATATTTTCTATTTATTATATTTCCAATATTTGCATATTATGTATTATTGCCTATTATGTATATAATATAAATCTAATATTTCTATCATTTCAAATATCATCTCCCAACATCAATTATCATTTTAAAATGTATAAATTCATCCTAAATCAGTTTTTACACCTAATTACCCTAATTTACAAAATTAACTTAAAATTTACTATTTTTCCCTATTACTTATTTACTACATAATTACCTTAATAATTACATCTAACACCTTAAATCCTAAAAATATCATGCTTCATCAGATTTCAACATCCTAAAACATATAATTGTATATCAAATCGGTAATTACCTATTTAATTACTTAATTAATCCTAAGTTACACATTTTATGCCTCATTTTAAGGCCTAAAAATAATTTAAAAACATTAATTTTTTAAAAAGGGCTTCATAGCACTATTTTATATCACCTAAGTAGTTTACACAAAAATTTTGGGCTCAAAACTACACTCTTAAGGGCATTTATTTCTAAAACGAAACGTGCTCGGTTTTGCGTAATTTCTTAAGGATCATATATCACAAGACATATTTTCATCAAAATAATATTTTTTATAAAAAATAAATACTAAAATATTCCAGAATAACAAAATTCATAATTTTCTAAGAATGTTTACTATTTTTATAAAATTACACAAAATCGGGCTGCAAAATCGAACTCACCGCTTGGGTGGCTTCGACCACCAGCGGTGGCCATGGGTATGTCGGCCCACCTGGGCGCTACCACCACTGTATAGCGGTGGTGGCCGTCCACTCCCAGTTGTTCATCAGGTCAGGGTTCTCTTTAGAAGCCCTAACTACATAGTTTTTTTGTAATTTTTTCTAAAACCCTAATTTACTCTCAATTTTACCTCTCTCTAATTTTCTAAACTTTCTAACATCTAAAATGAGCTTCTAAAAAATTTAGGGTATTTATAGAGATTTTGGAGAATTATTGTGCATTAATTTGATTAGACAATTACCTTATCTTCTTCCAATTTGCCTTTTATGTTGTTTTAATTTAATTGGCTAATTTTTTTTTATTTTCCCTAGCTTTCACGAACCAAATCTGGATTATTACTTATTTTTTAAGATTTTTATTTATTTTTCCTTAATTAATTATGAATTTTCTTTAATTATTTAGCATTATTTTAGCACATTTCGCGTATTTTAAGTGATTACGCATATTTCTACCTACATATAAATTCATATAGTATAAATAAATATTCCTAAATATTATTTAGGTCATCCTATAATTTTTAGTAGACATATAATTTATCTATAGTAATTTGTTAGTTATCGGAATGTATTTTATGCATTTTCGATAAATAACGAGTTATATACTTAAAATTTCGAAATTTTATATTCTTTTATTTTATTGTTTATTTTCTTAAATTCAAACTTAAATGATCATTTTTACTAATATTTCTAACTTTATTTGATAATTTAGACTCGATCGGATTCTTTAACCAATCGTTCTATATTCTACGAGTTAAACTTTAGATAGCTAATTGTAGGTCTTACAACAAGCCCTTAACCTGATGCCAACAGCAATCCAATTTCCTGACTGTCCAACAATTTAAACGCAAGTCAACGCCCATCTCCAGCAAGTCAACGCCAATCTCCAACAATCTAATCCGAATTCCACCGAATATCTAATCTCCATCCAAGACGCAATCCTTCCTCAAACTTTGGCAGTCGAAATCAACACATCTACACCATCAACAAACTGACTAACTATGTCCAACAAATCAAACAAGCCGCACTCCAACTGACTAACGCAAGACGTCCACAGCTATACCAACAAATTCCAAATCACGCCGCATGCTGACGTCTCAACACAATCTGTTGAAGTCCTATCGTCCAATCTACTCCAACAACCGTAAGACCATACAAGCCTACGATCATCTAACGCCATCCCAATTCAATGTCGACCAAAGCCCTTGCCATAAAGTCTTTAATCCACGCCATCTTCACTGCGTCAGCCAAAGCACATTTACAAAGCCACGTAATTATAATTGTTCGAAGCTGACCCCTTTTGCCTGCAATACCACATAACCAAATTCCAGTATCACATCAACACCATCGCTTGGATAGCAGCTGATAACACTATACAACAGGTCCCTTGATGTCCAAATCTAATCCACTTCATGAAGTCCGCACAAGAGATCTACTGTGTACGAACACGACGATCACATGGGACTTGAACAGTTTAGGTAAATTTTTTATTTTAAGTTATTTGTTTGTTTTATTTGCTACTTTTATCATTTTTTTTTTACTAATCTATTTTTTTTAAGTGTAGGTCTATTATTATTTTCGTATTGCATCTTTCTTTTTTTTATAATCTTAATTTTCCATAAAATTTAGTTAAATTGTATTTTTTTAATAAAATTGTGTTTTTTGGAAAAATATTTGTATCATGCAATTGAAATATTTTTTTTACGGTAAAGATTTGGAAAAGATACGTATGAAAATATGTATCTAGGGCGATCTTATAGTTAAGATTTAGAATTTTTTTTTTAATGTAGTGTTTTTAAAAAATAAAAAAACCTTAACCTATATTTTCAAAAGATTTAGTTAGTTAAGATTTTCTTTAATTTAGGAAAATTATATTTCTTAGGGTTTTTTTAAATAATAAATTGATAAATAAATGTAAACTTGACTTGGTTTTTCAAATAAAAAAAATTTACGTATTAAATATTTTATAAAAAAAGAACTACAGCTAGTTTGATCTCGACTAACGGGTACATAAACACCTTTAGGGTAACCGCATAAAAAATTAAAAAAAAATTTCCCTTTTGCTTAGAAATTCGTAATAAAAAATAATAAAAAAATCACTTTAGTTATCTTTTGTTTATTTAGGTATATTTTTAGCATTGTTAGAAAATTATAAAAAATAAAAGTCCATCAATTTTTCTTTAATTTTTACATGGCAACCGAGTCTTAATAGGATAATCTCTAAACTTAGTCTTTTTTAGTTTAATTTTCTAAAAAAAAAATTATTTTTTTAGAAAATAGGTAGATCAGTAGTCAAATTAGGATTTTCTCACTCAAAAACCTTAATTTTATTTTTTACCAATTGAACTGGTTGACAACTCCAATTTTTAAATTTTTTAAGAAAAATATTTCCTCAATTTAATATCAAGTAATTTATATTAAGCGAGATGAGCTTAATATAAGTTAAATCAAGGAAATTGAAATAGGGCTCGACAATCATTAATTCCATATTTAATTATTATGCAATTGAAAAGTTCATGGAATGAAAAAACTCTTTCTTAAATTTTAGTTAATGTTTAAAAAAGATAATAGTAGGAGAAAGTTTTTTATGATGATTTTCCATTTAAAGAAACACCACAAGAAAATGCAAAAGAGAGATAACATTTTGCTTCTTAATTTTTTTTAATTTTAATCCCAGTTATCTAGTAATATAAATAATTAGAATTTGTTCTTGTTAACGTGTATATAGATATCGCTAGTGGAATTACATTTGGAGTCTTTGTGATGAACACATTTTGAAACAACAAATTGGATTCAAATTTCAATTGAACTTTATTCCCAGGAGAAGATGTGATGAGTTCTTAACTACACATATTTTATTTAGTGATTTTTGATGATTTTTCCTTGAAATTTAAGTTTATTTTTATATAATAATACTTAATTAATTAAAATTTTGTTTTTTAGATTTTGAAACGATCTACGTGAAAAAACAAGAAGATAGAAACAATTTTCACTCAAATCAGAGTTAAAATGAGCAAATTATGAAAGTTTGAAGATCAACAAAGCCAAATAATATAACTATGTCGTTTTTAGGTGCATTTAGAGCTAATTTTCAACTATCACAACCTATGATATGACCAAAAAATACGATCATGTCGTAGGTTTTTTTTTCATAAAAAAAAGACAAATGTGAAGCACAGTAAAGAATATAACCAAAAGATACGGTTGTATTCTTAGTCATGTCTTTTCTAACTAAATTTTTTTTTAATTCTTCATATATAAAGCCTTGTTAGGGTTTATTAAGAAGAACTTTTTAGCACGACTTTTAGAGAGTTTTTTAAGACAAGAACAATCAAGAAAGCAAGAAGAAGAGAAGATTTCAATATTTTATCTTTATTTGGATTTTATGATGCTTTTTTTCTACTCTTTTCTATATTTTGTTTATAGATTCTTATTTTACGATGTATAGAGAGTAAAACCTTGATATCTAGGTATTGTGAAACCTAAATTTATTCATGTAATATGATTAGTATTTGATTAATTTAATTCTTTATTATTTTCTTGGTTCAACTATATTTGCTTTATGATTTAGGTTATTATTTATATGGGTAATAATTTAAAGTTTGATATTTTATAAGAGAATCGAGAAATTTCTTATAAGATTAAATCTAAATATAGTTAATGAGAGTTATTGCAAGATTAAAAATAATTTGTAAGATTCTTTTAGATTTCAAATTACAGCATAGAGAATTCGTTGTTCAATAATGTAATCTTAGATCATGCTATTAAGATGCGATTCTAATAGGTGATTTTAAGATTATAGTTAATTGGCTTGAGAAAATGATTAACTTTAATAGAGAATTTTCCTCATCAAGAAAGATTAAAAAATGAATTATATGATTTTTAGGGAAATCACATGTTAGATTTAGGAGAAACAAAATCTAGATACAACATCAAATTTTGAATTAATTTATAATTGAATTGTTTTCTTGTTAATTCTTGAATTGCGTGTTAGTTAATCTTTAAATTATTTTTAGCAATAATTTAAATTTACTTCTTTAGGTTTCTTGAAATTTAAATTACTGGTTAAATAATAAAGACTTAATGAGTACTAGTAGTTAGAGTCTTTAAAAGATTGACATTTGGATTTAATTTGCTATATTATAAATTGATGGTGCACTTACCTAATATATCAAGACAATACTTTTTATCAGAAAAAATGTAATTTTATAACCTTTTATTAACATATATATTTTTATTGCATATTACACATGAATTCTAAGATGAGTTTTATAGTAATTTTTTATTTCCACTGTATTCTTTCTAATTTATAAAACCTAACATATAATACGTAGGTCCTCTTTTTAGTTGTCCTATGCAATAATAGGACGACATTTCATTTACTTTACCCATCCATTTGTTAGTCAAATTGTTCATTTTTTCCAAAAAAAAAAAGGGAAAAGAAAAGAAAAAGAAAAGAACAGTTGCTAATTAATCGAGTAATGTCTAACCATAGTCAGAAGTCCATGGTAATTGCATAGTAATTTCTAATAATTTCATAAAATTGGCAAATTTGACCTATTTTAGCATTTATATTTGATAGGAACTTGAGACTACAAACCAAAATATATATATATGTATGTATATTTGATTTACGTGTGTTAAATGATCCAAACCACATTGTTGGCTATTTGAACTTCGCTTAATATTTGCTTAAGTTTAAGGTATTTATAGCAAAGTTAAGTTTGAATTCGAATTACTTAATTTAAATCTTTTGACTCAATATACTTACCATTCTAATTGCGCTTGGATTAAAGTTGTAATATTTGTGAGTGTTTTTTAAATAAAAGTAGAAGCTAAGCTTTGATATATATATATGTATATATGTGTATATATATAATTAAGAGATATATGAGACTCTTCAAAGAGTCAAACTTATACGAATTTTATCAAATCAACTTTGAGCTTAATAAATTGCATTTGAGCCATGCTCAAATTTAAGAATTTTTAAACTCGTACCGTAACGCCTTATAACTTAGAATACTATAGCCAGCCATGTGTCCTTATTATATACTAATATATTATGTGTAACTATTAACTAAAATCTTCAAAGTATTCATAATCTCCTATTCTTAATAACATTTAATCCTTAAATGAATCGATATAACTACTAAATAAAAGATATACGGATCTTGAACAAGGATTTCCAATTGTATGAGGAAACTTTGACTATCTTAACTCAATTATTTTCCATACGATTGAAATTCTAGTTACTACTCCCCAATCTAGTAAACTCAGTGATCGAATTCATAATCATTAAAATTTCTAACTTTTACTCAAATACTTTCATCTAAAAAATTAATACAAGTTGAGTTGAAGCTCAGTATACAATAGGACATTTGCATGTGCATAAACATACAACTTTTTAATCCTACATAAGAATGTAGAATGTAGTAATGTAATTACCATGAATTTAATTATCATTATTTTAGTCCAACATACATCATAGGAGTACTCACAACTTTGACACACACATGCACACACACATATATATAATTAATACCATATAGTTTGATATTGGGATCTCCCTAATACCCTATAAACCAAGAAACATTCTAACTACTTAGATATTTTCAATACGAAACTCTTAAGACAATATCATGCATGGATCATTGGGGTGCCACTCCAAGATCACCCATCCTCCAAGTCCCTTGGATCCATCTAAACACATGCAATATACAAAATTTTATTGTTGAATAATTAATTAATTATGATTACATTCAATAGCTGGGCAACCATAAACAGCAAACAAGTATCATGTACTTAGATTAGCTGCAACACTAGAATCCAACTTTACAACACTCCTATAACCTAACAATAAATCAAACAGTAAAATTAGAATTTCCTCTAGCTTATTACTTTATCACACTAGCTTCCTACATTAAACTATACATATACTCTTAAAATAGATGGATGTCAATCTGGATTAAAAGTTGTTAATGAGGTGTTAATTATTAACAATTTAAGCAAATAGGTGTAACAAATTTTTACACGATTCACCATTTTAAAACACCTCTTCCCTTACAAAAACTCCATCATCAATACTTCGAAAATCTCCTCTAAGCACCAACCCAACACGTAAAAATAATCTTATCTTCGATTCATCATTCAATAATCCAAATATATAATAATGGATTTTCATTTCCATACCATACACTTCCTCAACCATCAATTCCTTCCATCTCATTTTAAAACACCCTCTAACTACAATACCAATCTAACTTCCAATCAATCATCTCAAACCAATACACTAACGTACAACCTTCAATAAAACACAAGAAATAGGGTTTTTAGGATCAAAACTTACATTTAGGGCTTGAATTCACACACACCACAACTGAAAACCTAAAGAATAAAACACTAAATAAAGCTTTTATCTCATTTTTTTCTAAGGCTTAGGCAAAAAAAAAAAAAATGGATTTTCTTAATCAAAAGTCAATAAACTTATCAAGAATATCCCTTTTTTTGGTATCTTTCCTTGATTTCGGAAATGGCTGCATTTCTTATTCTCGACAAGTTTCACGCAATAACCCTAGTTTGAAAGCTACGCACGTGAGAGGGAGATGTGCAGTAACTAGATTAATGAATATACTAGTAACAATTACATGGAAAAATTGACATGTTATTAGACAGTTTACCTTAAAAGTTTTTATTATAAAAATATAATAAAAAATTCTATACATTTCATAAAATACCCTATATTTTCTTAATAGTATATATTTCTGGATGGTTCGTATGTATTACAAAATATATTGCAACTTTAAAATTTAAAAACCAATACCTATTAAATAGGTAAAGGCAAGTCTTATACCTTAACATTATATACTCATACAACCCCAATCTGTAGTAAGAAAGATCTATGAGAACTCTACACCAATTTATAACTCTTCTAAGTATCAAAAAACTATTTATGTAGTATGATAGAGACCTTGGTGTTTTTATCTCTCTCTTTTTGTTTTTTTTAGCCAAATTGTAGACCTTAGTTCAAATGTATTTCTTACTTTTATGTTCAGTTTCATGCTTTCAATTCACTTCTTCAATCAACCTTCTTATATGGTCTCAATTTGGTTTCTTACATAATAAGTTCTAATAATTTTACAAAATTACCAAAATTGACCTATTTTAGCATTTATATTCAAGAGGAAGTTCAGGTTATAAACAAAAAATACTTGATTTAGATGTGTTAAATGATCTAAACCAAATTGTTGGTTATTTGAATTTCATCTAATATTTGCTTGAGCTTGGAACATTTATGGCAAAGCCAAGCTTGAATTTGAACTATTTGCAAATTTGAATTTAAATCTTTTGGCTTAATGAACTCGCCATCCTAATTGAGTTTAGGTTAAAGCTTTAGTGCACATGAGTGTTTTTTAAATAAAAGTAGAAGTTAAGCTTTGAGATATATGTGTGTGTGTGTGTATTTATTTAATTAAGAGAAATATGAAATTCTTCAAAGATTTAAACTTAAACAAACTTAATCAAAACAAATTTGAGCTTAATAAATAGCATTTGAGTTGTGCTTCAATTTAAGAACTTTTAAACACTCTACAATCCATCACATATCCTTATCATCTATTGACATGTCGAACATAACCATTAACTAAAATCTCTAAAATACCTCTCATAATCTCGAAACATTCTTGATAACATATAATCCTCAAGTGAATCATGATAACCACTAAATGAAAGTTATACAAATCTTGAACAAGGATTTACATATTACATAAGCAAACCTTAACTATCTTAACTCAATTGTTTTCCATGTGATTGAAATTTTAGTCACCACTCTCTAACCTGATAAAATTAATGGTTGAATCTATAACCATTAAACTTTATAATTTCTACTCAAGGTCTTATATCTGAAAAATTAATATAGCGTGAGTCAAAGTCCAATATGGAATACAATATATACATGTACGTAAGATTCAATCTTTTAATCACATATGTGAGTGTTGAATGCAATAATGTAATAACTATTAATTTAATTATTTTTATTTTATCCCAACAAGCATCATAGGGGCATTTATGATCCCGACACACATATATGAGTAACACTATATAATATCAGTGTTTGGTCCTCCCCAACACTGAAAAAACAAGAAACATCATAAGTCCTAAATATTACACCCCGTAACAATGAAGTCACAACAGTCTCATAGAGTAAACCAATCTAAAATAGTAATTGACCTTTCAATTGCTATCGTAAATGTAATTTACATAAGGTGTTGATTATTTCTCGTTTTGAAGTAAACAGTTCGTATAAGATTATTAATAGTTTATATATATATATATTATCTTATGATCCCATTAAATAATTACACATCAGAGTAGTTTAATAGGTATAACATTACATGATCAACCCATATATCTAAAAGTTATTAATAGAAATTCTCAAAAACTCAGTTGATCAATTAGTTTAGTCCTCACTCCACCAAAGTTCTTCAAAAGAGTACTAACCTCTATATGGTTATAATATGGCATTTTAATTATCACCCGTAAGAAAATCTATATGGGTGTGAGCAACCAATAACTTGATAAGTAGGAATGGAGACATAAGGCTATATATTAAACACAAACAAGGTTCTCAAACAATTAATTTAATGCAATGCAACATATAAATGCAATCACACAATGTGGTCCAGTTCACTGTGAAATTAAAGAAATTCCACTAGCTCTGATTTGAGTTGAGGAGTTTCAATGTGTATACAACAACTCAAGACCAAATCCAAATTTGTGCAATAGAGGCACCACTCCCCTTATAACTATCCTTCAAACTACTCTTTCATTCTTACAATGATCTTCTCTCCTATCATTTAGTTTGACTAAAGATGAAAAAGGAGCCATTATGCTACAACACTATCCCTCTTAAAGGTGTTAATATTTGGTCGGAGATTCCCAATCATCCCCTAAAGTGTTGTAATGCATGTCCAATTAAGGGGCATTAGGTCAAATATAGCTAAATTCAGTTTAGGATGATCAAATAATTTCATTCTACACCATTTATAGCAAATTAACATGACAATGCATCACAATATAGTCTAATCATTAGAGATACATAAGCATGCACAAAAACATCTACCTACAAACACAAACAATTACAATCTTAAGCCTCCGAGTACCATAATATATAGTATCATCATTTGCTCCTATAATGTAAATACTCTTTTAGTATTTATAGCCATATTACATATAAGCTTTAAGTCATAATTTTACCTCATTGTCAAAGTTTCATATTACTTATAATCAAAGTAATCTTGGACTTGTTTCTGATTTAGTTTTTGAATTGGGTTCTAATTCAATTTCTAATTACAAGTTTTATATGTAAACCCTACAACCTCGTTCTGAACCAATATATGAAATCTATCTCACTACACTTATGTATTATAAATTTCTTACTTAGCTCCTAACTAGTATTTTGGTATGTATGGTACTCTTAATTTAACTCTCAAATTTGCTCTCGATATAAGAATAACCTATATTTTTTGCATAGTTTTCTAAATTTATATTTTAAATTAGAATTATATTATTTTATTAATATTATAATATTATTAAATTTTATCTAATATTTTCTACTTATTAATTTCCTATATCCACATATTACCTTTTATTACCTAATTTACACATAAAACACATATTTAACCTCTCTAACATTACAAATACCAACCCTCATCAGTAACTCATTTTCCAAAATGTCTAATTACATATTAAATCAGAATTTTCACTAAATCAACATTAAATTTCAAATTAAGCCAAAAAATTGCCTTTTGTATATGATTTTAAGGCTTAAAGATTTAGTAAAACTTTAGAAAATTAATCTTTAGAAAATCTCTTCATAGCATTGCAATATACATCATAAATAATATACACAAAATTTTGGAGTCAAAACTATATCATTAAGGTCATTTAAATCACAAGAGAAAATTGGCTTGAGTTTAGTGGTTTCTTAAGGGCAGTATATTCTGAGACCTAATTTTATCAAGTTGATTTTTTTTCCTAAATCTACATACAAAAGTACCTCAAAATATCAAATTTCATAATTTTTCATATATATTTGATATTTTTTATAAATTAAACAAAATTGGAGGAGAATTTATGATTCACTATTTGATCAACTTCTAGCCACCGATAGTGACTCCACTTATGTCAGCAACTCCAGGTGGTGAGTTACCTGTCCAATGGTGGTGGCTGTCTTTCTCTAGGTGGTTATCAGGTATAAGTTCTCATCTAAAATTCTAAATGCACACTATTTTTGTTAATTTTTGTAGAAATATTCTCTCATTCCTTTCCTAACCTCTCTCTAATTTTTCTAGCTTCTGAATTGCCTAAATTAAGTTTTGGTGGGTGTCTTCTGAATTTATAGGAAGGCTTAGCGTTTTTCTTTGGATTTTATGTTGCCAAATGTCCCTTACTGTCCTCTTTTCCACTTTCAAATTGTCATAATTTCATCAGTTGATTTTCTTTCTTTAAATCCCAGCAAGTCATTGTAAGCCCCAAAGTTCAGCCAAGTAACCGTAAGATTGAACCTAGAACCCAAGGTTTAGGGCGATCGGCTAAAGGATTCGATCAAACCCAAATTATAAACTATTTAGCAAAATACCAGTAAAAATGACCCTGTAAACTTAAATTTAAGAAAATGAGTAATAAAATAGGAGACTATAAAATTTTCAAATTTTAAGCATAATAACTGCTGATTACCGAAAAGGCAAAAAATGTAATATAATAACTAATAAATTATTAGAGATAGATTATATGTATACTAAAAATTTTAGAATGACCAAAATAATAATTAGGAATGTTCACGTGTACCCTACATGTATTTACGTGTAGATAAAAATACGCGTAATTACTAAAATTGGCCGAAAACTAAGCAAATAATTAAAGAAAAATATAAAATAATTATGGAAAAATAAGAAAAAATCAGAAGATGATAAGATGAATCAAGATAAGGTCATGGCAGGTCCAAAGCTGCAAAATAAAAATTAGCCAATAAAAATTGAACAACTTAAAAGCCAAAAATCAAGGAATTTGGACAAAGTCTTGTCAAATTAATGCACATTAAATTCTACAATTGTCTATAAATAAGGAAAAAATTCTCAGAAGTCATTTGGATAGTTTGTGATCTGAGAAAAATCGAAACACAAGAAAAATCAAGAGAAATTCCAGAAAAAAAAAACTGTGCAGATTAGCAAGGTGAACTAAAACCACCACCTACCACCACCTGGGACCGAACCATCACCACCACCCTACACTAGGACCACCACCTGGACCAGCCGACAGCCTTGGACCGGGTTTGGACGGCCAGAAAGCTTCGAACCGGTTAGTCATTTATTCACCCCGATTTTTGTATAATTTTGTAAAATTAGTTATTTTGCCCAGAAAATTATGAAACTTGTTATTTTGAGGTTTTATTGTATGTAGATTTAGGGAAAAATATTGATTTAGTTTAATTATGTCTGGAAATATAAGGTCCCTAACAAATTGTTCAAAACCGAGCATGAGTAAACCGGAAATTAAATAGGCTTAGGGATGTAGTTTGGGGCTCAAAATTTTTCTGTAGGATTCTCATATGATGTAGAACAGTGCTATGAAGCCATTTTTTTTAAATTAATTTTCGAAAATTTTAAGTTAATTTTTAGCCCTAAAATGATGGTAAAATTGGGTAATTTAGGATTAATTAGGTGATTAGGATGTTAATTACTAATTTGGATCTTAATTAGATGTTTAGGGAAGTTAATCTCTGTAGTGGAACCCTAATCCTAGCCTTTAGGTACTAAGTATGGTTAATTAGGGAAATTAGGTAAAGAATATAAGAAATTAGAAATATGTAAAAATGTAAATTAATAAATCTAAAAAAATAAAGTTATTTATATAATATTATAATTGAAACCAGAAAAATAATAAATCTGAAATAATATTTAATTTTAAGTAAATATCTCAAAATGTAAGATTTTTACACATCGGGAATAAATCCGATATCTCAATTAGGGTTAGCGTGTACTGAATAGCTTAGAATACTAAATTAAGACCTAATAGGATATTTGGATACTCGAGCTTAATGTGATTAATTTCACATTAGGATTCAAACATGTTTAGGATTTAGAAATCGAACTAAAACCTAATTTAGAAATCGATGCGAAAACCGAACCTGAACCTAACCCCAAACCTAGAATAATTGTAAAAAAATTTAATACCTAGATAATTAGGCATATTAAACCTTAAACAAAACCTAACAATAAGTGTTATATGATAAAATGAACTTATAATATTTATATGAAAAGCTGAAACCACGTTCGTGTTATAGGGATGATCGGTGATGGCTTGAGCGAATCGGACCTCGAGTGAGTGAGCGAGGAGTCGAGGTAAGTTGGGATTAATACGATGCTGTATTTTGGAGGTTTAAGATTATGCTTGGTTGTGCTTGTTAGATAGTTAAATATGTGCATGTACTTGATTATGGGTGATGCTATGATTCTGTTTATTGCTTTGGCACATGTTGTATGAATTGTATGTAATGATTGATTACCCTAAATTGGACTTAATCAAATATACGACCAGTAATCATAATCGAACACGCATAGCAACCCGTTAGGGGATTTAGGACTCTCCGGCCAAATACCGACCCCTTCGGAAGGGATAGCGCAGGATTGCAAAATGGTCCCTTCTTCATCCTCAGTCGAACTAAGTGACAGGAGAGGAGGTCGCGGCGAAGGTGAAGGCAGTAGTTCGAAGGTAGTCGTGGGAGGAGCAAGGTCTCCATTACACAAGCCTGGGTTTGGTCGTGAGCTGTTGCATTAATGGTAACTCCTTAACCCGGATTAAAGCGGGCGCAATTTCTCTAATCTCACGACGGGCTGGACAATGTCGTGCGATGGCATTTGCTTGCACATGCATTGCACCTAATAAGTGATTGAAAATCTTGTTGTGTATATGGTATAGTTTTAAGTCCTTCGTCCTAACTTACTGAGCTGTGGTTGCTCACATCCCTATAGACGTCGTGCAGGTGCTGGCTAAGAAGCGGTAAATAAATACTCTGAAGCTAGCAACTGCTGGATCCTGGGGAGTAAGGAAAAACATCGAAGAATCAACACATATTTTACTTTTCATTTCTAATTAATGTAATAACGGAATTATAGTGATTATATATAACTTTTCTCACTTTCTTAGGTAAATGATTTGTTTAAATTACAAATTGTCTACGTCAAAGCGGGTTAGTCGTGGATGCCTTGTGTAGATCAGGTCTAAGATAGCGGTTGTAAGGCCAACTTCTATCTTAGGATGGTTTACACGGCGGGGGCTGTTACGACTCTGCCGCTTCGGGGCGTGACAGTCATGCCCCTATTTTAGATAATTCTATGTTTTCTAATATTTTTCTTGATTTTTTTATTAATTTCCCTTAATTAATTAGCATTATTTTAACATATTTTAAGTATTTCAAGTAATTTCGACTATTTTTATCTACACTTAATAGACATATATAAATACTTACAAATATTATTTATGTTATTTTATGATTTTTAATGTGGATATAATTTATTTATATTGATTTCTCAATTATCGAAATTCGTTTTACTCATTTTCAATAAATAATGAGTAATATACATATAACTTAATATTATAATATTTAATTATTTATTTTTCTAATATAAACTTGCGGGATTATTTTTACTATATATTCTTAACTTTGTCATAAATTTAGGGCTCAATCGAATAACTTACACAATTATCCAAAATTTTACTTATCCATTCCCGAATACCTGATTACGAGACTTACACTAAATATCTAGATAGTTTCTATGTAAAACTCCACTCGAAATGACATCGTATATAGATCATTGGGGTGCCACCCTAAGATCACGGTCCTTTTGGCCACTTAATCCCTTCCAAACACATGCAGTACACAAAATTTATTATAAAAAATTAATTAATTTCGATTACATTTGCTAACTTAAAACCACAAACAACAAACTAGTATTTTTACCTAGATTAGCTGCAACATTGGAATCTAACTCTACAACACTCCTAAAATCTACTAATAGATCAAACACCAAATTCAGAATTTCCTTTGTCAACCTATTACTCTCTCATACCAACCTCATATACCAGACTATACATATATTCTTAAAATGGATAGATGCTAATTTAGATTAGAAGTAGTTAATGAAGCGTTAATTATTAATAAAACAATGCAAATAGGTGTAATAAATTGTTAGAGTAGGTTTTGCGAAATAATGGTTTGAAATGAAAAGAGAAGGAGAGGTTCTTAGCGTGAAATAGAAGATTGGTCATGCTCTAAGACGTACTCCCCACTATGGCTTAGATCTCACTTTTGTACAGTTGTACACATCATCCTAGATCTAACGTTTCGTATTTACTACTTTGAAACAATCCTTCATGCACCAAAACTCTATCATCAACACTTCGAAAATCTCCTTTAAGCACCAACACAACACATAAAACTAATCTTATCTCCGATTTCATCCTTCAATAGTCTAAACTTATAACAATGGATTCTTCTTCATACCATACCTTCCTTAACCATCAATTCCTTCCATCTCATTTCAAGACACCCTCAAATTGCAACACCAATCCAACTTCCAATCAATTATCTCAAACCAAAACGCTAACGCATAACCTTCAACAAAAAATGGAAAATAGGGATTTTAGGATTAGATTTACTTTTATAGCTTAAATCCATACGCACCACGAATAGAAAACCAAAGAACAAAATGCAAAACAAGGTTTTATCTTGTTTTTGTTCCTAGGAAGAAAAATCAATTTTCTTAATCAAAAGTCAATAAAATTATCTATGTCTCCCCTTTTAATCTTGCGAAAACGGTTGCATTTCCTATTCTTGATAAGTTTCACAAGGTAGTCTTAGTTTGAAAGCCATACATGTGAGGGGGAAATGTGAAGGAAAGAGATATGTTACTTTTGGATTTAAATCCTCTTAATTTTTATTTTTTAAGTTTTCTCAACGTACAAATCAATGATTAAGATTGCATAAAATTTTGGAAAAACCTAGGATGTCATTTTCTTCCTTATGATCTCAATAATTGATTACACACAATAACATCTTAAGGGGATAAATTGAGAAAAATGTAAGAAAAGTAAATTGAGATAATCCATTTTCATTATTTTTCTTATAAAATAAAGTTATGGGAAGGTGGAAAAGAATAAGGAGCAAGAGGGTAATTAATCTCTCAAAAGACTAATTTACTCCTACTAATCCATCTAAGTACAAGCAGTATCGACCTTCAATGTCCGTTAACATTTTCTTAATCTTTTTTTTTTTTATTTGTATGCCTTGATTCAATAGGTTTCCTTCTGTTTATTTTATTTTTTACGATTTTATACGTACTAAAGTTAATATGGTTTGACTTAATTTAGTACTTTACACTCCTAGTTTGAGTCAATGGGTATTTTAGAGGCATTAAATATACAATTGAAAATATATGATTTTTTTTCCTTTTTAACCTTGTATTTACACAAAACAAATATTCAAATATACCATAGAAATTAAAAAGAACATCTTTACTTGCTCTCCATTAACATTTTCTTAATCTTTTTTTTTTTTTTCTGTGTACCTTGATTCACCAAATTTCCTTCTATTTATTTTATTTTTCTAGGATTTTATGCATTTTAAGGTTAATATGTTTTGGCTTAATTTGGTAGTTTATATAAGTCCAACAACCAGTCACTTAAGGTTTTGATCGGTTGAAAGATCCGATCAAGCCTAAATTATAAGTAAAGCTAGAAATACTAATAAAAATGATCTCATAAGTTTGAATTTAAGAAAATAAGCAATAAAATAAAAGAATATAAAAATTCCAAATTTTAAGTATATAACTCGTCATTTATCGAAAATGCGTAAAATGCATTTCGATAATTAACGAATCACTAAAGACAAATTATATGTATACTAAAAATCATAAAATGATCTAAATAATATTTACGAATATTTATTTGTACTATATATGAATTTACATGTATGTAGAAATACACGTAATTACTTAAAATATGCGAAATGTACTCAAATAATAGGAAATAATTAAATAAAATTCATAATTAATTAAGGAAAAATATAGAAAAATGAGGAAAATTCCAGAAGTGGGGTGTGGCAATTAGATATTGAAGAAAAAGAATCAACCAATTAAAATGCAACAAATAGAAAGTGGAAAAAAGAAGAGATAAGACAACTGTCTTGTCTCATTAATGCATAAAAATTTCCCTAAAACTCTATAAATAGAAAAAAAAAAATTCAAAAGCTCATTTGGGCAGTTTGGAGAGTGAGAAAAATAGAGAGAGGCAAAATTGAGAGAAAAATTAAGGTTAGAAAAAAAAAATAGGACAAAACTATGCAATTAGGACTTTAAAAGGGAACCCACACCAGACGAGCACCTGGGAGTGGACGGCCACCACCACCATACGGTGGTGGTAGCACCTAGACTAGTAGACAAGGCCACGGCGGCCAACGGTGGCCGGAGCCACCCAGACCGATGAGTCCGATTTTCAGCCCGATTTTGTGTAATTTTGTAAAAAATAGTAAATATTTTTAGAAAATTATGAATTTTGTTATTCTGAAATATTTTTGTATGTAATTTTTAGGAAAAATATTATTTTGATGAAAATATGTCCCGTAATATGTGGTTCTTAAGAAATCATACAAAACCGAGCATGTTTCCTAGGAGTGTAGTTTTGAACCCAAAATTTTTATGTAGACTACTTAGATGATATAGAACAGTGCTATGAAGCCCATTTTCAAAAATTAATTTTTGAAAATTTTAGATAATTTTTAGGCTTTAAAATAAGGCATAAAATGGGTAATTTAAGGTTAATTACTAATTTAGTGAATAATTATATATTTTAGGATGTTGAAATCTGATAAAGCATGATACTTGTAGTATTTAGGGTGTTAGATGTAATTATTAGGTTAATTATATAGTAAATGAGTAATAGGAAAAAATAGTAAATTTTAAGTTAATTTTGTAAATTAGGGTAATTAGTAGTAAAATCTGATTTAGGATGAATTTAAACATTTTGAAATGATAATTGATGTTGGGAGATAGTAATTAGAGTGATAAAAATATTAGATGTGTATTATGTACATAATAAGTAATTGTACATAATACATAATTATTAGAAATATAATAAATAGAAAATATTAGAATAAAAATTGATATTATGATAATAATAAAAATATACAATAAATCTGATAGAAAACTTGAATTTATGTAATTATATAAAAAAATGTAAAAATTTCTCACATCAGGAATAAATTCTGTATAGTAATAAGGATTTAAGTGTACCAGATGGAATAAAATACTAATTAGAGGTAATGATGGTATTTAGGAGATCGGGAAGTAATGTGATTAATTTCACATTATGAGTGGAAACGAATTTTTAGGGTTCGAGTATAAAACAATACTTAGAAATCGAACTAGAACCTAATTTAGAAATTGATGCGGAAACCGAACCCGAACCTAACCCTAAACCTAGAATAATTGTAAAAGACTTAAGACTCGGATAATTAGGCATATTAAACCTTAAACAAAACATAACAATAAGCGTTATAAAATAAAACGAACTTATAATAGTTATATGAAAAACTGAAACCACGTTTGTGTTATAGGGATGATCGGCGATGGCCTGAGCAAGTCGGACCTCGAGTGAGTGAGCGAGGAGTTGAGGTAAGTTGGGATCAATATGATACTGTATTTTGGAGGCTTAAGATTATGCTTGGTTGTGCTTGCTACATAGTTGGATGTATGCATGTGCTTGATTATGAGTAATGCTATGATTCTGTTGATTGTTCTAACTTGTATTGTATGATTTGTATGAAATGAATGGTTACCTTAAACTGGACCTAATCAAATATACGACTTGTAATCATAATCGAACCTGCATGGCAACCCATTAGGGGAAACCTAGGATTCTTCGGCCAAATACCGACCCCTTCAAAAGAGATAAGGCAGGATTGCAAATGGTTCATTCTTCATCCTTAGTTGAACTAAGTGACAGGAGAGGAGGTCGCAGCGAAGGTGAAGTCAATGGTTCGAAGGTAGTCATGGGAGGAGCGAGGTCTCCATTGCACAAGCTTGGGTTTGGTCATGAGCTGTTGCATTAATGACACCTCTTCAACCCGGATTAGAGCGGGCGCAATTTCTCTAATCTCACGACAGCCCGAACAACGTTGTGCTATGGCATTTGCTTAAATATACATTGCACCTAATAAGTTGGTTGATAACCTTATTGTGTTTATAGTATAGTTTTAAGTCCTCCATCTTAACTTACTGAGCTGTGATTGCTTACATCCCTATAGATATTGTATAGGTACTGGTTAAGAAGCGGCAAACAACTACTCTGAAGCTAGCAACTGCTGAATCTTGGGAAGTGAGGAAAAACATTTGAAGAATAAACACATATTTTTAAGGTTTAAGTTTTTACTTTAGAATTTTTCATTTTTGAATAATGTAATAACTAGGAAATATATTACGGAGAAATACTGTAAACAATAATTGTAATAACTAAATTATAGTGTATATATGTATTTCCTCACTTTCTTAGGTAAATGATTTATTTAAATTACAAACTGTTTACTTCAAAGCGGATTAGTCGTGGACGCCTTGTATAGATCAAGTCTATGATAGTAGTTGTAAAGCCAACTCTATCTTAGAATGATTTACACGGTGAGGTTGTTACGACTCTTCCGCTTCAGGGCGTGATAGTTTACACCCCTAATTTGAGTCAATGGATATTTTAGAGGCATTAAATGTACAATTGAAAAGATATGAATTTTTTTTTTCCTTTTTAATCTTGTATTTACATGAAACAAATATTGGCATATACCATAAAAATTAAAAAGATCATATTTCCTTTTTTTTCTTTGTGTACCTTGATTCACTAGGTTTTCTTCTATTTATTTTATTTTTCTTTTTAAGATTTTATGCATACTAGGGTTAATATGTTTTGACTTAATTTGGTAGTTTACACCCTTGGTTTGAGTCAATAAGCATTTGAGAGACATTAAATATACAATTGAAAAGATATGAATTTTTTTTTCTTTTTAACCTTGTATTTACATGAAACAAATATTGGAATATACCATAGAAATTAGAAAGAACATATTTACTTATTCTCCATTAACATTTTCTTAATCTTTTTTTTTTTTTGTTTCTTTCTATGCCTTGATTCACCATGTTTCTTTCTATTTATTTTATTTTTTGGGATTTTATGCGTACTAAGGTTAATATGATTTAACTTAATTTGGTAGTTTACACCCTAGTTTGAGTTAATGGGTATTTTAGAGACATTAAGTGTATAATTGAAAATATATGATTTTTTTCCTTTTAAGCTTATATTTACGAGAAACAAATATTGGAATATACCATAGCAATTAAAAAGAACATATTTTACTTGTTCTCCATTGACATTTTCTTAATCTTTTTTTTTTCTTTGTGTACCTTAATTCATTAGGTTTTCTTCTATTTATTTTATTTTATTGGGATTCTATGTGTACAAAGGTTAATATGATTTGACTTAATTTGGTAGTTTTCACCCTTGGTTTGAGTCAATGGGCATTTTACAGGCATTAAATGTATAATTGAAAAGATATGAAATTTTTTTTCCTTTTTAACCCTGTATTTACATGAAACAAATATTGGAATATACTATAGAAATTAAAAAGATCATATTTCCTTTTCTTTGTGTGCCTTGATTCACCAGGTTTCCTTCTACTTACTTTATTTTTTTTTAGATTTTATGCATATTAAGGTTAATATGTTTTGACTTAATATGGTAGTTTACACCCTAGTTTGAGTTAATGGGTATTTTAGAGGCATTAAATGTATAATTGAAAAGATATGAATATTTTTTTTCTTTTTAATCTTGTATTTACAAGAAAAAAATATTGGAATATACCATAGCAATTAAAAAGAACATATTTTACTTATTCTCCATTAACATTTTCTTAATTTTTTTTTTCTCTTTATGTACCTTAATTCATTAGGTTTCCTTCTATTTATTTTATTTTATTTTTTGGGATTCTATGTGCACAAAGGTTAATATGATTTGACTTAATTTGGTAGTTTTTCACCCCTGGTTTTAGTTAATGGGCATTTTAGAGGCATTAAATGTATAATTGAAGTGAAAATTTTTTTCCTTTCTAACCTTGTATTTACATGAAACAAATATTGAAATATAACATAGAAATTAAAAAGATCATATTTCCTTTTTTTCCTTTGTGTGCCTTGATTCACTAGGTTTCCTTCTACTTATTTTATATTTTTGGGATTTTATGCATACTAAGGTTAATATATTTTGACTTAATTTGGTAGTTTGCACCCCTAGTTTGAGTCAATGGGTATTTTAGAGGCATTAAATGTATAATTGAAAAGATATGAAATTTTTTTTCCTTTTTAACCTTGTATTTACAAGAAACAAATATTTGAATATACCATAGCAATTAAAAAGAACATATTTTACTTGTTCTCCATTGACATTTTCTTAATCTTTTTTTTTTCCTTGTGTACCTTAATTCATTAGGTTTCCTTCTATTTATTTTATTTTATTGGGATTCTATGTGTACAAAGGTTAATATGATTTGACTTAATTTGGTAGTTTTCACCCTTGGTTTGAGTCAATGGGTATTTTACAGGCATTAAATGTATAATCGAAAAGATATGAAATTTTTTTTCCTTTTTAACCCTGTATTTACATGAAACAAATATTGGAATATACTATAGAAACTAAAAAGATCATATTTCCTTTTCTTTGTGTGCCTTGATTCACCAGGTTTCCTTCTACTTATTTTATTTTTTTGGGATTTTATGCATATTAAGGTTAATATATTTTGACTTAATATGGTAGTTTACACCCCTAGTTTGAGTTAATGGGTATTTTAGAGGCATTAAATGTACAATTGAAAAGATATGATTTTTTTTTTCCTTTTTAACCTTGTATTTACAAGAAAAAAATACTGGAATATACCATAGCAATTAAAAAGAACATATTTTACTTATTCTCCATTAACATTTTCTTAATTTTTTTTTCTCTTTGTGTACCTTAATTCATTAGGTTTCCTTCTATTTATTTTATTTTTTTTTTGGGATTCTATGTGCACAAAGGTTAATATGATTTGACTTAATTTGATAGTTTTCATCCCTGGTTTTAGTTAATGGGCATTTTAGAGGCATTAAATGTATAATTGAAAAGATATGAAAAAATTTTTCCTTTCTAACCTTGTATTTACATGAAACAAACATTGAAATATAACATAGAAATTAAAAAGATCATATTTCCTTTTTTTCCTTTGTGTGCCTTGATTCACTAAGTTTCCTTCTATTTATTTTATATTTTTGGGATTTTATGCATACTAAGGTTAATATGTTTTGACTTAATTTGGTAGTTTGCACCCCTAGTTTGAGTCAATGGGTATTTTAGAGGCATTAAATGCATAATTGAAAAGATATGAAAATTTTTTTCCTTTTTAACCTTGTATTTACAAGAAACAAATATTGGAATATACCATAGCAATTAAAAAGAACATATTTTACTTGTTCTTTATTGACATTTTCTTAATTTTTTTTTCCTTGTGTACCTTAATTCATTAGGTTTCCTTCTATTTATTTTATTTTATTGGGATTCTATGTGTACAAAGGTTAATATGATTTGACTTAATTTGGTAGTTTTCACCCTTGGTTTGAGTCAATGGGTATTTTACAGGCATTAAATGTATAATCGAAAAGATATGAAATTTTTTTTCCTTTTTAACCCTGTATTTACATGAAACAAATATTGGAATATACTATAGAAACTAAAAAGATCATATTTCCTTTTCTTTGTGTGCCTTGATTCACCAGGTTTCCTTCTACTTATTTTATTTTTTTGGGATTTTATGCATATTAAGGTTAATATATTTTGACTTAATATGGTAGTTTACACCCCTAGTTTGAGTTAATGGGTATTTTAGAGGCATTAAATGTACAATTGAAAAGATATGATTTTTTTTTTCCTTTTTAACCTTGTATTTACAAGAAAAAAATACTGGAATATACCATAGCAATTAAAAAGAACATATTTTACTTATTCTCCATTAACATTTTCTTAATTTTTTTTTCTCTTTGTGTACCTTAATTCATTAGGTTTCCTTCTATTTATTTTATTTTTTTTTTGGGATTCTATGTGCACAAAGGTTAATATGATTTGACTTAATTTGATAGTTTTCATCCCTGGTTTTAGTTAATGGGCATTTTAGAGGCATTAAATGTATAATTGAAAAGATATGAAAAAATTTTTCCTTTCTAACCTTGTATTTACATGAAACAAACATTGAAATATAACATAGAAATTAAAAAGATCATATTTCCTTTTTTTCCTTTGTGTGCCTTGATTCACTAAGTTTCCTTCTATTTATTTTATATTTTTGGGATTTTATGCATACTAAGGTTAATATGTTTTGACTTAATTTGGTAGTTTGCACCCCTAGTTTGAGTCAATGGGTATTTTAGAGGCATTAAATGCATAATTGAAAAGATATGAAAATTTTTTTCCTTTTTAACCTTGTATTTACAAGAAACAAATATTGGAATATACCATAGCAATTAAAAAGAACATATTTTACTTGTTCTTTATTGACATTTTCTTAATTTTTTTTTCCTTGTGTACCTTAATTCATTAGGTTTCCTTCTATTTATTTTATTTTATTGGGATTCTATGTGTACAAAGGTTAATATGATTTGACTTAATTTGGTAGTTTTCACCCTTGGTTTGAGTCAATGGGTATTTTACAGGCATTAAATGTATAATCGAAAAGATATGAAATTTTTTTTCCTTTTTAACCCTGTATTTACATGAAACAAATATTGGAATATACTATAGAAACTAAAAAGATCATATTTCCTTTTCTTTGTGTGCCTTGATTCACCAGGTTTCCTTCTACTTATTTTATTTTTTTGGGATTTTATGCATATTAAGGTTAATATATTTTGACTTAATATGGTAGTTTACACCCCTAGTTTGAGTTAATGGGTATTTTAGAGGCATTAAATGTACAATTGAAAAGATATGATTTTTTTTTTCCTTTTTAACCTTGTATTTACAAGAAAAAAATACTGGAATATACCATAGCAATTAAAAAGAACATATTTTACTTATTCTCCATTAACATTTTCTTAATTTTTTTTTCTCTTTGTGTACCTTAATTCATTAGGTTTCCTTCTATTTATTTTATTTTTTTTTTGGGATTCTATGTGCACAAAGGTTAATATGATTTGACTTAATTTGATAGTTTTCATCCCTGGTTTTAGTTAATGGGCATTTTAGAGGCATTAAATGTATAATTGAAAAGATATGAAAAAATTTTTCCTTTCTAACCTTGTATTTACATGAAACAAACATTGAAATATAACATAGAAATTAAAAAGATCATATTTCCTTTTTTTCCTTTGTGTGCCTTGATTCACTAAGTTTCCTTCTATTTATTTTATATTTTTGGGATTTTATGCATACTAAGGTTAATATGTTTTGACTTAATTTGGTAGTTTGCACCCCTAGTTTGAGTCAATGGGTATTTTAGAGGCATTAAATGCATAATTGAAAAGATATGAAAATTTTTTTCCTTTTTAACCTTGTATTTACAAGAAACAAATATTGGAATATACCATAGCAATTAAAAAGAACATATTTTACTTGTTCTTTATTGACATTTTCTTAATTTTTTTTTCCTTGTGTACCTTAATTCATTAGGTTTCCTTCTATTTATTTTATTTTATTGGGATTCTATGTGTACAAAGGTTAATATGATTTGACTTAATTTGGTAGTTTTCACCCTTGGTTTGAGTCAATGGGCATTTTAAAGGCATTAAATGTATAATTGAAAAGATATGAAAAATTTTCTCCTTTTTAACCTTGTATTTACATGAAACAAATATTGGAATATACCATAGAAATTAAAAAGATCATATTTCCTTTTTTTTCTTTGTGTGCCTTGATTCACCAAGTTTCCTTCTACTTATTTTATTCTTTTGGGATTTTATGCATACTAAGGTTAATATGTTTTGACTTAATTTGGTAGTTTACACTCGTAGTTTAAGTCAATAGGTATTTTAGAGGCATTAAATGTACAATTGAAAAGATATGATCTTTTTTTTCTTTTTAACCTTGTATTTATACGAAATAAATATTGAAATATACCATAGAAATTAGAAAGAATATATTTACTTATTCTCCATTAACATTTTCTTAATCTTTTTTTTTCCTTTGTGTGCCTTGATTCACTAAGTTTCCTTCTTTTTGTTTTATATTTTGGGATTATATGCGTAATAAGGTTAATATGGTTTGACTTAATTTGGTAGTTTACATCTCTAATTTGAGTCAATGGGTACTTTAGAGGCATTAAATGTACAATTGAAAGGATATGAAATTTTTTTCCTTTTTAACCTTGTATTTACATGAAACAAATATTGGAACATACCATAGAAATTAAAAAAGAATATATTTACTTGCTCTCCATTAACATTTTCTTGATCTTTTTTTTTTCTTCGTATACCTTGATTCACTAGGTTTCCTTTTATTTATTTTATCTTTTGAGATTTTATGGATACAAAGGTTAGTACGATTTAACTTAATTTGGTAGTTTACACACCTGGTTTGAGTCAATAGGTATTTTAGAGGCATTAAACTTACAATTGAAAAGATATGAATTTTTTTTTTCCTTTTTAACCTTGTATTTACATTAAATAAATATTGGAATATACCATAGAAATTAAAAAGATCATATTTCATTTTTTTTCTTTATGTGCCTTGATTTACTAGGTTTTCTTCTATTTATTTTATTTTATTTGGGATTTTATGCATACTAAGGTTAGTATGTTTTGACTTAATTTATTAGTTTACAACCTTAGTTTGAGTTAATGGGAATTTTTGTACAATTGAAAAGATATGATTTTTTTTTTCTTTTTAACCTTGCATTTACATGAACTAAATATTGGAATATACAATAGAAATTAGAAAGAACATATTTACTTATTCTCCATTATCATTTTCTTAATCTTTTTTTTCTTTTTTGTGTGCCTTGATTCACCAGGTTTCCTTCTATCTATTTTATTTTTTTTTTGGATTTTATGTGTATTAAGATTAATATGTTTTGACTTAATTTGGTAGTTTACACCCTTGGTTTGAATCAATGGGTATTTTAGAGGCATTCAATCTACAATTGAAAAGATATGAAAATTTTTTTGCCTTTTAATCTTGTATTTACACTAAACAAATATTGGAATATACCATAAAATTAAAAAAAAAAGAACATATTTACTTGTTCCCATTCTTATATGGTAGCATGAGCAAATGCAAAATTCATAACCTTTTATTTACAATATATGAGATATCAATATACTATTCTTTCAACTCTCATTACAATAACAAAACAACTAAGAACTTAATTTACCCAAATTTAGATTGTATCAACTTATAAATTTAGAACCTTATGGTTTACTTGTTCCCATTCCCAAATCTAAGTGATAAGTTAAAATTAATGTTATTAGACTCGATTTGAGTGATTAATTTGGATATACGAAAGAGTCAAAGGTTAAAAAAATAAAATCTAATACAATCAGGGTTCTATTGGGGTTGGTTAAGTTAGGTTGAATAAAATTGAATTGCAGAGACTAACCCGAGTTTAATAGTATTAATTGAAACGCTATATATTCACAGCATACATATTTATGGTACCCAAACATAAGAAGAATTTCTTTCTATTTAAGTGGACGAGTATCCCTCCAATTAAAATCTACCAAAGACAGGGTTTATGCTAGAACTTTCACAGCACCTACCCAAATCCCAACTTGAGAAGAATTCCCTTGCATTTAAGTGGGCAAATATCCCTATAAGTAAAAAGTATGATTTGAGTGAAAAGAAAAAAGAAGATATCTCCAAAATATTCGGAATCTGGATGCTTTTCCCGAGCATGTTCACTTTCTCCAAACGCATTAGAAATACATTAAGATCAGCGCTTTGTTTAAACTTTATTTATTGACCAGGATAAAAATGCCACTATCAATCAAACAAAATAATTACAAATAAACATTAAAAAAAACTGTTAAAGGAGCCATTCATTCCAATTATTAAGATTTGCTGGCAAGACCAAGGAAGCACTCACGTGTGATAATAATAATAATAATAAAATCAGATAAAAATGTCTTTGGTGGGGGTCCATGCACACACATTACGAGAAAGTTCCGATCAAGAAGGACATAATTATTATAATAATAAATAATAATCAAAAGTGGAAATAAATGTAGGGTTAGGATATGTTTGCAAGGCTTTTCAGTTGGTGTCTCACGGTAGGATTTGTTTGATCGTCGTTTGTAGTTGTCTGCCACGAAGTTTCCTCCGGTGGATTCTTCTTGACTTTCGCACGCCGCTACAATTGCAAAGCAAGTTCCTATTTGTTATATTCAAATACGTAGAATTAATTATGTTTTTATTGAACTTTTAATGTATAGAAAAATGAAATGCCTATATAGTCTAATTTTTCGTTGTATAAAATTACCATTAAATGTGCTTGGATTTAATTATCTTTTATTTTACAATAATTAAATAGCTTCATGCATATAAGTTTTTTTCTCCTTTTTCATTTTATCAAGTATACTATGCATTAGATAAAATAAGGTCTCCTGTGATTTTTTTTTATTTATATCTTATATGTAAATATCACTTCAGTTATAATTTACTAATTTAGTGATAATGATGATAAATTGTACGTACCTCTTTGAGTTTAAACTTGATTAAGATTATCAAGATCATAAAAATCAATGATATAAATTATGATATGATTGAGATGGACTAGCTTCAATTTTCAATTTTCTTGATTATTGTAACAGTAGTTGGAGGATTAAAAAAAATAAAACTCTGACCAAGAATATTTCATTATTTGTCATGGGGTGTTATGTCCTGAGCCTCTTAATTTGTTTTCTCTTTGAGGAATCTGTCACTGATAAATTTGGCTAGCCCTTTCCATAGTGAATGGTCCACAATTTTATTTTATCTTTAAGTTAAAGATTTACTAGTTGCAGTTATAAAAGAAGATGCGAAACAAGGATTATTTGGAATAATATGAATAAAATTCGTTCGATCAAGGTAGATAAAACTTAAATGTTTGCTTTGTAGATAAAAACTGAAGCTCGACAGGAAATGCATAAGCTGCTCAAGCGGCTTGAGATTCTGGTTAAATCAAAACTTCAGTAAATAGAAATCAAATAGTCTGTAAATCAGTTCGGTTTATTTACATTAGAGATAAAACAAGAAATTTACTTGGAAATATTAATCAGCATATTAGTTAGCAATTAAAATTTGTAATCACTAAATTGAGGAAATTAATGGCAGTTAACAAACTTTATTATGTTTTTAGCTAAAAATATATAAATAGGCCTTTTCGGTTAATTTACAAAAGAAGATAGAAACCAAATTCTGAATCTGTCTAAACTGATGCTATAGCAACAATATTTCCATCGCATAAGGTGGACTAAACAAACATAACGATCCTGTAATAGAAGAAGATTGATTACATATTTCCGCCGCATGTATATATAAGTTAACAAATATCGTTCATATTTAAATATATAATAATAATAATGGGTAGTTTTCTTTTTTAAAAAAAATATCATTCATATTTTATAAATACTGTTAGGTATCAAAACATTATTGACTACAAATATATATATATATATATATACATGGTTTGTATTATCTCGTATATCTTTTCTAATCACTTGTCCATTGGTAGCTTGTGAACTACGGTAATACACCTCCAGGCGCCATACGTGATTATGGTATTTCAGTTAAAAATATATATATATTATGATAAAAGAGAGAGAGGAAAAAATTCACCCTTAGGAGTCTTTTCTAATTGAAATCTAAACTTTTAATTGCATTTAACAAAACTTTAGCTCTTTTGAAAACCTATAAAAAAAAGAAAATTGTGTTATTATTTTTTTTTCAATTATAATATATATTACAATAATTTGGAAAAAAAAATTCTAATCTATTATATTTTAAGATTAATGTTTATACCATTTAATTATAAGAACCTTAATAAACAAAATGTTTTATTAAATTGGACCAATTTACCACTTAAATATAATTGTTTTGCTTTACAATCTTTTTGGTTATTTCCATCAAAAAGACTTTAGTCGATTTCACGCTTTGGCATTCCTACTCTTTTATCCTTTCTAAATTTGATAAAAAATAATAATCAAATGAATTTTACAAAATTTTATTTTATTAGATTAATTAATTGAGTTATTTATGCCACCTATTTGTTATTGTCTATCAATCTAAATGAGTAAAAATAAGACACACTTAGAATAACATGTATATTACTTAACAGCAGGTCGAATCATGTAAAAAAATCAATAATTAATTGACCATAATAAGATATTTATCACAAATAGTTATATGTGTTTATATTTTATGTATGAAATTTTTATTCATCCTTCTCTACACGGTAAGAGTTGCTATTTGAAATCCATGTGCAACGTAAGTTTTAAAGATAAAAACTGTGGGGGCTTATTTCGGTCGAATTCAAAATTCAAAATTCTGCGATACCTAAAATCATCTTCCATTGGAATATATTATATTACTTGCTAAATTGTGAGAGCAAAAAGACAAACGATCCTTAGAGAAGCATGATGTCATGGAATATGTAGCCTTTACCCTGACAATAATTTTGACAGATAATTTTTCGCTAAAATAATGAGTTCGTCTTTATGAAAAAACATTAAAACCAAAATTAATTCTCCATATTTTCCATAATGATGCTTTTCTTTTTCTGGTTATTACCATATTATAATTTTAAAGACTCAAGAATTTAAATTTGATTTATTCTATTAAAAAATTAATATTCATACAACAAGATTATAATACTTTTGACTCAATAATAATCTATTTGATTTTTAAATTTTAGTCTTAAACTTTAAATTGATTAAAGTTTCAAATCTATACGGCAAGTTCTAGCTACTGATATTTTTAGGATATAACTTGGCAAATGAACTACTTATTTTTCTATTTAATTCTTTTATATTTAAGTTTTGAATTAAATTAAACCTGAATATAGAATTAATAGCCTATTATGTAATACGGTCTAAATAGCTCCTCTTTTTTATTATTCTTTTTTTTCATTCATAAAATATAAGGAGATGAGCCTTATTTCTGCATAGGACTCAATATATAGCTACGACCCTCATCACATCTAACGAGTGAATATGACGAGATTCAAATCTCCAATCTTAAATTAAAATATTTCCTACTCAATTTATTAACCGAGTTTACACCCTTTCCTTGGCCTAGTAGATCTTTTTCGATTGACCATGTGGATTATTTTACCATGATGTCCAAATATTCTAAGAGAAATACAAGTTAAAAAGTGTAGTCATGTGATTGCTAGTTGCTTATATAAGCAAAATGATAGGAAAATAATAACTCAGGATAAATATCTGAAAGGCCAAACATGATATCAGCACCATATGATCTCATTTTGATTTATCTATTCTTTATATATTCAACATCAGAGACAGGCCAGCAGTAGGTGGGAAAAGATGGACCATTTATCATGGAAAATTGAAATCCCGTGATTTTTTACTATTCTTATCTTCTTCTTTTTTTTTTTTCTTGTAATTTAAAAAATAAAAAAGGCACGTTTCATGACTCTTATTCAAAAGAAGTTGCCGCCCACTTGGGAGAATTTTATATATTTAAGTCATTATATAATAGAACCTCTAACTTTTTAAATTTTTTTTTTTTTTTTTTATAATCCCTTAAGGAAGTCTTTATTAAGGATAACAGGAATAGGAATATGTGTGATGTCATAGTGGTTATCGTTGATCACGCAATTACCCACAACTAAATGGAGATTTATAAAGATAAATGGGTTAAAAACAAATGTAATGTCGCACGACTTGAATTTTTTTTTTTTCTTTTTGCCATCATTGCACGACTTTGATTGCTCGATATGTTTTGGATAATTTGAAAGAGGCTTTATATTTGAAAACGTGATTTTGAATTTCATATCTTTTACCCCATTTTAGAAGCGAATTAAGAGCTAAACTCGTAATTTCATTGTCCTTTCAATAACTTCAATTTATCCCCGTTCAGCTCTATAAGTATTTGGCAAAAGAAAAAGCTCCATAATTTTATCAGAAGTACATATAAATAAAATTACGCCTGAATATATTATCTCCAAAGGAAAAAAAAAAAAACCAAAGAATACCACACCTAGACTTGGAGCCGGGTTTGAATTAGTGTGGAGTTGCCAAGTCGTGGTTTAACTTTTATGTTGAACCATGACCGTAGTGGGCTAGTTTTAATTCACTAACATGATGGATTGGTTCGCGTTTTAAAATTAATTTATTTTTAGTTCTAACGGTATCTTAAGATATGTGTATTGCATGAAGAGATTATATATATTATTCATTGGTATAGTATTATCATTATAATAGTTTTTTTTTTTCTTTAGATGAGTAGAGCAAAAAAGAAAGGATTTAACTGTAATTCATTTTATATGAAGGCCAGCATTTATTTTTGCCGTTAGGTTACGATAATTTTGACATTAGATGATATTTTACATTACGTATATAATATGATTTTGCTCTTTCATTTTACAACCTATAAATATAATTTCTTGTAAATATTAGATATTGGACATGTATCAATTTCAATTGTATTAAATTGAATGACATAATAAGAAATAGTTGTGAATTTATGAAGAATGGGCAAAGGAAAAATTGCATAAAGGAAAAGATTAAAATAGAAAAAATACCAAAAAAAAGTATCAATAATTTTAATATTATAGATTTTATATATAATTATTTTTATATTCATAATACGATTGCTTTGTCAGTTAATTTTATAAAAAGAAAATTATTAATAAATATTACGGTGCAACGGTTCTGGAAAATATTGAAAATAAGGTAGAAGAGTTAAAAAATAAAAATGAGGATAGAGCTCCGGTCTCTGTCTACAGGCCGTACATGACCGGCCCTTCTCCGTTAAGGTGACCTGTTGGACCGGTGCCGTAAACAGTCAATGACACCACAACACACCACCCCCCCACCACGCCCTCTCTCTCTCTCTCTCTCTCTCTCTCTCTAAATAATTGTCCAAAGAAACTCACAACCACAACCACGTTACCTAATTCCTCTCTCTATCTATCTATATATAAACACGCTCATATCTCAACCTCCCGATCCTCCTACACATCAAACCAGAGTCCTTCACACCCTGAGTCGATCAGAATCAAGCCCTGAATTGCGTAGAGAAACCCTAATCAAGAATCCCAAATCCTTGGGTTTGGGATAGAAGAGAAGGACGAGAGGGGTAAAACCCAGTGAAGCGGAGTTGTAGACATCACGGCTATACACAGAGCAACCCGATCTCTTATTCATGTCCGTCGTGCCATACGACGTAAGGGTTGTGGTGTAATTGTCAACATCTGCAACCCTTCGCCACACGGCGGACGTGGTGCTCTCCCTTCTGAAGGCGGTAGTCCTTCCGATCTCCTCTTCCTTGCTGGTGGCGGTCGTTATTAGCTCTTCCGTAGGGTTAGGGTTAGAGTAAGGTTAAGACTAGTTTTCTGTATAAGTATTTTGGGAAAAAAAAAAAAAGTTTGTATCAGTAGTAGATCTTTGGTGATTTGAGTTTAAGCATTTTCGGAAAAAGAAGTTGAGGAAAGATGATGCTAAGGATTAAGAGGGTCCCTACGGTTGTCTCGAATTATCAGAAGGATGAGGGTGAGGATACATCTCGTCGTGTCAACGGGTGTGGACGGAATTGTCTCAACAAGTGTTGCATTGAAGGTATAATTATGTCTTTTCTTTTGAGGTTTTGTTGCATTTTTGCTTTGCTTTTAGTAAATCTGTGATTTTTCAGTGAAATTGGGTTTGTTTCTTGTGGATTTTTGGTAAAATTGGGTTTCTTTAGTTGTGGATAAATGAGTTTTGCTTTAGTTTAGGTAAAGATGTGATTTTTAACGAAAAATATTCTTTTCTGCTACTGGGTTTTGATTTAATTTTGAGTAAAGTTGTGATTTTTGTGATGGTTTAATATTAGTAAAATTCTGTTACTTTCTTAGAGATTATTGGGTTTTGCTTTAATTTTAGTGAAGACGTTCTTTTGGGTTTGGTTTTTTTATTTAATTTTGAGTGACGCGTGGGTTTGTTGTGGTGTTCTAGGGGCAGAGCTTCCTCTGTATGCCTTCAAGAAAGTCAGCAAATTCGCCGAGCGAAAGCCCTTGATTGAGGATGTGAACGTTGAGGCTCCTGTGCCATTTTTGGACTCCCTCCTCCTTGGAGAGGTATATCTTGGTTTTAGAATGAAGAAATTGAGCTGCTAGGTGTAACTACCTGTCTGAAATTAGTAATTTACGTTGTGAGTGAGAGATTTTCTTTTTGCTTGTTTTTAGTGGGAGGATCGCATGCAGAGAGGGCTCTTCCGCTATGATGTCACTGCCTGTGAAACTAAGGTATAATATTTGGGATTTGGTTATATGCATATTGGTCAATAGAAGCTTGGTAACATGTGGTAGTTTAGCGGATCGTTTTTCTCAATTTCTATGATGTTACTGGTCTAGGTGATTACTGGCAAGTATGGATTCATTGCCCAGCTGAATGAGGGTCGCCACCTCAAGAAGAGGCCAACTGAATTCCGTGTCGACAAGGTTCTCCAACCATTTGATGGGAACAAATTTAACTTCACTAAGGTTGGCCAAGAAGAGGTGCTCTTTCAGTTTGAAGCTAGCAAAGATGGGGAAGCTCAATTCTTACCCAATTCTCTGATTGATGTTGAGAAATCGCCAAGTGTTGTTGCCATTAACGTATGTTTCTGGCCATTTCTGTATTTAATTTGATGTGTTTTCTATTTGATAGAAATTTTGACGAAGACTCGTCTGATCTCTCCAATATATGTGTCAATAAACAGGTTAGTCCAATCGAATATGGTCATGTGCTTCTGATCCCTCGGATCTTTGAATGCTTGCCTCAGAGGATTGACCATGCTAGCTTCTTGCTTGCTCTCTACATGGCTGCAGAAGCTGGCAATCCATATTTCCGACTTGGATACAACAGCCTTGGGGCCTTTGCCACCATCAATCACCTTCACTTCCAGGTTTCTAACTGCTTTTGGTGAACATACTTTGATTTGGTTAACTTCCATATTACGGCTTTGAGAGTAATAATTTGCAAGATGGGTGGATACTTAATTTGATGGTGTTCCACAGGCATACTATTTGGCTGTGCCCTTCCCAATGGAGAAGGCTCCCACAAAGAAAGTTTCCACCATGGATTCTGGCGTGAACATTTCTGAGCTTGTGAACTACCCAGTCAGGGGTCTCGTTTTCGACGGTGGAAATACCATGGAAGATTTGTCCAACGTTGTTTCTGGCTCATGCATTTGCCTTCAAGAGAACAACATACCCTTCAATGTCCTCATTGCTGAGTGTGGAAAGCGTGTTTTCCTTCTTCCACAGGTAATACATGAACGCAATTGTTTTCCATCAGAGCTGTTTCTGTTATGAAAAGATTTGTCCATGATTTTTAACCGTTTGGTAAATGTCCCAAGCAGTGCTATGCTGAGAAACAAGCTCTTGGGGAAGTGGATCCAGAACTGCTGGATACCCAAGTGAACCCTGCTGTTTGGGAAATTAGTGGGCATATGGTCCTGAAGAGGAAGAAGGACTATGAGGAGGCCTCCGAGGAAAACGCATGGAGGCTCTTAGCTGAGGTTTCCCTCTCCGAGGAGAGGTTCCAAGAGGTGAATGCCCTTATATTTGAAGCAATCGCTTGTGGCATCACTGTTGATGACATGGTTGCCGAGAAGATGGTAGAGGAGGCTGAGGAGAAGCCTCCGTGTAAGGTGGAAATGGATGCCTTGAACCAGAGCTCCTTCCCCGCTCTGGTGAGTGGGACTCACGACTGTGTCGTGCTGCAGTGAATACTGCAACTGGCTTCTCAAAGCCAACGCAAGAAGTAGTGTTTGTGTTATGCCATGTGGTAACATGGCTATGGTAGTAGTTTGGTGTGTCAGATATTATTGGTGTACCCTTGTGGAGACTATTAGCTAAAAATAAAGCAAACCCAGTTTGCTGCTGCATCATTGTAATATGTGGGCATGGGATTCCAGTGCCTGTCTGTGAATTATTATTATCTTTAGACTTGTCCTCTATGGGACAAGTGATATGTTTGTGGATTATGCACCGAATGAATGGGCATGGTAGTTTGCTTATATTTTCGTTTGGACCACTTGCATTTACCCTTTTTCCTCCCTCCTTTTTCATTACAACGAAGAGTAGGTTATTGTGTAAGGACTGAGGCAGCAGTGTCCTCAACTCAAACACTATCTAAGATTCCATGGTTGCACCTTGTTAATACTATCGAAAAAGTAGCTTGAAATTGTTAATTAAGGTTTGTGTTTAGATGCGTATGCGCCGCTTCATTTCCTTAGAAACTCACGTCAATCAAATGTAGATTTAATGTTTAATTTTACTTTCAGAAAATTTAGAAGCAAATGGAAAAATGCATGGAGATTGAAAATTTAGTTAGATCCGAATGGAGCCGCCAGTCTTAACTGGTCCACCGCTCGGTTGGTGGGTATGCGTTATTAAAGAGAGTTAAAAAAAAATTTACTCGGATCATGTGAACATCGTGGTTTTACCTGCACAATTCGATGTGTATAATGTGTCTATGATTGTAGGAGATTTTTTCATCTATACAATTCGATGAGTCTGCAATGATAGGAGGTTTTTCCGAATTCAGTCGCACATTAAATTGTATAGAAATTATAGAAATTTACATTTTTAATCGATTTTATTGATTTCATGAGTTGAATAAGCTTAAAAAATAAAAATAAAAAATATATAACTAGGCTTTTCCATTAAATACCAAGGCATTAAATTATCTTTTCTATCCTATTTCAATTTTACCTCTCTCTCTCTCTCCCTCCCTCCCTCCCTCCCCCTAATCTGTAACATCTCGAGACTCTAAATGGGCATTATAACCCACCATATAATCTTGTTACTTGAAATTATGTTAAAGGGTTCTTGATCCACAACGCTTAACTTTAAGCCAAACCTTTCCACAATTATAGGAATAATCATTAGGAAGTGGGAATTATCATCTACTCTAAAATATGAAAATTCAAAATTCCAACTAGCATAATAGTCCAAGAGTTTATCGGCTCATAACCACAAGCGTCATAAAGTAGAACATGGAGTAGCTAATCTCCTCATAACAACATAAATCAATAAAACATAGTAAGAAGGAATGTATCTCCTCAATAAAAAATATGCTTCTCCCAAACATGACATAATAATACTCCCATTAGTACATATATCATCTCGTTCCTAGTTATCATAAAAGTAGAGATATTTGACACTCTTCTCCTGCTAAATGTCATCTATATATGACTCCTTATAGATAAGGTACTCATCAGTAATAAAGGATGCGGTTCGGCTTGATATGGTTCCTCTTCTCCCCCTCGAATCGAACTTCAAATTAATGGTTTGGTTTTTTTCTAAATCGAACTTAATCGTATAGTTCAGTTCGTAAATTTTTCGAACATAAAATTAAACGGTTGGGTTTGTAATTTGAATCGTTTTCTTTTAATATTAAATCCTAATATATGTGATCACAATTATGGTTGTTGGTGGTTTAATTTTGTGTTATACTTAACCTTAAAGTCTACTAGCCATTCAAGACAAGCTACCGGATGCTATTCATTCTATTGCTCTTTGTTCATAAATCTCAAAATTGGGTAATGTTTGTGAGGTATATATTTTAGTTTTTGTTTAGGTCCTTTAGCCTTTTCTTTTTCATTTGGGTGAATTAGAGTTAGCCAAAGTTGAAGTGAAGTTACGGTCTATTTTTTTTTTTATTATAAAGTTGATGCGGTTTGGTTCGCTATGTCGAATCGAAACACTAATACCGAATCGAACCGTCCGTAAAAAAACCAAATTTTCGATTCGATTAACGGTTCGCAATTTTTTTTATCCAGTCTTACTCATTAGTTCCTATGCCTGAAAAGAAAGTAAGAATGAGTTGAAACCCAATACAAATGCAGAAGTACACATGGATACCAAACTAATTCATTCACTTGCAAATGATGCAATTCACATAAGAGATAAAGTAAACAATAGATTAATTATCTTTAGTTTAGGCCAATAACCAATAAAAGGATACTCATGACCCTATCACACTATAATCTTTATCCACATACATAAGTGGACATAAATATGCATTTTCTTTTAAGTCTTTTATGTCTAAGTCCAGAGTCTATAAATCCTAAAATTCTAACTACGTTGTCCCATATTAAAATTTGCTAGGAAAACCTCGCATATAATCAATAATTACTCTTTTAGGGATCTGCCACTACGAGCTCTTAGAGCGAGCGTGTTAAGCATAATCAACAAACAATTCATTTAGGCTAAATATAGATTAGTTTGCTTGGATCTTTTCTATCATAGCAAGTACAACCATATAAACAAGTACCATATACCCGAGTTCTTAACAAGCAAATAGTTTAGCAAGGGAATGTGAGATAGAAAATTTAAGTACGTAGCCCCAAATGCAACATACTCTACTTAGTTCTTATGTTGCAATTGATGTAGACATTTGTGTAATTCTAAGTCAATAAATTCTTAACTTAACTTCATCTACGTTTCTACTGGGTCTTGGATTCAAAGTTAATTTATTCAATTTAAACCAACTTAAAATTCCTATCTCAAAGTAAAGATTGAATCTTTGGAAGAGAAAATGCTAAGCAAGGATTGGGTTAGGGTAGCAATGATTGAAAACAAGCTTAAGAAACAAAAGAGAGCAAAGCAAGATATGGCGTCTAGATGCTATGCTTTTACCACTTACAGTGGCCTAGCGTCTGAACGCCTTGCTTCCATTTTGCAACTTTGTAGAACAAAACACCTTCAAACCTAAAAGCATTTCTACAATTTTCTTGTCTAAACTTACACCTCTTCTAATCCCGACTTAAGATATAGTAACCTAATGATTCCATACACTAGAAGCTTAGCTAAACCTCTAATTTCAACTCCAAAAATAGCTTCCCAACTCAAGAATTAAGATTAGGAATTGTAGTTCAATGCACTTACTTGCAAAATATCAAACGCTTAGTGAAGTTAGAAGAGTGAGGCCCTAAATCACCAATAATCTACAAATGGTTCCCAACTTAGATTCACAACTCATCTTAACCTGAGTATAGCTCTTCTAGGATCAAGTTTCAATAATGAAACCAAATAAACTTAAGAAGTCTTTCATGAAAACTCACCTTAAAGGCTTAAAGTAGTTGCTAAGCTTAAGAACTATATAGCTCCTCTTGAAAATACTTGAGAGTAAATAGGAAACAATAACAAACAACGAAATTTAGTGTGTTATGAACCTTAATGCAAATTTCTTACACTAAATCTCTAAGATTCTTACTTTAATCACCTTTGCTTTCCTCTCATGGTAGGGTTTATGAGAGGATCTTTTGTTTGTTGCTATAAGAAGACAGGTTTAGTCCTTATTTGGCATAAACTAGGGTTTTAGATAATGGAGACAAATTATGAAGGTAGGGTTTTAGGAAAAACTTGAAATGCCTAAAATACCCTTGGTTTTGCAAAACATTTTCTTGGTTTATTACATCCCCCACCGCGAACACACCCCCTACCACTACCTTACCCTCACCACCCCTCCCCCCCCCCCCCCTTACCTTAAGAAAATTTTGTCACAAAAGTTTACTTGAACTAGAAAATAACTCTAGATACTTTTGCCTCACATTGTCCTCTAAGTCCCAAGTGGCCTTGCGTTTTGAGTGGTTCTCCTATTGTATCTTGACCTAAGGGATCGTACTTTTTTCTCAATTCATGAACTTTTCTATCAACTATCTTAAGTGGTCTTTCTTTAGTGGTAAAATTCAAGTACAAGTCCAAGGACTCTAAATCCACAATCGGTACATCTAAGTCTCCAAGTCTTCAATCTAACCTTGATACAAATTTCTTCAACATCGATACATGAAACACATCGTACACCCCTTCTAGGATTGCTGGTAAAGCTAGTTTGTGGGTTACCTTCTTAATCTACTCAAGTACTTTTAATAGATTGATATATCTCAGGCTCAGCTTAACCATTAAGGTATTAAATCAATATCATGAATTTACGATTTTAGGATAGTTTTTTGAATTCACTCACATATAAAATCATAGAAACTTACATTTTCAACAAATTTTAAATATCAAATTCGATTAAAAAAAACTTACTTTTTTAACCAATTTTATCGATTTCATGAGTTAAATGAGCTAAAAAATAAAAATGAAATATGTAACTAGGCTTTCCCATTAACAATTGAGATATTAAGTTATCTTCTTTATCCTATTTCAATTTTATCTCTCTCACTCTCTCTCTCTCTCTCTCCTAATCTCTTATTCGATATTCATAACCTTCACTCGGATTTCAACTCCAACATAAATGTTTATAAAAAAAAATCATATTTTTAAATTTATACCATTAATAACTTATAATTAGCTGAAACATTTGGTTTTCTTAAATTCATCATTTTTCCCAAACAAAATAATGAAAAAAAAAATAGTTTCGACTTTACTTATTCTTTTTCTGAAAATATTATATTATAGATTAAAAGTTTTTATGGTAAAATTAAGAATTTCTTCATTTTTTTTATTTCTATAATTGGTTTCAAGTTTTTTATAACAATTACAATTATATGTTTATAGTTTTTTTGAAAGGTATTTTTTATATATTGTAAGCATTTACGTTTCTATTTTTCGATTTTATGTTTTGATTCTACGGATTCTTTAAGTAAAGTCATGAATTTGATAACTTTTCATTTATTGAACTATCCAACCTCCAAACCACTACAAAGGTTAGAATTGAAAAAACATCGAGTAATACGGAATCCCTTATGAATCAACAGGACCACCTTGTATTGCTAAATACTCTTGAGTGATTAATAGCAAAGTAGTATTGTGAGGAAAGGGTGCAAAGAACTCCCATAAAACATTCTTTAAAAGCATAAAACATAAAACCCGAAACTCTATTTACGGCGATTTTTTCTTTAAAAGCATAAACAATATTCGTAAATCTATTTTTGATTTAACTAATGACCGATCTAGTTGAATTTTCACGTTCATATGTTTCATTTTCTTAATTTAGTAGAATTTGCAAATTCATAAATTTCATTTTAATGCAAAAATTGGCGCCTTAAAGCAATCCCTACAAGTCTACTAGTAACATGTCAATTTTTCCAAGCTTCTTGGCCACAATAGTTATTTGGCTTTCTATTTGTGGCTATAACTTTTATCTGGGCCTGCAATATGAACCGTTGGATCAAATTAGATCAGAGTGTAAGGAAGGCCATAGAAGAGTACATCCAATCCAGTTCATTCCGTGTCAGAGGTGATAAAGACTTGACTATGAACATGGAAAACTTACAGTCAATGCTTTCTTCCATAAATTTAGAGTTTGGTTAACTTTCATATGAATGATTAGTAGGTTAGAAATTTCATGCTTCACGAGATTAATTATTAAAGCATTTGGTTAAAGGGACTCCAATAGAAAGAATAAAGGAAAAAAAAAAATGATGTATTATGTGGACATCAACTATCTAAAGTCTCAATTTGAAAATAAGATTTCCAAGAAATCTAACTATAAAAGTTTACTTTTATTTTTCTTTTTATGCGAAAGAAAAACAAGTTATAAACAAATTAAGTTGATACCATACAATATTGAACTTGAATTTCAGTTTTAGCTTAAACTCGATATATAAATTTTTAAGAGAGTTTAACTCGATTAAGTTTGTTTATATTTAATTTATTTTAAAATGATTTTCCTTCTAGTTATAATAATATTAACATGTAAAGTCAATTAACATTAAAACTTGATGCAATTCAATTAAGCTTTGCTGACTAGTTAAATAAAATGTTATAAAGTTTAAGTTTAACTAAATGAATTACTTGAATAGTTAGAATTTGAGTTTAACTTAATTATTACTGAATTAAATTCAAATAAATAATAAACCAAGAAAAATTTTAATTTCTTTATAGACTCCCTTTTTTAACTTTTACGTCCTCAATCCTCTTCAAACTCATATATCTTATATAGCTTTTACCACTTCTACAGTGAAATTAGATATATTCACATTTTAAAGTCCTGGTCACGCTGATTTCCTGTAGTACTCGTACTGCTCTTGTCTCCTTCCATAGAGTCCTTTTGATTCATTTCTGAAAGCGCCCCGTCAACCACCATTTCTAGAAGAACCAAATCCACGAGGAGAGGAAACGGATTTTTTTTTTTTTTTTTTTTTAAAAAGGAAAATGACAAATATGGGATTAAGATAGATTAAGATTGCTTGATTAGTATATTAGAGATTTTAAACCCATTTTTATTAAAATTCTTAACATTTCTATTCATCATTAGTATGTGGGAGCTTTTGATTGATTTATAATAACTGACTTAATAAAATATAATATTGAATATATTAAACTACACAACATAGTGAGAGATAGTATAAAATATATTTAACTTGCTATAACAGATTGTTCGAGTGCCGATCGTATTGGCCAGCCATCCAATTGTCAATCAGAAGCTAATATATGCCAGATATGGATGAAGGAAGTCGATGGAAGTCCTTTTTTCTTTTTTCTTTTTTTAATTTTTTAAAGCTAGAGGATTCAAATAGGAGTAAAAAGATTATATGCTTAAGTAAATGTTGAGTACTAAATGTCTATTGTTCCCTTTTAATAAGTAATTGCATTTATATAATATTTTGACAAAACAAATAACATATTAGCATTGATCCCTTGAGCCTTTCAAATGATTTTTTAAAGTAAATAATGAAAAATTTACAACTGTCAACGTAATAGAAAGGATGGTAATATTACCCTACGCTATTAACAACAAGAAACAAGAACACTAAGTGAAAACTAGAGTAAGCCTCACTTAGAAAAGTATTGGAGCCTAGGATAAGCAGAATCTGATTTGCAAATATTGCAATTCATAACATCTATGAGCATGATGAATTGTTGACCCAATTGTATGTCTTTGACAGCAGAATTAATAATTGAGTCTAACTAAGTATATCACCAAGTATTGCAAATCATAAGGTAACCTTCTATGAAAGATTGGTAGGTTACTTTTTTTTCCCAATTTTTTCATTTAATTAATTAGTTAACTTATTTTTCAGGTAATAGATTAAACAACTATAATACGATAGATGGTATATATTAAGCTTTTATAAATTAATGGTTTAAATTGTCAACATTATGATAATGTTATTTTACTATCATTACCGTAGAAACCCTTAAATAATAATCCTATATCATATCTTAAAAATACGATATTAATATTCTATATATTGTCACACTTTGAAAAGTGTGATAATGATACATACATGTCATGCTTCAAATATGCAACAATGGTATTATATAGTTATTATATGTATATTATATTTTAAAGATGCGATTTATCCACGATAATTAAATCATTAAATCGCATTTTATAAATGTCATATTTTTGTAATTTCTAATGTCTCATTTTCTAAATACGATATAGTAGTAGTATTTACGATATTATTTTCATATAATTCATATTCTTATAATTTTTTTTAAATTGATATATACGTGTTACACCCAATTTCGATGTGATACTGTCTTAACATTTTTCCAACATAAAATCTAAAACTTTAGAACTATTTAAAACTTATTTACATTTTAATTACCACTCCAAAATATATGTATATATATATATATATATTCCTTCCATAACTCCTATAGTCCTATTTGTTATGTATTTAGGACATCCATACTAAAGGATTAGATATGAAACCATGCCCGGCCCGGATAATGTATTATATGGTGAAGAGACCATTTGGAGGACTTTGAATAATATTTTTGATACATTAATTAGCTTCTATAATGCCGCATGATGTAGTAAATAATATATCATATCGACATCGTATTTATATGAGAAGTATATATTATATAATATATATATTTGTACATATATATGCACATATATCTATGTATACATATAAATAGATCAATAGGTATTTAGAATTTTATTTTATATATAATATAAAAATACAATTACATATTATTGTATATATCACATATAACACATATGACTAATAGATTATGTTATAACTGCTTATAATGCATCTATTAATATGTACTATTGTACTTATGATAAATACAGTTATTACATTATCTATTTTAATATATTGCAACACTAAAGTTTTTAAGAAATATTTAATACATTTTATGTATTAATTATAGTATATTATGGTATCTAAATTTATTATTATTGTTGTTGTTATATATATATGCAATATATATCTTATAGATTAGGATAATAATATTATATTATACAACAACAACAACAACGAATAATAAAATATTATATCGTACAAATTTTCTTGAACTAGTTTAAATTTGTTATCATTGTTGTTGTTATCTAAAGGAAATAAACTAATTCCATATATTTCTTACAGTTGAGAATATCGTGAACACAAATCGGTAACGGTTGTTGAGCATCTTCAAGATCAAAGAAAATCTTGCAAATAGGAAAGGCAATTACCCTTAGAAATTTGGTTTTATGTTGTGTTGCGCCCTAATTGATCTTTTTTACAAGGATTGCATGCTATTGACGGTTATAGACATTGGTAGTGGTGTAATCAATATCTTCAACTCGTACCAAGGCAAGAATCTAAATATATATCTTTGTGGTCGATAGAGATTGGTGTTGTGGTGCATGAGGGTTGTTTTATATTGACATGTTTATCAATTCGTTGTAATCATCTTAATCTATTGTTAGAAAGTTTTTATTTACGAATGTTATATTATATGATTTAGTAAACAGAAATATGTAAGAAAAAATAGTTTGTTGGAACCTTTATAGCACATTGGTGGGAATGATAGTATCCTAATGAGACGACATTGTAGAAAGATGAAGTTTGGTTTTGAACTATAATTATTTATAAGTATAACTTGCATCATGAAAATATAAGAAATTATAATTGTTCTTGAAAAACATCAAGTTGATCCTAGTGATCATGGATCACGAAATTCATTGTTTTTATAAGTGATGAATTGAAGACTTCTAGAAAGGACAATTTGTTCTAGAAATTGGAAATTAAAATTGACTAGCCACTAGACAATAGACATGGCTTAATAAGGTAAAGCTTAAGCCAAGGTAATCTAAAAGGGCTATGAGCGAGCTTAGTCCACACAATTGGATAATTATCACTTGCACGACAAACTAGCGAGACAATTAGGACCTCAATCGAACCTAAAGCCATTATTACCTTACTGCCCCTATCAATACCATCTAACTGGTCCCTCACCTAACTTCCATTTGAGACCTATGAATTATAGTCTATCATAGGGTTAGCAATTCGTGTTATAGTATCGTATTATATTTTCACATCTAATCTGGTTTGTGTTCGAAAAATCTGAACCCGTGATACGATCCGTTTATTAATTGTATATGAAAATCCAAGCACATGATCTAGCGTATCTCCTATCCTAGTTTGACTCATTTATATTATAAGCCCCGTAAACTAAAAGTTTCGAGTTGATACGTAAAGTTTATGGAAATTAGATAAATTATTTGATAGAGCTTAAATTATACGATAAAGTTAAAAATATTAGTAAAAGTGATCCCGTGAGTTTAAATTTAGGAAAATAAGTAATAAAATAATATAATAATATAATATTAAATAATAAGTATATTACCCATTATTTATTAGAAATATGTAAAAATAAGTTTCGATAACTAACGAATCTTTAAAGATAAATTATAAGTACATTAAAAATCATAGAATGATATAAATAATATTTAAGAGTATTTACTTGTACTCTATATGTATTTACATGTAGGTAAAAATATCTAAAATTACTTAAAATGCTGGAAATATACTAAATTAATGCTCAATAATTAAAGAAAATTATAAAAAAATAAGGAAAAATAAGAAAAAGTGTAGAATTGTCCCGATCTTGGTTGTAGGAAGCTGGGAATAACAAGAAAAAAAATTAACCAATCAAATGAGGGCAAATAGAAAGTGAAATTGGAGGAGGATAAGGGACACTTGGCTTTCTAAAAATCAAAAGCAACCCTAAACACCCCTATAAAATTAGAAATTACTCATCACAATTCATTTTCATTAGTTACACATCTAAGAATATTAGAAAGAAACCAAAAAGTGAGAGTTTATCATATTTAGAAAAAAATAGGAAAAATTATATACGTTTAGAGCTTGTAAAGCAAACCCACGACCCATAACTACCTGGAACTGAACCACCACCACCACCACCACCACCACTATACCCTAACCCCATTATCTAAGGTTACCGACATACTTGGAGCTACTATTGGTGGCTAGAAGTTGATCAGACATATGAGTTCGATTTATAACCCGATTTTGTTTAATTTTATAAAAATATTAAATGTGATTAAAAAATTGTGAAATTTGGTATTTTGATATATTTATGTATGTAGATTTAGGGAAAAATATTAGTTTGATGAATTTATATTTGTAAATATGCAATGTTTAAGAAATTTTACAAACCCAAGCTTATTTTGATTTAGAAATAAATAGCCTTAATAATGTAGATTTAAGCTTACAATTTTTGTGTAGGCTATTTGGAGAATGTAGAACAATGCTATTAAAATATTTTTCAATAATGATTTTTTAAAATAATTTTTAGGCCTTTAAATCATATAAAAAATTAGTAATTTTGGTCTAAATTAGTGATTAAATGTATAATTAATGATTTAGTATATAATTAGGTGTTTTAAGATATTAATGTCTAATATAGTATGATATTTGTAGTATTTAGGGTGTTAAATGTAATTATTAGATATAATATGTAGTAAATATGTGTAAATTAATAATATGTGAAATTAGATTTGTAATAAATAGAAAATATTATGTTAAAATTGATAATATAATAATAATATAAATGTATAATAAATATGATATGAAACTTAAATTTAAGTAAGTATATGAAAAATGTAAATAATGTAATTTTTTTTTTACATTGGGAGTAAATATGGTAGTTAAATTTGGATTAGAATGTACTGTACAAACAAAAATACTGGTTAAAGGTCGAAAATGATATTCGAGATACCCAGGTATAATGTAATTAATTTCACATTATAGCTTGAAACGGTTTCTTATGATTTACATATAACACCTATAGTTGAAATTGAATTAGAACTTAAATCTGAACTGGATTCGGAAACTAATTCCAGAACTAACTTATAATGGATCGGTAATAAATAGTATATATATATATATATATATATATATAGAAAAAATTAAGTTAAATCATAACTTAAAGCATTTATATCATAAGAATATAAATATTAAAAGAGTATTTAAATAATAGAATACATAGAGACAAGGGACTTGTGGCAAGTTGAGTGAGTGAATCGAGAATTTCAAATAAGTTGAGTTCAATACATCATTGTATATTGGAACACTGTATTTTGGAATACTATATTAAAGTACTTGGAGACTTATGATGATATATGATTGTGCTTGTAAATAATTATACGTGTATGTTTTTGTGTGTCTTTGATTACTTGGTGAATAATGATGTTGTGCTGGTGAAGTGTTGTGAATTAAGTAGTGTGAGATTGTTTGGTTACTTTGAATTGAACTTAATTATAATTGACTTAAATACCTTAATTAGGCATTCATTGCAATCCTTTAGGGATTGTTAAGATTCTTCAACCAAATACCGACATCTTTAAAAAAGATAACGTTAGATAGCTTAACGATCTTTTATTCATCTTTAGCTGAACTAAGTGATATAAGAGGAGGTTGGAATAAAGATGAGGGCAATGTTTCAAAGGATAGTTATGGGGAGAGCGGTATCTTTATTGCACAAACTTGGGTTTAGTTATGAGTTATTGCATAAACATGAAAGCTCTTCAAGTCGAATTAGAGTGGATAAAATTACTCTAATTTCAAAATGAGCTGGATTGCATTGTATAATGGCATTTGTGTGTTGCATTGTACATAATTAATTGATTGAAAACTCTACTGTGTTTGTTATGCATCCCTAAGTCTCTATCCCGACTTATTGAACTATTAGTTGCTCATATCTTTATAGATTTTTTTACAGGTTTTAATTGAAATGTGATGATATAATTATCCTGAGGTCAGTTTCTCTTTGAAGAGTTATAGAGGAGTGAGAGTCAATTGGCCAAACAATCAAGTCTTTTATTGTTTTGTTAATACTTTTAGGTTTGTGCACTGATCTTGTAATATGTTACTTATTAGACTACCGTAGCATGTGTGGAATTTCCTGAGATTATAAGACAATATAAATATAATTATATATATACGACTTAATGTTTTTATCTTTTTATGTAAATTTTAACAGTAATTTTAATTAAGTTGTTTACTTCAAAGTAAAGAGTTGTGGACGCCTTATGTAAATTATATTTATGATAGTGACTGTAAGATTGGTTACTATCATAAGTTAGTTTATATAGCAGGACTGTTATATTTTATGGTTTCGAGGCATAACATATATTGAGGTTGACAATTTGTACTATCATGTCATATTTTATTTATCTTAGATTTGATATTGTTTATCGATTAAAAAAATTATAATTAAATGTATAAAATATTTATAGATACAAAGAGAAAAGGACAATAATAATATTTAAATTTTACAAAGATAAATAATATAGTATCTTCATTATTTATAAAAGCCTTCAACTCAGACAAAAGTTTTTAATAAAGCAAAATCTTATCGAATATAGAAAATATGAAAATTTAAGTTATATAATATCACTAAACTAAGCATGACGATAGATTAAATGGATATTGATATTACTATCAGTGTTGATTTATAAATTTATTATATTATTTAGCAAATTTTCAAGATAGATAGTCAAAGAATTTACATATGAATTCATAATTTTTTATTTAAACTACGACGTAATAAGAAATATATATAACATTACTAAATTTAAGTTACATAATATTATTGAATTAAGTAAAACTATGACTTAAATGGATATTAGTTTTACCACCAGTGTTAATTTAGAAATTCATCACATTATTTGTTGAATTTTCAAAGGAGATAATTAAAACATATATAAATGAGTTCGTAATTTTTTACCCCTAATTTAAGAAAAATATATAATTAAAAATATCTCATGCTTTTAATTGAGACCTTTGACTTAAAAAGAAATCACTTGTGTAATAAAATACAAATATAAAAAAATATACGGCATGTCTCGTGTCCAAATTTGGTAACTTAACCTAAACCTGAACACGATTTTGATAGTATTTGAACTAGTCTAACCCATTTGTGTCTTATATCAGATTTTTTGATACACTAACTTATTTAAATCTTGTAGTATTGCATCCAGGTCCATCATGTCCAAGTGCTAAATTGCTAGCCTTAGTCCATCACATAATAGAGCTAACATAGTAGCAAGCCTTGGAAGAGAGTGTAACCTTGGGGTATGACTCCTCCTTAAGCCACACCTTACCCTTACATCACTCGCCTTACATTTAATATGATGTGACAATTAGTGGCTTGAACCATACTAACTAAGCCCTAGTTGAATATGATGAAAGCGATGAGACAGTCAAAAAGCTCAAGAACAATTACTCTTCCTCTCCTCTCGCTAATATCAAGGAACCTTGTTAATTCTCTTAAATCTCATGGACACATAAAAGGGAGTATATCTTATAAATAGCCCCATTAGAACCCCTCAGAGGTAAGCAACATAACCAAACTTGCTATCTTAGTCTAAGTTGCTCTTATACACATTCTCTCTTAGATTAAAAAGCTCCTTTTTTCCTTCCTATTGACTTAAATATAAAAGTAGCTATGTAAAAAAACTCTTGGTATAGCGACTCACTGCTTATCGATTTTGCTAGAAGCCTTCCCCGACCTTTTAGCCTTCCAAGCAAGGCTCATTTCACTTTAGGAGGCCCCAAGACTCTTTCGATATATGATTTAAGGTGATAGGTGGAATCATGTTAAAGTTAAGATTTGTCATTGATTTATATTGAGTGATATAAAAAAGATTATAGAAATGAAAAGTGGTTATTATTGGAAATATAAAAAGATGGTCATAAGCCAAATCATTGAAGTAATTATTTTAGTTAGTAAATAATTAATGTTGTTATGAGAAATGTATTTTTGAAAAACAACACTAAAGTAAAAAATGAGTCATTAAGTGATTGCAATTGAACTATTTAAATAAGTTGTGGTAGTCAATCAGTTTTGTTCTATCGGTTAACTAATCTTATTGGCCAAAATCTATAAAAGAGCCTTCTAAATTTAATTATATAAAAGTTAATTAGTTAGTTCATTATTATTTTGTTAGTTAGTAGTTATATAATAGATTACCATTAAGTTAGAGGTTTTTAATCAAATACGTTGTTATAATGAAATTTTTTTGGTAATTAGTTGTAATTACTTAAGGTGTAATAGTCTTAAGTTACTCATAGATTTAACTAAGCACTCGTCTTAAATGTAAACCTTTAGGTACTTAGTAAAAAATTTAGAATTAAGTTATGATCATATTTTCGGGGGAAAAAAGGTTATAATTATAGGTTATTCTCAATTATGATTATGATGATATGAATTGTACCTGGAAAAAGTGATGTGAGTGAATCATGGAATACAATTGCTTAGATACCAATATATAGCCATTTGCTTGTTAGTTTGTGTAGGTTAGGGTTAGATAATAATGAACCTACCATAAGTGAAACTTAATTACTTGTTGCTAGAGCGTAAAGAATACTAAAGTGATCTATTGTGGCTAGTGATTTAGATATCCATCTAGTAATTGGAATAATATGTGCAACCATCGAGCAATGTCATACCAAAGATATCTAGTTAGTTGGGTTAATGTTCTTAATGGATTGTTATGTGTTGACCTAAAGAAGAGTCGTTTCCAAACTGTGAACTAATACAGAGCCGTCTCATTGGTTCATTAAACCATTTTAGCCCACTAATGGTGAAATTGAATCGGTTAAAGATTTACTGATTTATGCGAGTCTAAGTAACTCCAGCCTCAACTTGCCTAAATCGATGGATTTGAATTAAGATTTTCTTTTTTTTTTTGCAATTTACAAATATATATTAACATATATATTATACTAACATATATATTATATTATACTTAACATATTAACATAAGGAGAATTACAAATTTAAAACTCAACTTTCTACACTTTTTCTATTTAAATTCTAAACGTTTAAGAATTTTTATTTAAATTCTCTACATTTGAAAGCATCGTCCAAAAGGACTTTCATTAGCACTGTTAAGTTTTTCATCCATGTATGCAACGTAGCAAGTTATAATTGGTCTACATTTTTTATTAAATAAATAATATAATAAATATTTCAAAAATAAATAAAATAATAAAAAATTAAAAATTTTCAAAAAAATTCAAAAAGGGGAAAGTTAATAAAAAAAGTAAAAAAACAAATAATAAATATATCTGCATATTTATAATAATAAATGTATAAACATATACTTTTATTAAAATTATAATAAAATAAAATGAATTAAAAAAAAATAAAAAATTGGAAAAATGAAAAAAAAAAAAAAAACTAATTGTAACTAACATATAACCAAGGGTAGCCAATGACCACCCAAGAAAGGTTATGTGACCTCTTATAGATTATTGGCAACTATCCTTTTGCCTTGGGATGGTTGGAAAAAAGTGACCAAGTTGTAATGGATTATGTGACTCATAATTGGCCATGGGTGGCTGCCTATCAGCTTAGGGGGGTTACGCGGGTTATATCACCTATTACCACTTGTTGGCTTTTCTGGAGACCCTGAGGTCAACGGGAGGCCGGTGGCAACCCGTTTGGGGGAGGGGGGTGGGGATAGGTGTAGGTGACCGTACGACCTAGCTAGACCTTGCTAAGGTAGCTGTTAGCTACATCTTGCCCTTAAGGTCATTAAAACCTTCTCTCTTTTTTTTTTTTTCCATTTTTCTAGTTTTTTCTTATTTCTTTTTAATTTTTTTTTATCTTTTATATTTATTGTAATTTTAATAAAAGTATATATTTTTATTACTATATGTATCTATATATGATTATTATTTGTTTTCCTTTTTTATATAATTTTTCCTCTTTTTTGTTAATTTTTCTAATTTATTTATTTATTTTTGAAATATTTTATTGTATTAGTTATTTAATAAAAAAAAGTAAACCTAACATAATGTGTCACGTGACACAAATGGATGGAAAACTTTATAACATTAATAGAAGTCTTTATTTGATAGTACTTGTAAACATAGAGAACTTCAATAGAAATTTTGAAATGTTTAGTATTTGAACAAAAAATGTATAAAAGATCGAGTCCCACACTTATCATTCTCCTTACATATTATATATATTATACATATTAACATATTGTATATTTATCATATTAACATATATAATATGTGTATATAAATGATAATCTAGTTCATGGTCTACAAACCGACCCATGAAATATCGGGCTAATGAATTGGTCTGAAATTGGCCTTAGGTAGGACAATTATAGTTCAAAATTGAATCGCAGCTTAGCAATTCCGAGCTAGTGTAGGCTTGACCCTAAGCCTAGTTAAGTGGTTAACATTTGTTTGTTGACCTATGTAAGTTAGGGTTAAATATTAATGCAAGTGAAACTTAATTGCTCGTGTCTTATGCTTGAAGAAGACTAAAGAGATCTATGGTGGCCAATGATTTGGATAACCATCATGAAGGGTTAATATGGTGGGAAGAATCTTTAAATGAGTCATATTGGTAATTCTAGGACGTGATTAATGGCTAATCTGGTGTTATCTTAGGATGATATGACTTTTTGTTGCAGTATTGGTTCCATACAAGTATATTATGTGGTTATAGAAGTCATGAGTTCTCCAAGCCTAAAGACTTTTAAGGCTGTGTATTTACGTTGGCTTAAATAAGATAATTAAGGTATGTTTGTGGTAGTAATGTATGTTGTGTATGCATTTATATTTTACACAACATGAATGAATATTATATATAGGTTGTGATATATTAGCTATATTAGATTAGTCTTCCCAAATGTTTTAAAGTTTTGAAGTTATATAAATATTAAAGGTGGAAGTTATTAATGTGACATACTATAGAAATTAATCAATTTTATATATTATGGATATTTAAACCTTGCTTTTAGAACATGGCATATATTATGTCGTATATATCCATAGACAAATATTTCAATACTATCATTTATTGTATAATATTATGTTATAGAGTATACTCTATGTATATGTGTAAACTTGTAATATATATACATATATAATATAAATTTATATATCCCATCTTTAAGACATTGGATTATTTGAAGATGTCTCCATCCTAAGTCTAATCCCTTTGGCTAATTTTAGAATTCACCTTTTGTCTATCTTTCAAAATGCGAACTTAGCGTGGATTCTTTTATTCTATAGCTGCACCAAACATTAGATAGGATAAAAATTGTCCAAATCATCCTTATATATACAATCTACCAAATGCAATATCAATAAATTTGATTCTTGGAGATGAGTTAGGCACTTTTAATTTTTTTTTTATATCAACCTTATACTTTTGTAACTATCAAAATGTGTATCATATTCTCTTATAAATTGTCTAATGGTTTTGTTTGGGTACTATAGGGCGTGGTTCGAGACCTAAGCTAAACAAGAATCAATCAAGGTCCTTAGACGAATGAGGAATTAGACACCTCACCTCCATTCAAGTAATCTGTGATCCTCCAAGCACTTTGCCTACGCTTGAGTATCTCAAAGACTTGCTCTCTAAATGCTTGATCATTAAGCACCTCACCATTTGCTCGAATGCCTTCGAGCTCTATGAACTCTTCTAATCTTCGGGCGTGTGTTCGCTACCTTGAGCACACCCTCTTTTTGTAGGCATCCCATAGAAGGTTAGCCCATAGCCTAAGGACCAGTTGCAGCTCCCTTCTCTTAGAGTTATTTGTCCTTTGCTCTCTCTCTCTTTCTCTCCTCATTAATTAACGCTCGACATCCGTAGTATGACCAATTCAACATTCCTTGAAAACGTTAGTATCTTAGGTTTCAAACGTAACTATGAATGTATTCATGGTCAACCAGCACTTAGAGCCATCCTGTCACTCTCGCAGCACATGGTCCCTATAGACAATTAGTATAGAAGAACCTTAAGCTAATATGCATCCTTGGTAAGTGAATTCCTTGCGTTGTACACTGCACAAGGAGGCAAAGTTATAGGATCCTAATTTTGAATCTATCTCTTTCGGCCATATTAGCACATAACACTTGTCCACATGGTAGTCCAAGCATCTCTTCTACTCCTTTGAGAAAATGGCTTGGGAACTCATGTACTAGTATACTTTACCCTCTCTCTATCTTCCTTTCTTGTTGGTTTGAGTATTGGAAGGCCTTAGTAGACTGACTCATTGGGGGCTTCTTACACGTATCCAAAAGCAAGGAGCATGCCCAACATTCAAGCCCAATAGTATAAACAAGTATGGGCTTCTTTTTTCTTTTTTTTGGATTACACATATTTGATAATATATTTATTATTTTATTCTTCTTAGATACCATTTTGCAAGTGCGTAGCATAGCTCTCCAGGAATGATTAAATGGAACTCGATGTTATTTGTCCCACCAGGGAAAAAAAGGAAAGAAAATAATAAGAAAATTAAAAAGAAAAGTGATATTAAAAGGCAAAAAGTGCGTTGATAAAATGAGTAATTTGGTTCTGCAAGATAAAATTCTGGGCCGAAGGAGCCCGTTGTTATAATCACGATTCGGCCCATTGGACGAACTTAGCTGCTAATTTTTTTCATCGGCAACTTGGCAGATTTCCCCAAATCTTAAACCCTAAATCTCACTGTCTACTAATCTCTCTCTCTCTCTGTCATACAAGGTTGGTGTTTATTGTTGTAATTTGGATTTATTTTTTACAAATTAATGACTTTTTCCTTCTTCGTCTTTACAATATCTGTGGAAGCTGTATGCGTTTCCTGCTTGTTGGTGGTCTTGTTGGTTTCAACTTCCTAACTTCGATGAATTAGCTGCTTCGAGTTCTCTCTCTCTTTTTTTTTTTTTGGGTGAAAATCACGGAAAGTTCAGTTCTTTAGTGTGGCTTTACGATATTGTGACTCTAAGAATTAAGACTGCTGATTTTTCAGAGATTACTGATTCTCGATACATTTGAAAATACGTCAGGTATTTTATTTACTATATAGAAATACCAGCAAGAAAAAGGCTTGATGTTAGAAAAATTTTATTTAAGAAACTAGGGTTTAGGGTTCAAGAGGAGGAAATCTGGGGGAAGAACAGAGATTTGGAGAAAATAAGGAAAATGTATGCATGGGAAAATCATAGTCTGTTCCATTGAATTATCAAATGCGATACCTAGCAGGGCTCAGGTTTGCAACTTGGTGATAGTATCATCTGTCTCATCTCAACCAGTTCTAACTATTAACACCTGCCTGAAAACAACATGCAGGTGCTCCTCACGCTCAATGTACTCAATGCAGCAACATACAGAAAATATTTAGGTGGTTTAGAAAATGGTGGTCCTTCCATTGATTTTCTTACTAATAGACTAGGATGATGGGACCTCTCTGAAGGCCTAATTTTCCCATGTATAGGTCTCACTGTTCTACTTGTATTGCATTGATAGGAAGCGGGAGTATGCAGCTTTTGCTTACATACCCTTATATCTAGTAATATGTCCTACCATTTTAATATCGTATACATCTGATGAAAATGTGTAGACTAGATACTATAACAGAGAATCTGTACAAACAAATCTTGATAGCTATAATGCAATTTATGATTCCATGTCATGGAGCAATTTCATAGTGTATAGTCTATCACTCTATCTTAAAAGCATTTTCAGCAAACTTCCTTTCTATTATGCTGGACGTCTAGGTAATTCTTGCTTTGGTTTATTGCTGTTATGCTGCTGTGACCGATGAAATGCTGATTGAGGTTTTGGTGTATTTTGTACAGGACCTATATGATATAAGTATATAACAGTAATCTCACCCATTTTATGTTTGGAATGGGAAATGTAAGTTTCTGAAATTGATCAGCCTTTTCACTACATGGAATGGACCTCTGGTGCATTACCGTCTTGCTGATCTTGCAAATTGAATTTGTCCTGTGAGTGTGGTTTTAGATCTGTTATATTTTAATAATGCTGTTGGTGCTTGCTGCACTGATAAGATAAGGTATCTATGATCACCTGTTGATAAAATTTTAACTGGCAAGATTTAATTTATTCCCCTTGCTGCTACTGATGCTAAATTTGTTGCAACTGGCATTTTGATGGTGCAGTGTATATGTATCTTGATTTCTGTGGAATTCTATCTAATCTGCTTTTCATGTGCCGCAAACGATTAGGAGATGAAGAAGGGATTACATCCTCAGATGCAATGGATATCTTATGTTACCCAAAGCGGAAGATTGATGCATGTTATGATGACCAAAATTCACCATGTTGGTAAGGTTTACCACTTCAGAGCAAAACGTCAAATGGCTCAGAGCTTGGGTCAGATAGCCAAGTTCAAGCGACGTTATGGAGAGGAGAATGTAGAAAATAATGAAAAATGAAGTCTTTTATGTAGCGGGATGCTTCTTCTTAAGATAAAATTTCCAAAATACCGAGGGGAGGGTGGCCGGCCATCAGCTGTAGGTGGCAACTTGCCCCTGGATCTTTAGCAATTTTTTGCTGCTTCTCTTGTTGGTTATTATTAGGGTGGTTAAAGTACTTTTCCCTGTATGATTGTGTTATCAAATAAGTAAGTTCCTCAATTAGAGCTATTCAAATTTCAAACGACTTATATAAAACATGAAACAACTTTGATTTAATTTTGGGTACATGGAAAACCTAAATAATTCATGTAAAATATAGAGGATTTTTTGAATTTCAATAGAAACATATTTTCCAATGTACATATTCTATTGTTTTATCAGTATGGATTGAGATTAATGTGGTTTGTGTGGTGTGTACTGTGTATGCATCATTTTACTATGCTAAAATATAATATTTGATTCCACATGTATCATTTAGTTTATCTATCTATCCATATTTATATATATAAATCCTTATTTCTATTGGTATCTTAATTGTTTTTAAAATACTGAATAGTTATTCTATAAATGTATTATAATTGAGTCAAATTTGTCATTGCAAGATTTCTCTTACTAACATCTCTTCTCTCCTTTCCCATCTTTTAAATTTCTTCTCTCTCTCTCTCTCTCTCTCTCTCTCTGTGCAAAACTGTTGCCACTTACCACATTCATAGTGTTTTGCAGTTTCCCCAGCATGCAAACGGAAATTATGTTCCACATTCGGGTTTGCAATTCCCTTAGTTTTTGTTTATTTATGCTTAGCCGTTTTTGTGGGAGTACATGTGGGACCGTTGTGTTCTTGATTACGTGAAAAAAAATAAATAAATAGACTCCATGCATGAAGATCTCCACTATAATGTTTAATTCGGTGGTTAAAGAAAGGTTTACATATTATTTATTTATTTAAATCTATCTATATTATTTAAGTGCTAGTGTCATGTCTGGTACACGGGATTAGAAATTATGATTTTAAGTTTCATTTCCTTCCTTTTTGTATTTAGAAGAGTATTTAGAAACCGGAATTGTAGTTCTATGGAATCGATGATTTCAGCTTTGAGAGAGAATTCATTTCTGCTTTTGAAAAAGCAAAATCGTAATTTTATTTCTCCTGCATTTGTTATTATAAATTAGATCATTTATTTAACTTTTGATTTAATTATAGCACTTGATAATAAAAAGGTATTTTTGGTAATTTACTATTTTATACATATTTTATTCAATTCAATTTCATTTTATTTTATGAACATTTTCAAACACAAGAAAAGATTTATCGCTTCACTTTTCATTCTATTCTATCTTATTTCAAACAATTTTCGACTTCCTGCATAGTAAGTGTTATATAACAAGTTTGGATTATTTCAGTAATATCGCTCTTTTAACTAACATATATATATTTACGTCGTCATATCATAAATGTATTGTCTGTTAGTATATTCTATGTCTTTAAATATATAATTCACAAATTGAAATTGGAATCAATATTAAGAATAGAGGATTCACTTGCCATATTGGTGATATAATAATTTTGCAAAATAAACGTGCATTTACTTCCATATAGAGTGTTACAAATCCTTATTTAAGCATCATTTAACAACATCAAATGAATCCCAAAAATTTTATATCAAGCTGTAAAAGCAATTCGATAAAAGAAAAACAAAAACCATAATTTCCCTTAAAAATCATGAAACCAACGAAAAATCTAATTCTCTTTCTTCTTCAAATTCTCTGCATCTCCTCTATTCCTTCCCTCATAGAAGCCGACCTCATCAATGATACATGTAAGGCTACCCCTTCCTATGACTTATGCACGTCTATTATACGTACTGATCCTAATTCAGCTCGGGTTACAAAATCATCAGAATTAGGTGCGATCATTGTTCGACATGTTCAATCCAAAGCCACAGTAACCTTAGCCCATATCACTCAACTTCTACAACAAACCCAAGATCCTAAGGAAAAGAAATCATTAGAAGACTGTAAGGTATCATATAAAGCCAACATTTTACCTGATGTTCAAGTTTCGTTAGATGCATTTAACTTCGGTAACCCTAAGTTTGCAGAGGATAACATGAATGGTGCAGCGAGAGATGCCAGCGGATGTGAGAATGGTTTTGGAGGTAGTAAATCACCAATTGCATCGGAGAACGATGATGTTAATAAATCGGCTTTGGTGGCTGCTGCTATTGCGACGGCCTTGATTTGAGTTTCAAGTTTAAAGAGACGTATATATTGTTGTATGTTCAAAAATGTACTGCAATGATGTATCGACTTTCTTTTAAATAAATTGTTTTCGATAATTATCTACCCTATTAACAAGTTAACAATTAATTTCTCCAATGTTTGTTGAAATAATTTTTGCTTAACTAATTATATTAAGCAACTTAAAGTAAATAGTATAAAAAGAAAATGCTTGACACGAAGGTGCTTCTACTAACCAAAGTTAAAACACTAACAAATATCAAATACATTCACATACTTTTGCTATTTTCGTTGCATAGCTGTTGATTATGATTGGTAGAGAAACCATTTAGATAATAATAGATTTAATGAACAAAGTTATTTTGATGATATATAGTTTTTGAAAAACAACTCTCCATAGTTATATATATATATATATATGTACATCGTAAAGTGAACGAGATCTACTTTGTTATTTATTTTCCATCACAAAACTTTTATTTATCCCATTTATTATTGGCCAGTAAATTCTAATGCATTGGTTTCTCTATTTTACTCATCAATTCATTTATTCTTATAGTAATTCTTCACATAAAAGTTTTGGTTACATGTTTATTATTTTTTGGAATGAGCATGTCGCAACGAGTACTCAAATACAACTTTGTTTACTTTTTCTAGGAAAAAAAAAAAAAAGAAAGAAAAGAAAAGCAAAGACAAGTAAATCTGTTTCACTTCATTTTCATCAAGTTCAATCTTTAGTAGAAGAATTAAAAAGAACTTGCTGTAGAAAAAACACTGCTCATAATAATCATCCATTTGAATTTGTTATTACGTATAATTAAGAGGTGACTTTATGATCATTCGGAAGCCTTTGTTACTATCAATTACTTAACTAAAATATAATTCTTATAAATGGTATACTAATTTATATTTAAATATATACAACAATGTCATCTTAGATTAGTCTAAAATCTTTGTAAGTTAATAAATATATTTAAATCTTTTATTAATGTTTTTTATTGAAATCTTCATTGCATTTAATTTTAATACCAAAGTTTTGAACTTCCATAAATTGTTTATGCATTGTACATATATACATATATATATATATATATTCCTCTTACTCAATTCCCCCAAAGACGACTAACCCCCTTCTTATGCAAAAAGAAAATAATGTGGTTTGATACCATTTAATGGAACAAAAAGTAATTATTTAAATAAATGTAAAAAATAAATAAAATGAATTTATTTATTTATCTTTTGCAATCAAGCTATTAATGGGCCATATTAATTTCAAAAAAAAAAAAAAATCATAACACGTTCATCATGTTAAGTACTCATATTCATTGAATCAAGCATGTCATTTGAAAGATTTATGTACTATTCCAATTAAATATCAGTCTTACGAGTATGGAAACAAATGATGATGTCTTGCATTGACACAGTGGATACACAGATATCGACGGAAATAGTTTCAAACAGTTACATCACCATTTAAGCTACAGTTAAAATGGGTTTTAATTCAAAGCAGCACGGGCATATAGTATACAATATACTTCCTTAACCACTAATTAGTGAATCGCGATAGTATAGGAAATTTGTAATAAAGGAACTAATAGCGACGAACAAAGTTTGGTTAAAGAGTATTGTAGGATTTCAATTGTTATTCCTTGAGCAGCACGACATGATAACATTTGTAGTAAACTTTTTTGCAATACTTAGGAATTAAATGAGCACTTCTGTCTTTCACTATATTTTCTATCATGAAACAAACCCCTAAATAAAAATATTTCACATCGAATTGTTAAAACAATTTCTTAATACATTTTATCCTTTTTATAAAACCCTTATGTAATGCCCAAACTAATTCAACGAAAAATGTTATAAAAACCAAGGACATTATAGTAATTCAGGAAGTCTTCTAAAACCCCTACCCCTCTCAAACCCATCCCCATTAACCTTAAGCCCTTATCTTTAGCTAAAACCCCACCTCTCTCTTTCTATTCTAATTATCCTTTCCATTTTCATAACTCTTAAACCCGGCCACTCTAAGCAAGCTCTAAGGACCTTATGTTCTTGCAAGTTTATGGTAAGAAATGCTTTAAAAAGTCAATCCTAGCTAGTATTATATAAATTTTGAAGGTTAGGAAATGGAGAAAATTGTAACTTCGGTAAGTAACTTCTGTCCAACTAATTTTTTGAAATAGCAAATATTATATAGATATTCTATTTTTTCTTTTTTATAAGTCTTCCGATCATTATCATCGACTAATTTTAAACTCTTATTTCTAATCATATCACTGTTGATATATGTTTATTAATACTCTATTATATTGATTTTCGTTTGAGACATGCACACCCTTGTGATTACACTTTGTTAGTGTCGTTCTTTTATTTTGTTTTGTTGATCAAACATCGTATGAAGTATAACTAAAATTTCTTCTTGCAAACAAGCATGGATGTTTATAAAAATTGTGATTGAATAAATGGGGAGCTACTAGTAAATAGCATAGACGAATAGTATGAATTTCAACAAATCAAAGCTTCTTTCTTGTAATCTGAAAGTATTGGTTTTTTGATGGGATCAATAAGGGTCTCCCTTACCCTAACAATTTAAATATATAATAGTTAGAGCGAAAAAAAAGAAACTTAACAATATAGTCATAAGGCGTCATAAATTTATCTGCATATCAAGCAGTATGTGAAAAGTTTTAAGGAGATATTTGTGGTAATTTTTTCTCGGTAGAGATGAAAAAAATTAATTTTCTCATTTAATTCACTTTCCTCAATCCCCATTATCATTATCCACTCCAATTATCCCTCTAAGTTTAATTTGGCAGTGTTTTGACGATTTTATGAACAGAAAAAGTAGCAAGAACTCTTTTAAGCGGTCTGGTTTTCCACAACAAACATACAAGACACTAGATGAATTTATCTTGAATCATACGATAAAAGAGATATGTTAATGCCGTTACATCCTTAATATGTGTTTTCATTGAAAAGTGAATGTCCCTCAAGCAAAATCACGTACTAAGTAATCCTCCCTCACAATAATCACCACCCCTCAACATGAAACCATACCTCATTCGTTTAGCTAGTAAGATAAACATGATCTAACTCAAAGCTTCTCCTAAACACCTCTCCTTGAGTGTGGGCTATATATACGTATGTCAGGAGTCGGGACCGGATCGACCCTCCATCAATGCTTATGCATCTCTTTGATGATGCAGCTAAGCAATGTTCTATTATGGGTACTTTTGTTGTTTGCTCTCAAGGGGACTTCAGAAGCGAAAAAATTAGTTAATAATTCTAGTGTTCCTCTTGAAATCAAGAATGGTTCATTGCCATCACCATGGTTTAAGAAGACCGGAAAAGGATGGCAGGATCCACACGGCGGAGGGTGTTGGAAGCGGCCATGGATATGCAACCGTGGAGAGTCTCCACCGTTCAAGATGCGGTGTTGTCAAAACCGGTGCATCGATGTTACTTCAGATGTGAACCATTGTGGCTTGTGCGCCATTAGGTGCCCCTATACATGGGCATGCTGCCGCGGACAATGTAGAAACATCAATTTCAATCGCTTCCATTGTGGGGGTTGCTTCAGAAGATGCCCGCACAGGGTTCGGTGCATGTATGGAATGTGTGGGTATGGCGAGCCAACACCATCGTTTCCGCCTCGGGCTCCCTGTCCTCCCTCCCCATCACCTTGTGGACCAACTGATCCTCGGCGACCACCAAAACGGTTCCAACCTAAACCTCCTCATGGCAGTCCTCACTCCCCAAGGGACCAATAAGCACTGCATGTCATCAACTCATTGCACTTTTCTACTCGGAAAGCAGTCCATATTTCTACTTCCTCATCACGGGCGTTAGTCATAGAAGATGGAGCTAGGGCTCAATTATTCTCTTGGCCAAAGTAGTTATTTCTCAATGTCCGTACAGTAATCATCCTAGTATTAATATTATTCTTGTTGATGCCTAGTCATGGTTTTATGTTCTTGGCTAACGTTTATCATACAGCCAACATATATATTATAATACTTCATTTCTTGTGAATTATTAATGCCAGACCAGATTTTCAGTGCCTTAGCTCTCTCATTTTTCCCCCTAACACAAGCACGAATGTTTATGGACTCGATGTATGTAACCATCTCCAACCACAGCCATCTTGTATTTGCCTAAACAAACATCAATTTGAAACATATAGCTAAATGTTCCGGTTAAACATTCGTCGATAAGATGCACTTGCTCAGCAACTTTGCTAATAGATAGGAAAATTTGGATCCACTTCTCGGGACCAGGACTCTAACCCCCCGATAATATCCCGGGCCGATGTAAAACCCATCTTCTGCAGGCGCTGAACAGCTCTCTGGGAGTCATTCCCTCTCCTACAGACTACATATAAGTTGGCACCTCGAGAGGAGTCGATTCCCCTCTGTGCTTTCACTTCCTCTAGAGCTGAGGAGATTTCACTCACCCTGTTATCCAAATTTGAAAGTGGAATGTTCAATGAATCGGGAAGAGAGACTATCCTGAAATGGTGCTCTGGCCGCACATCTACCAGGACATGTGCTTCCCCATTTCTAACTTTCTCATTGTACCCTGTACTGCTTATTCTCGAGTCCTCTGTAAGTAGCTTTAACTCGACAGGTGCCGACTGCATCAAGTTGAAAGAGAAACAAATGGTATTAGGAAAAAAAATATATATATATATATGATGAAATTTCTAGTCCTTAAAATATGCATCAAGAAAAATTTTATGAAAGTGAAGATCTCATTTTTTACCTTTTTTCCCAGACATATAACAAAACCAAAGGTAATATCAAAAATCAACTTTTAAAAGCCAGTCTTCACAAGAAAAAACGGCTTGATGTGGTAACAAGTGAAACAGAGTTAATTACCGCCAGCATTGGGGACTGAGTAAAATTCTCATAATCAAATTCTAGAAACTCCTGTTTTGTGAATGTCGCATTTTCTCCACACACTTCACACTGCAATAACCTTCCTCTTATTTTGACCTGGCAAGTTGAAAATGGGCCGTATTAGGAGCTTGTATATATTTCATCTTCCCAATAGCATAAAGCAATTCAATGCTGAAAACAAGTTGATCTTCGCAATAACATTAGAAAGAAAAAGAATAGGAGTCAAAAGAAGATTTGTATTTGAACACAGTATAAAATGCTCCTGACAGGTGACACATACAATTCGGATTCGTCCAGACAAGGCATCAAACAAAAGCATCCGACCAGAGAGTGGGTCACCAACACCACTTGCGATCTTTATTGCCTCCAGTGCTTGAAGACAACCAATGACACCAGGCACTAACAAAGTGCATACAGTAATTTGGTCAAACATTTGCCTAACACTTAAGATAACTGAGAAGAGGATCTCAAAGACAAGAATGTCTAATGAGCCAACATTTATAACAGCCGAAGAAATTGACTTTGGAATGTGCCATGGCCAAACCAGTTCAGAGACTTACCTACTCCAAGGACTCCACTATCAGAGCATCTTTGACAAGCTGTTGTAGGTGGCGGAGATGGAAATAAGCATCGGTAGCATGGACCTTCTTTGTAATTGTAAACTGTAAGCTGCAGAATGCAAAATTATTCCTAATTAAAACTAAATACGGGACAGTTATAGTTCACTCACCCAATAAAGTCATGTGTTTTCAGATGAAAATGACACTAAAATGAGTACCTGCCCTTCGAGTCCAAGTGCAGCACCAGACACCAGAGGCTACAATTTGCAGAGAGAACTTATCAGTTCCATCTGAACAGGAGGCATGTAAAACTTTCCTCTTTTTAAATACAAAGAAATCATGATATAGAGCAGTTTATGTATGTGTATCTACATTCCTTAGCCAAAATAGAGCATTACATATGAGTCTGTATCGATGCACTCATATCAAGTTCAAGCATTCAAAGAGTGATACCCCACATATGCATGGATTCGATCAACTTTGCCTAGTGAATCAAATCACAGTCAATGGTACAATCAATTTACCTTGCCCAACACCACACAGCAATCACTGATCATGTAACGGCTTGGAGCATTATCTGTTGCATCCACTACAATATCATATCTAAGAATCAATTGTCATCAAGGAAAGTAAATATTTTCTATGTATTTATATTGAAAGAAAACATATATGCCATGGGAGATAACACTGTATTAAATGGGATGAAATCACAAAATCACATCAAGGATACTTGCTCAAGATTTCCAAAGCATTGGAAGTGCGTAAAGCTTCTCTATGTTCCACCACGTCAATTGTTGAGTTGATTCTGAAATATAGTTGCAAGAGATTAAATATAGAGAAGAGACAAACATTGACTGGCAAGTTTACGAAACTCAAGACAGGACAGAAATCCTGATGATTGAAGTATTCAATGGAGTAAACTGTAAGGCAACAATGTAGAAGTCACATACGCATGACAAGCAGAAGCAGCAGATTCCACTTTTGACCGGCCAATATATGCTTCTCTGTGGATTATCTGAAGCACGACAAAGCACTCAGACAGGGAAGCAGATAGAGGTAGAGAAAGATCAGAGACTGTAATTATAACTTAATTGCACCAACCAAGACATGAATTTAGAGTTTCAGCTATCTATGTTAGTCCAAAACCAACATTAGACACTCAAACATGTACCTGCCTGTGCATATTATTAAGTTCAACCACATCATTGTCAACAATACCCAATCGACCTAATAGCCAAAAAAGATGGTAAATTTAGACAATCATGGGGTAACTCAAGAATCAGGATACACCTATAAAAAAATCCACTTGAGAAACAAAAAAATTACTAGAAAATAATTTAATCACCAAACCTCAAAGAAGCTCACCAACACCACATGCTGCAAGGTATAACAATGCTGGCGAACCCAATCCTCCAGCTCCAACAACCAGAATCGATGATTTCAAGAGATTTGATTGCGCTGGATAATATCATTAAAAGACAAGCAGGTATGTAAATCAGGGAAAGAATTTTTCCAAGGTTATTCTCATTGTTTTAGACCTCTGAATTTTTTACTATATAAATACACTTTGTTGCCTATCAATGCGGTATCTAGAAAAATCAATTTGGTAGCAATTTCTTGACTTCCAAAACAAAAAAACACGTTAACTTACATAGAATATCTTCATGGTGCATACAGAATAACAAATTTGAGAAACAAAGTATTAATAACATAGAATGGAGGCAATAATCAATTGACTTCGACCTGGGAAGCAAAGTAGGTCAAAATGGAAGTTCACCATATTTATATCGATCAAAATTAAATTTTAAACATACCAATTCAACTTGGGATACATGCACCACAAAATTACAACTAGAAGAGAATCGGAAACCCAGAGTATACTTGCTTACAAGGATCATTCCCCGAATTTCATAAGTACATAATACATTGGTCAATTGCAACAAATTTCATTAAAATGAAGATGTTCTATCAGAAGTAAAGAAATTATTCTCCATTCTAAAAGAATTAAACATTTTACACCCACTGGCTTCTGACAAGAATATTAAACATCCTGCCATTACCAACAGCCACCTCTGATAACAAATGCTACTAGGTAACAGCGCTACTTTAGATTATGGTGCCAGGAATTTCTTCATTTAGCCTCCTAACAAGTCTCGGGAATCCGTTAACATTTTCCTTATAAAATCTTCAGTCTCAATTCATAAACCTTTGATCAACCGCATAAGTCGAACAGAACCGACAATTTAACGAGTGTCAGTTATTACAAGAGTACTGACCTTTAACTCCAAATGAAGGAAGCAAGAGCTGTCGACTGTATCTATAAATACTATGAGGAGAGAGATCGTGGTGGAGGCCCAAGTCAACGGTGGAGGTCAAAGGACAAAAGCCTTTGCAGTTGCCGTTGCTTGAGACTGCCGCGTCGTTTGAGGTATTCATGTCACGAAGCTGAGCTTCCAGAGCCGAGATTCTGGTTTCTATATCCCTCTTCTTCGATTTTAGGGTTTCGATTTCCGCAAGGATCATTGAGGTGCCGGCTCTGGTCGACTCCATTTTAGGGGATAGAGAGAGGACTGTGTGGAGTGCCAAAACCCTAGTTGGAGAAGAGGAGAGAGATGGAGATGGGACTGTGGAGGAAGGTCTTTAGCTGCTCTTTTCGGCGGAAGATATATATTTTGAAACAAACACATCCCATGAAAAAATAAATTGTACATACCTATACGCCACACAAACGCTCACACACTATAGTTAAGCTAGTACTTGCAGTTGGATTCGGCGTTTCCTGAAATACTATTAATAATAGTTAAATTACTATTAAGTCCTATTAAAAAATAATAAACTATCATTTAACTATTTCCATACACACAATCATATTAACTCTACATTCCTATAGTTTTGTGGAGACAAACTCTCGATATCTTTCAAATTCAAACCACACCCCAAATACCTTTGCATTTTAACTTCACCCGAATTATTGTAAGGGTTTTTTTTTTTTTAATTTTCCAATTATCCTAAACTGAAAAAGTCGTTATTATTTCTACAGCATCTATTTCCTTATGTTTTTAAAAAGTTTTTGTCTATCTCTTATTTTCATGATTGTTTTAAAATATGTAATTTTACACATATATTGTGGTGCGTTGTCTACTAATTTATATGAAAAGATTTAAATTTATTAAGTATTTAGTGTTAGCTATGACGCTCCGAATAAGAAGAGTTATAACAGTTTTGCTGTATAAACTAATCTAAGATAGAAGCTAACTTCATAGCTGTTATCGTAGATACAATTCACACAAGGCACACAACTCAACCAGTTTGAAACGTTTATTCTAACACTTGTTAATAACCAAACCTGTGGTAGAGCTTTTATAAAATACATATTCTATACAACCTATTTTCTAGTACCACAACAGTATTTATACAAACGTTTTATGTTTAAAAGTAAAGTTTACAATCAAAATTTATTAAAAACCACAAATTTTATAGTCTATATACAATAAATTAGGAAACCAGTGGCTCTTAGGGAATTCCTAATTAGTTTCCTCAAAAACTCAAAGACAAAGTCAAAAACTCAGGTTTAGTTGATTCCTCAATCCTCACTTTCTCAAACAACAGTACACTAATCTAGAAACGGTAGTATCTGAATATCCTGATCTCACTCAACATCTGTAAAAGAGTTTATAAGGATGTGAGCACGATTAGCTCAGTAAGTGAGATGGAGACAGAAGAGTACTGTACAAACACGAATAAGGTTAATAATTATGATAAAATACAATGCAATCAAACAAATGAAACATCGCATAATGTTATTCGATTCATTGTGAGGTTAAAGAAATTACATCCGTTCCAATCCGGATTAAGGAATTTCATCGCGACTCAAGTTAGACCAAACCCGGGCTTGTACAATAGAGAACACCCTCCTCTCATGACCACCTTTAAACCACAGCCCCCAACTTTACCGTGACCTCCTCTCTTGTCATTTAGTTCGGTTAAGGGTGAGAAAATAATCATTTCAGCTATTCTTATCGAAGGAAGTTGGTATTTGGCCTGACACTTTTAATTATTTCCCCTAATGAGTGTTATGCATGTCCAGTTTCATTTTAGTCGAGTAAACGTTAGTCTCTTCTCAGAGGTGGCCAACAGGTTCACACAATATAGAATCCATGCAAACGTGCAGAACAATATACCAAGGAGTTGAACTTTTGTTACAACCAAGTATCATTCACATACACAGTATACGCATAATCAACTAACTATAAATATAATCAGAAGTACTCTTGGATCTCCGGATACTTTAAACAGTATCTAAACAAGTAATGAAGCCACGATCCTAACTTATTTATTTAGATGTTTACTATTTTTGATTCAAATCGTCAACCATCTTTGTACTGGAAGATCCTATTTACACAAAAGATCCAAATTCAGTTTTCGTAACAATTACGAAAACATTATGATTTAATCTAAAATGGTTATATATATATATATATATATCGTATTATCACTATATATCGAATTAAGTTATTAATTGTTGATACTGTACATCATATATTATTACGTATTATATATCGTTTCGATTATATCGAAATATACTTTTAATTTATTAATTCACGTTTTAATTCTGATAAGGCTATCGAAATACGTACATTCTTGAATATAATAAAGTCATAGGTTAAATTACTTAAGGTTGCTCGATTTTAACAAAATAAGTGTCGTTGGGATTGTATAAACCTAACGACACGTTTTATAAGTCCTATTTCTAGTTATAACTTTTAAAGAATAGTTCGAGTTTTTAATACAATTATACATAATTATATAAATATGATCGTATTATACGTAATTTATGTTATTAAATTGTATTTTACCTAATTTGTCCATATATTGTTACAATATAAGTATTAACTAACTCTAATATACCTAAAGTGTATCCCGATCAAAAAATATTAATAACTATAATAAAAATATTCATTCAATCCAATTTGATTAGCAATCCTATATATAGTTTTTATTTAACTATTTAATTCATTTTAGCTTATTAATATTAAAAATACACCTCGAGTTGTAAATTAAGCTATTTTACTTAGTAAATTCGTAATAAATAGTTCGGGTTAACAAATAATTCCCCGAAAATTTTTATAAACTCTTAAAAATATTGGGAATTCAGTTATTACTTGGTTTCAAATTTCCAACCTATCGCCTTTATGTTCGTATTAACAATTTTACCTCTAAATTATCATAAATTACTCAATTATGATTCTTTCTACACCAAATTAATTTCAATCTAACTCAATACTATTATTAATCATTAGAGATCAGTACATGTCCATTTCATTAATTAATTTCATAATTTCCTATTCAATTCATAATTTCAGCCTATTTTTGAGCTATTTTCAGGCCAAAAAATGCAATAAATATTAAAAATATTCAAAATTCGGGCTACATAGCAATTATCTATATATCATATACATCTTACACAAAAATTTTCAGTTAGAAACAATATCATTTAGTATATTTATTTTATAAATCTAAATTTAGATGAATAGTAGATTTCTTAAGTAAGTATATTAAATATTACGAATTTTTCAAAAATAAAAATATCACGTGAAAGTATGTTTAAAATAACCTAAGTATAATTTTTTTCATAATTTTCTTGGTAGATTTAATATTTTTTATAATTTATTGAAAAACAGGGCAGGAAATCAATCTTAGTATTCTTAGGTACTCGGGTGACCAGCGGCGGTTGGGTGGTTGTCGGACAGCCTACGCGATTGGTAGACCATGTGGGGTTGGCTGGGTTTCACAGTAGAGTTAGTTTAGGTTCAAGTTCTAATTTAAGACAAAAATTACTCTGTTTTTATCTAATTTTCTTAAATTGTTCTATTTTCCAGATTTTTTTTTCTCTCTCTATTCTTAGTTCCTAATTGCTCAACCGTTGCTAGTTTGTTGAAGGTGTAGTATTTACAGAATTTTTCCACCGGTTAGGAATTTTTCTTTTTTTTTTTCTTTTGTTTTCTCCATTTAATGAAGTAAGAGATGCCAATTTTTCATCTTTCTACTTTTGAATCATCATAATCTTTTCTTCTACAGCAGCCACGGCAGTATTTAGCAATTTCCAAATGTTTTAGAGTTGATTTAGATCAACTTTAGTATATTTTAGTTAAATAATGATAATATATATATATGTTATGTTCAAATTAGTTATTTAATTAGAATATAAATATATACCCTATGTAAATATCATGTGTATTATATAACTTTACTCATTTAATTAAATTTCTAACATATATTTTTATTTTTTATTTTTAGGATATATTCTTTTAATAAATTTCTCGATTTCAACACAATATTTATATAATTAAGTAATTTATGATTAATTTACGAATATAATTATTATTTATACAAGTACACTCATAAAAATACATATAGTTTTATATAGTAAATTATATTATATTATCTCATTTTATAGCTCAATTAACTATCTCTAAGTTCTCGTTACAATCTAAATTCGATTTTAAGAGTTTCGAACATTTTAGTGCTATATTGAGTATTCCTACTTCTAAGGGTAAAATTGGGATTTTGGGTCATTATTTATAAAATCTAACTTTACTTTGTTACTTCGTTTAACTTTTCTATCTTAGTCATAAAGTTTAAGCTCAATTGGATAAGTTTACCTAAAAACCCTAAATTTAGACTCCGTTGTCCTAAACTCAATTTTGGGAGATTACATTTAATTAAAAAAAATTATATGTAATTGAAGATCAACATATGTCTAAAAATTATCCATTTATACAAGGATTGGAATTAGAATATCTTAGAAAATGTGCTTTAAAGAGTGAAATTGAGTGTGATGAAGTTTATGCTAATGAAGTTTCGCTAATCAACAAATGAGCACTATAATTTATTAAATGATCCAAGCCTTTTTATTAATGCTTCAAAGTATCCCTTTTCTACAGTATTACGGTCCAAAATTTTATTAAAAGTTTTAGAGCATTTGAAAAGAGTACGAAGCTTTTTTTTCCTTTTTAGAATTCCAAACATCCCAATTTAGTACTAAAAGTCATGTTTTTGTTTACATTTTCCCTTTTTTTTATTTAATTTTCATTATGTGATCAATTATTTTGTTTTTACTCCTAAAGTTGTAACATCTAATAGTAGTGTTGAGTTTTTGTTCCATAAATGCCAATCTTTATTATATACTGTTAGCATGGTTCATCATCAAACTACGAATTTACATTTCAAAACAAAATAAGTGAGTTGAGCAAAAACACAAATACTTGTTAGAAACTATTATAGCATTGCATTTATATGCAAACTTACGAAGAAGTTCTAAAGAGGCCACATATTTGATTAATAGATTGCTTAGCTCAAAATCGGGATGGAAGACATCCTATGAGTTATTGTTTAATCATCAACAAAACTATGATCACTTGAGATTTATGGGTTGCTAGTATTTCGTTTCAAATAAATAACTACATAAAGATAGGTTTGAACCAAAAGAGACTAAATGTGTTTTCCTTAGTTATATGTATAGGCAAAAAGGCTACAAAATGTATGATCTTACAACTCATCAAGTTTGTACAACTTGTGATGTCATCTTTTATGAGCATGTTTTCCTTTTAAATCTTCGTCTTCTGGCATTTGTTTTGCTTTTAATCATTCCCTTGTCCCTTCTCCTCAATTGGTTTCTCATGATGACTTGCCATTTATTTCTTCTCCTTCATATCGTTCTCTGCCTTCATCTATTCTTGATAATATGGTTGATTAGTTTACAATTTTTCATCAATCTTCCTCTGTTACTTCATCTAATGTTCTTGTTATTCAAAGATCTGCTAGAAATAAAAGACGTCCATCATGGTCGTACAATATGTTTCTTCAGTATCACACCATGCCTCTTCCAACCCTTTTGTTTCTTTGTCATGAACTCATAGCTCTATCCCCTATCCATTCTCTACTTCTCAATCATTATCACACTTACCCCTGATCATCTGTTAGAAATGAAAGTGCTTTATCATGGTTACACAATTTTGTTTCTTTAATATCACATCATGCCTCCTCTAACCCTTCTATTTCTTTGTCATAAACTCATAATTCTATCCCATATCCATTTTCTACTTCTCAATTATTTTCACACGTGCCCCATGACCATGTTTCTTCTTTGGCATGCATATTGACTACCCAAGGACCATGCACTTGTCCTCGAGCTTCAAAACAAAAGGAATGTGTAGAAGTTATGGAAAAGGAATTAAATGCACTTGAACATAACAATACTTGGGAGTTAACGAATTTACCACTATATTAGAAAGCGATTGGTTGCAAATAGATTTATAAAACTAAGTATAAATTTGATGGATCAATAGAAAGATATAAAGTTAGGCTAGTAGCTAAAAAGCTGTAGTTAAATTGAAGGGGAGGATTGTTATGACACATTTTCTCTAGCTACTACACTTGATACTTTTCATATTCTTATTGTTGTTATTGCTTCTTGCTCGTGGCTCTTTATCAAGTTGGTGTTTGAGTAAGGGTATTCTCAATCCAAGAGTGATTATTCACTCTTCACTTGTCACATACCTACTGCTCTTGAATTCTTGTTGTATATTGATGATATGCTAATTACTGGAACTGATTCTTCTCCTATCTCTTATTTGAGATGCAAATTACATGAGAAGTTCACTATACCAACTCGCTTTTCTTAGGGAGTAGAATTATGCTAAGTAGAGGTCGAAATTTTGTTGAAACAATGCAACTTTATTCTTGACATATTAATAGATGTTGGGTTATCTTTAGCCAAGCGCATGCATAACCCTTTTCCTTAAGGTGTTGAGCTTAACAACATAATTGGTGAACGTCTTAATAAACCTCCAGTTTATAGGTGCATACTAGGTAGCCTTCTTTATCTTTCTCTTGCCAAGCCTGATATCTCTTATGTTGTTCACAAGCTTAATCCAATTTATGGCCATCCTAGAACATCTCATTTGTAAGCAACTTTTCATCCTTTATGCTATCTCAAGGGCACTCATTCACTTAGGCTATTTTATTCTTCTAATAATTCTCTTAATCTTATTGGGTATTTTGATTTTAATTGGGGATCTTGCCTTATCAATCAGAAATCCTTGAGTGGTTATTGTGTTTTGCTTGGTATTTTCTTGATTTCTTGGAAAATAAAGAAGCAACCAACTATTAGTACCTCTACAACTGAAGCAAAGTATTGGAGCATGGCTATGGCAACGGCGACTAAAGAGCTAATGTGCGTTTTCTATATTCTTCATGATCAAGGCATTTTAGTTTTTGTTCCAATCAACTTGCGTTGCGACAAGTCTGCCTAAATGCTTGCAACTAAGCAGGTTTTGCATATTAGGAATAAACACATTGATATTAATACAAAATTTAGTCAAGATTAAGTTTCTAAAGGTTTTCTTAAAATATAGCATGTTCCATCCAAGTTGTAACTTGTTGATTTGCTTACCAAGCCTGTTAATGAGCTCCATTAGAAGTTCTTGTGTGGTAAGTTAGCCTCCAAGAGGCTCCACCTTAATGTGGGGTTGTGAAGATACATGTGTATTTTGTATAATTTGCCATTTGTCAATTATTTATTGGTCTAAGTTGTTAATTGAGTTAGTTAAGTGTTAAACTTCTGATACAAATCAGTGAAACGAAACAACATGTCAAGGAACTGCTATATTCTATCTACAAATACACACATACTTTTTCAAAACTCTTCTCTGTTCGTGTTCACAACCCATAACAATAGCTAGTTTTCACTTTTCATTATCAAATTCGATAAATTTTACACCTAACCGTGACTATTTATTGCATCAATATACTTTAATAATATAAAATGTATAGTTTTCTTCAAGGTGGATTAATAAGATGTGTAGTTTGAAAGTAGCTTCAATTATACTAAACTTTTTGGTTTTCCCAACCTATTATACTAAGTCTGCTTACTACCTGGTTTTTTTAATTCTCTTTTATCTTTTATGTCTCTATAATGGCGGCTGTATATATTTGCTGAAAGGTCAATGCAAAAAAATAGCTTCTATTTTATCAAATTTGTTTGCGAAACTACTATCTTGTATTCAGCTATTATATATATAATTAAAGGACAAACACCCACTTTTAGTGTATTCCAATAACATTTTGAGATAAGTAAGACTATATTTTACAATATTTAGATTGATCATGACTTCTTTAATATAAATTAATAACTTTTGTTTAGTATGATTTGTAAAATCTCTATGAAAAAATTGAAGAAACTATACAACAGTTTTGTCAAACCCGTGTATAAGTATAATTTGCTCCCACCATGATTTTGAATGTTTTATTTATCAAAAGAAAAAAAAGAAATATATGAGTATGCAAGGAATAAAGGATACTTGTTAAAAAATAATGGGAGGATGGGTTAAGTTTTAAGCACAGGGAAAACTTTAGAGTGAATTTTGTTTCGTAATGGTTATATTTCACAAGTTGGCAATTACCATTTGCACCTTATGAATGGACAATTATATTTCAAATATTATCTTATTTATATTTGTTTCATATATTATATCAAGTCCTAAAATATAAGGTTTGACGATTCCACCATATACCCATATATCTAAGCATGGACCTATTAAATCTCATAATTTATATACATAATCTGCATAAGTATAAACATCACCATGTAGTACACAACCGTGTGGTTCATATGAAGGTGACTCGTTTGACACAATCAGTAAGAACCATATTCAGCACTAAAACTAGAGGTAAATACAAACTTGTCAGCAATTCCAACAAACCAGTATAAACAAGTAAAACCTATTCAATATCACTAACTGGGTCCATATCACCTGCACGTAGAAAAGAAAAATAAAAGGTCCCACTAACAGAAAGGAAAGCGCTTATCCATACTTTCACTTGTAGACTTCCATACCAATTCAACAACTTCGTCCTAAATCCGACAATTTCCATAAGGTTGCAGGAATCTAAATAACTATTTAATCGAGGAGAAAAATATAGAGATAAACCTGCCTCAATTTCCAGAAAGGATTATTTCGAGGGAAGTCTTCAGGATGAGAAAAAGAAGAAAAAAAAAATTAACAAAAATCTTTAATTTTTCTTTTTCTGGTAGTAGTTTCTATCTTATTGGAATTGTAAGCTTGAAGTAAGTAATTAAATGGGGGAAAAAAAATAAAAAAAAAAAAGATTCATGGAGTTTTGTTTAATCATTCGTTCTAGTCCTTCAATAATAAAATTAATTCATTAACTTCAATTAAGAGGAATATCTTATTACTAGTATGGCAGGTTTATTTGTCCAATGAATTTATTGGAATGTGTAATAGCTTTTTGCTTACGTGTTCTTACATATTATTGGTTTTACATGTCCCTACATCTCTATACAGGAAAGTTTGATACAATTCGCAAGGCAGCCTTGACTATCAATCGGCTTTCTTTCTGCTGAGTATTTTAGGCGTTAACGACGCAAAATGGGCCATCATACACGAAAAAACGTCCATGATTCCGGCTGTTGGGCTTGGCTTCTCGAGACCGTGACTGAAATCATAAAATACTCTGAAAACAGCTCTGTTATTAAAATATAAGAATACCAAGATTATTGCCATTAAACCTTTATTAAAATATATCGGAATTCAAATCTCTTCTCCCAAGTTATAATATAATGGTTAAAAAAAAATTAAATATAAGAATTTTTCGATTCTTAGAATAGGATAATCAAATGAATTAAAGATAAACTAAGAATTGTTGAATATATCCATTGTGTTATTCTTGATATATAACTGCAATATAGAGAGACACTGTCATGTAATATTTTGTTTTTTATTTTTATTTTTTTTAATTAAACAATTCTATATATATATATATATATATATATATAATTACAACATAAAACAAGCATATAAACAATAAATGAAGATGATCATCTTAAATTTATTTCTAATGTTCTTGTACACTCCATGTATTGCCTGTATGAATGCTGAAAATCAATTCCCTATTTTACGTCAACTGTACGCCCCTAATGACTGCTCACTAGACTCATTTTCTCCAAATAATCTATCCAATTTGGCTAAAACTCCTACTAAAGAGGCAGTATTATAAGTACAAGCCTCGGTTTGAGCATAGTTATGCCTTACATCATCAAAATCATCGTTTAAATCGGGTCCACCCACAAGGGCTCCAATTAGGACATTCGGGTTAGGATCAAACCGACCATACCAATTATCATAACCCTGTGTGCACCCGATAAATCCTCTATTTTTCCGATACGACACAATGGATGCCCCCCTGTGATGCACCCTTAAAGGATGCTTAGGTCCATATCCGACAATATAACTTATAGCCCTTGGATTATCACCGAGAATGTAGTCAACCTGGGACTTTGCTAAGTGTAGAAGTTGATCCGGGCCCACTGATTCTCCGCTGCAATCGATGGTTTGATTTGTGGATTGAAGATAATCTGAGTAGAAAGATAGAAGGAATGCTGCATTTGATACATATTGCACGTTGTTCCATCTGCGGGTGTACAATAAGCCTGCTGGGGTGCGTCGCACGTTGGTTATGTTGTTCTTGTTGAGACATGCACAAATGTAGTGTTCTGCCTTTGAACGGTATTTTCTTAGTATACGCTTTTGCTCTCCGGTTTTACCCTCCTTTAGCAACTGTAATGATTAACATGATTATTATAATTAGGTAAAAATCATTGAAAAAGAGTATAATAATCTTAAGCAAAGTGCTTGAGGACCATCGCGAGAATTAAATAGAAATAAAAACATTTGTAAATTTTGTCTTACCATTGTTTAAGGTGAACAGGTAATCCTACTGTACAGAGTACTTACTAATTACAAATTACAAATAAATTTTTGAAAATTATTTTTATAGTTCGTAGAAAGTATTTCATTTATTAGTATCAAAATAGGATATATGGTATAAAAATAGAGAAACTATTCTCTATCTCTTTTTCTATTCTTTTTTCGAAAAATAATCTTGAAGATTATTGTAATGCTTACTCTTAAACTTTTTGTTTACAAAGTAGTGATATTTTTTGTTTTTCTCTTTATTTTTGGATTCTTATCTAATTATTCATGATGTAATCCTAGATGCAAATAATAAAAAAACAGGTCTTTTTTTTTTTTTACTTCTTTTGATTCATTTGTTAATGTTCTTAGGATTGTTATCTATTAACATTTTTACCTATTGCACATCTTTAAATAAAAATAAAAAAAGGGTTCGAAAAATTTGAAAGATAAATAAAATAGCAAATCATTAACAAAAAGAGAGGGATTCGAACCCTCGCTACAAAAAACTTATACAACGGACTAACAATCCAACACCAGTACTTTACTTCATCAGGTAGGTAAAAATGTCACGTAATAGGTTCTAGATAAAAGTTTTACAAAATTTACTTTCACAAGCTAGGATATAGGTATTATGTTAAGGTATCCTATAATCATTCTAGAATCTATACTCTAAAAATATATAGAGTACAAATTTTTTTTAGGAAATTCTACATCCAACTTGTAATAATAACTAATGACCTTTTTTTTTCTTTAAATTAATCCTACAGAACTCCATATGAATTTCTTCTTTCTACATATGTATTATGATGTTGAAAGACTAGCCAATTTTGAGATTGATTCAAAACCCTTATTTCTTTTATTAAATGTAGACATCAAATTGAACGCACCAAATGCATTGAATTGTGGAGAAAACATGACGAATGAAGTGTCGCATTTAAACGGGTGGAAGTGGTCGTGCTATAAAATTCAACGCCATGAGATTCAATTGAAACACTGAGGGAGAAAAAGGGGGCAGGTTCCATTTACTATAATGGCCAATCACGCAGGAAAATCCGCATGATGATTTTACAACTCTTTTTGTATGCATCTTTATGAAATTCTTCAATGTTACGTGAGATCCATTAAATAACACCGTGTTTTCCAGAGAATATGTGACAAATGACAGACAACAGGCGATGAACTAAAGTAAATATAAGTACCGTTTGGTTATTGAGGACACTCCCTTTGGAAATCTTAATTAAGTTTTTATGACAATTTACTAGTAAATATAAATTGTGATTAGTTGTAAAGACATGATTGAATTGGATAAGACAAAAAGAACTCAACAGAATAAATATAAAAAAAAATTAAACAATATAAATTTATTTATATTTACTAGCATTTAGTTGTAAGGATGTGGTTGAATTAAATAAGAAAAAGAGAACTAAACAGAATAAGTATAAAGATATTATATGCTTATTATATCATATTTAGTTTATACAATATTTGACATAAAATTTATATTAATTAATTTAATATTATAATATGAAAAAATATTTTTAAAAATATACCATTGATTTTTTTTTTCCTACTATAAGTCACTGATATATACAATTTTTTGAGATTACCATACCTGTAATTGATATCCATAAAACATTGGTTACGACAAATATTGAAAAAGGTATGAAAAACGTCTTTTCACAAAACAAGTACTTCTATAATGAGGAAAGATACTCATATAGCTGCGATATTTTATATGTATGCGCATACCCATTATTTTTTTTTTAGTGTGAACAATCCTCAAAATACATGTATATTTAATAGATAGATTATAAATTCAAAGGGTACTTGAATATGGTTAAGACTATTATAAACTAATAATATGAATACCGATCGTTTAATATAATGAAAATCGGGCTTAATTTCCCCATTCCTCAAAGTTTTAAGAAGGTACTTAGTTAACAAAAGAAAAAAGAAACGGTGATTGGATTTGAGTTGGGATTAATATAAAATTTTGGTGTCATGTCATTTTTCAATTTAAATTGGAAAGTTTTTCAAAAACTTAATAGGTTTTTTGGTAATATAATAATTATTCTTATTTTATATCGTAGTGTTTGATTGTGCAATTCTTATAGTACTAAATTAGATAAAAAAATTTATCCAATATTTGATTTATAACTTTGTATGATGACCGGACAAAAATTGGATTTATAAATTGGACAAAGGGCTTACAGTTTATTCCATTCATACTATGATATAAAAATAAAATTTATTGGGTAAAAATAAAAAATATTTTAGCTTGTTAAAAATACCCTTCTATGTTATAATATTAAGTTAATTAATATTATTTTTTATTAAATATTATAAAAAATTTATTTAGTTTATAATATAAATAATTAATTTTTTAATATAAATTTTATGACAATTACTAGTATGGTAATCTCAAAAAATTGTATATATCAATGACTTATAGTAGTAAAAAAAAAAAAAATCAATGGTACTAACACGTCAGACCAATAATATTTAAACATTTGAAAATGAAGAAAATTGTGGTAAAAATTCATGGCACATTAGCCCACTAGTATTAGTGTGACAATCTCAAGATCGACTAATATGTATGTCTAGAAAAGTAAAAATGGATATGCACGAGAAATGATAATGAATGGTGAGTGGGGATTAATGTTTGATGGCATACCGTTGAAGCAATAATTTGAACACCAGCATACTTGACATCCCAGCTGAATTCAGTGATGGCCCAAGTGATCCCACCAAAAGATTGAGCATTCTCTAACACATACTTGAAATAATACTCTTTCTCCTCCTTGTCGGTGGCTTTGTAAAGCCACAAAGCAGCCCACAACAGCTCATCCTTGTACCCACTCACCGACGGGTAGTACCCTTTCACCACTCCAATACTATCATCATATTTCCCTCTATACTTGTCACCAAATTCAAACAACTGCACCACAAGAACCAATACAAATACTTTTATTTGGTTCTACTTAAAATTACACAAATAATATATTAGAAATATATCTAAAAGTCGCAATTCAGTGGTTCCATGAGAGCGGGGTCTAGGTTGGGATGGTTGGGTCTCCAGTGGGGTAGGATCTCGTTGATAGAGTATGAAAAAATAAAATAACTACTTGTTTGTCTTAAAAGAGAAAATGCAATTCTACATTTGGTAGCTATAAAACTGTTACAGAATAGTTACACTATGTACCAAACATAATAATAGCCTTAGAAGCGAAACTTAACTATCTTATGCCACCTTATAAGCGTCACCAAATATAATCTAAATATAGCTCATACCTCTGCTATTATAATCTCATCGGAAGTATTTGGGCAAATTTAAAAATGTAGAAATTTATCTTTACGTTTATTTAATAATGTACCGATACTACAGCAATAAATTGGACTACTTAGACATATACATCCCGAGTAACACCATATATTAACAATATATTTTAATGCAACATTATAAGATACATCATTTTCTCTTTGTCTTCTTTTTCCTACCATTACAAGACTCTAGCTCAACATAGACAACTTAAGAGAAAGATGACATTAGCTATTAGGGGTTATTTCAATTTTTAATTGATTCTTTGGATTGTGTCATAGATAGTACGCATATCATCGTCACAAACTTTTCATATATCATTAGACTAACAAAAGAATACCAATAGTGTCCATTGAGGTTCAATTTATCTGGAAAAATTATAAATAATGCCTCGTAAACTTTCACTTTGATAGGAATGTATCTCGAACTTATACAATGTGATTTTTCTTAAAACTCTTATTAATTAATAATATAAAAAGAACATTTATTTTTTTACATTAAAACAAATACTGAGATTAAAATTTATGCAATGTAGTAGGATTACACATTGATAAGTTTGGAGGTAGTATATTTGCATAAAGATCAATATTTGAGCATCATTTACAATCTTCTAGACCAATCTATAAGTGATTAAGGTGTATTAATTAAATACATTGTGTAATTTTAAATTATATCTGTGCCAATATCGAAGTCCATAGGTGATTTGTATTTTTTTTCAATATAATTAGATCCAGTTTAAATAGTTAACTTGGATATATAAGAGAGTTAAAGGTTAAAAGGGTGGATACAAGTTCAATCAAGACTAGATCAGAGTTGGATCGGATCAATTTTATAATCGAATCGAATCGAATTAAATTAAAATATAAAGATAACCCAATATTGACAATACTAATTTTTCCTGCTTATTTTATTGCTTGATAAGCATATTGTACTGAATGGATGAAAGCAAGAGTCGTTATAATTCATATATGAAAAACGATGAGGGCATTAAGTTTGTTATGTCATCTTATGAATTTAAGACGTGTAAGCTATTTTTTGGTCCAGAACCAGGATGTATCTTAGCTGTGTTTTGGGTCTGTCCCAATTTATTTCCTAAATTTATATATGATACAAGGGAGACTGTTTTATTTTAATTTCCATGTCTCATACGCGTGCAACCTTTGGACCATTTTCAAGGAAAGTCTCCCAATTGGCTAAATTTCCTAGTTTAAATATAATATTGACCAACAAGACAAATTTTAAACAGAGTTAGGTTAAGGACACCAAACCTTATATGTGGAGGTTGTTTATTTACTTATTTCCCCTACCTTCTTTCAACAAGTATATCGATATAAATATCAGTTTTGTTGAATCCGAATTGACCCGTATAGTTTAACTCATTCGATCTAATCATTTAATAGAGCTAGTCCGAACCAATCATTGTTTAACCCTCGATTTGATCTAGTTTATCATTTTAATCCTTTAACTCTCTCGTATATTTTGATAAAAAGTGCACAAGTAGATTAAATGGGTCATTCTAATCTTTTCACTTTAGCTTATGGATTAAATAGGTCAACTTGCGAGTTAAAGGCATAAGTGAACTAAATGAATCAATTCACACTGGCTTACTTTGTCTATCGAATTAAACAAGCTAGGTTCATTTAGCTCATTTTTTAAACAAATTAAAAATACTTAAGTCTAATCTGCTTTTTAAGAGAGTTAAATGGGCCAACCCACAAGCCAAAATTCGTTTACATACCTCCAATTCAAATCAATTATTCGAGTAGGGTCTAATAACATTAATAACTATAGAGTGATAATAAATGAATCACTTAATGGTATATATAAATAAATAATGGTAACATGTAAAAGTTTTTATAATGATTTAAAATAGTTTTTCTAATATGATTAGATATGTATCAATATTTCATAGCTCGTTTACTAACTGAATACTACCCATTATATATAAGTTTTAGTGACTTTCTTTTTCCGTGTATTAATTAAGTGAAGTTTTATGAGAGTCAACTAAAATTTCTGTGTAAGGTTTACTTATGAAATAAAATTTTCATATTAGTTGAGCTAGTAAGACCCGGTGAGAGAGTTATTAAATTACTTCATGCAAAACCCAAAAAAGGGGAAATCTAGAAATATTTGGTTTATAACTATATATTGGCTGACCTAAACCCAAAGTTTTGGTGAGAAGGATACCAAAACCAATCATATATACAATTTTCTTTTATATATAACAACCTCATTAATTAACGTACCTGTTGTGCATGGTGCAATAGTAGGCGAGAGTAATGTGGATTTGTTTTCCTAAACACAATGGAGGACGCCGCCATCGCGGCTGCCGCCTCCGCCGCCACATCGGATCCCGGGTTTCGCTCATCCACCTTGTAGGCCTGTCGCGACGTCGTCATATCCTCCGGTCGTTGCCAACAGTAGTGGTCTGTGTCTCCGTCGCCAACCTGAAAAATCGTACTAAATTTCACGATTTGACTTCAATTGACAAAACAAATTAAATACTCGAAAATAAAAAATCTTAATAAATATTCACATATCTCGAAAAAATTCAGATAACGGCCGGCGACATTTATTTTTTTAACGTCGTCTATATGTGATCCGCTACGGCCTTTCGCAACAATCGCGAAAAAGTTATAAAAACACAGGATTAAAAAGAAAAAAGAATTAAAAAAGAGAGAGAGAAGAAAAAAGAAAAGACAAAAACTGCGTTTGATGAGTTTATATTCAATGAAAAAGCAAAAAAAGAAGAAGAGGGTATTGAGTGTTTAGTACTTGAACCCAAAGAACGCTGGGGTGAGTATGGGCTTTGGTGAAGTAATCGGTGCCCCATTTGATGGCTTCAAGAGCGTGGTGGAGCTCGCCGGCGTCGGCTATTTGTGGGCCGTATTCGATGACACCCCATGAAAGCATCGTCATGGTGAAGGCCATTGGGAGACCAAATTTGACGTTGTCACCAGCATCATAGTACCCTCCGACTAGGTCAACCTAGACATGTAATGTAACGTGACCAAATAATAGTACATGTCCAACGACATTATTGCATTCATATGGAAAAATGGAGCGAAATGGGCTCACCCCCTGTTCAAGGCCATCGGCGAGGCCGGAATCGTGGCGCCAGGTGGCACGTTGGTGGTGGGGCAACCGACCGGAGCGTTGGGATTCGAAGTATAGGAGGCTCTTTGAGAGTGCATCGCCGTAATCATAATCAATGGATGATTCACATAAGGAGGCTCTGGTTGAGGAGAGTAACAGAAGAAGAAGAAGAGCACATAAATATTGGTGAACTATTGTGCACTTGGACAATGTCCCCTTCATTTTTGCTCCCTCTCTCAACCTCTCTCTCTTATATTTATGTGTATATGTATGTATGTATATGTATATGTATGCCTAGTCAGGTAGAAGGAAAATAGGAGGGAGGCAGGGGGTGCTGTGGCAGTCAGAAGAGAAGGGAATGTTATGTTTTAAGTAGTTCCAGGTAAGACAGTCGTCAATTGATACTTTATTTGGGGAACATATATATTTGCATCTTTAAACTTTTCTTTTTTAGATTTTTTTTTTTAAATTTATTCATAAATGTTAAAAATTTCTAAATTCATAAACTACTTTATGATATAATTATGGTATTATCTATTTTCTTAAAGTTTTAATCATTTACATGATACATGACAGTATAATACACCGTCTTCTAATTTATTTTGTCGAATTATAAAATAAATTCAGATCTTGTCTAAGGAAAAATATTAAAGATTGTGAAGGCAAAGACAAAATACTTGTCCTTTCTACTCCCTTTTTAAGTAGGAAATAATAAATCCTTTACCAATTTTTTGATATATGACAAATTAGGTTCTAAGTCCAACTTCTCTTTAGAAAGGATTCCAATCATATAATTTTGAAAAAAAAAATATTGATAAATATATATATATATATATTACATTATGAGAGAAGGCAAATATATTTGAGAATATCTTCAATGGACTCATATATATATGAATTGATTAGTAAAGAAAAATAAAAATATTTAATATTATAATTTTCATAAAATACAAATATAATTTCTTAAAAAATATATACTATCACTATAAATATCAAAATATCATTAATACTTGATCCCTGTTTCATATGGTGTGTATCTATAACAAGAGCTCATTTAGTCATCATTGTGGTCTTTTGCTAAATGTCGTAACTTTTAAATATGGGGTCAACGGTTTTTTATTTTTTAATTTTTTTCTGATTTGCTTGACTTGACCCATATGAACAAGGAACAAGAGATGCTAAAATCTTCATTATAAATCCAATAAAATATAATGACCAGCAAAACAATCCCATATGTCATAAAATGTGAATCTTTTTTTATGGATGCTTCTATCTTCAGCATATTAGAATCGATAAATAATTAAAAAGAGTTTAATTAAGCTTACGAGATTATTAAGTTAAGTAGTATAAAATTCAACTTAACTAAACAAATTACTTGAACAAGTTAAAGCTTATTTTATCAACCGTAACTCAAAAAGGGAACTTAGGTCAATATTAATTGGAGTTTTAATGGCTTACAAGTAAGTTTAATTTATTTATACTGTTTGGGAACTTATAAGTGATAATATAATTATATAGTTTTTTTTTAAGGGTATACGATGGAAAATAAACAAAGGTAAGTTATGATCCAGTTCATTGCTGTAGTTATTACTGCAGATAGAGAGGTGACTTTGGAGAAGTAACGGTAGGTAATCCTAATACACAGAAACTGAAATCGTCTTGCTTAATTCATTTTCGGAACTTTTTTTACGTTAATAATTTAGTATCAGATTCTCTTTTATGGCCAAAAGAAAATTGCTATAAAGATTTTGCTGATGATGTAAGGGCAAAGGGGAGGGAGTCAAAGGAAAGTACAGCTTTAACGCGGTTGCAAGCAGCTTCATGGTAGGGGAGCGTCATTTCATCATTAAAGTTCCTGTTGTATTAAATCTTATTATCGCTTTAATGATTACAAAATAAACTAGATTATCCAATTGATAGGATCATATATGTGTCTTCCGTAAAATGGGTTAAACCATAACTTTAATTTTTTTTTTTGTTTAAATCACTTGAAATTAAATAACTTTCAAATTTTAGGGAAAACAAAAAAAAAAAAAAAAAAAAAGAAGCCGCTTGAGACGGTTTTTACTTCTTACAGTAGTTATTATCTCAATGACTTGTTTTATTAGGATACTATTATTAATATTTTACTTTCAATAATAATGTTTTACCGTAAAGAATTCTACAAATGATTCAAATTCATATATTATTGCTTCCTTAATGGAATGCTCCAAAGAAAGTAATTATTTCATTTCCACATGCCATCTCTAACCTATTTCCGAACTACCGATTGCAGCACTTTTTTCCATAAAGAAATCCAAATTAAAACCAAATAAAAGTAAAAACCATATAAGTTAAATTTACTTCCTTATTCTATATATATATATATATATATATACACACACATACTGATATAATTAAATGGAATTTGAAATTTTTATTTAAGATGGTCAATCAAATGACCCTTTGGTGCATTCTATACCGCCCATCTACAATGGATTACATTTTGGTGTCCACATAAGTATTTACACGCAAATTATATTTAACTCATAAATACTTACATGAACACCAAATGTAATGGGCATATATGTATATGTATATATGTGTGTGTATACATACATTATATTATACATGAAAAGAGTGAATAATCATTTAGAGCAGTAGCATCTCTTAATCTCTATATTAAATATCCTTATCATTAAAAAAAAATACTATTTATCATCTCTTCAAGGAAACCAAAAGGAGAAATGTGAGGTGTGTTGTAAAATCAAGGCTGAAATCCTTGATTAGGTGATTAGGCCATCGATATTTGTAAAACTACCTTGATATAAATTGGGACTTTTGCAGAGAAGTTTTCAATGGGTCACACTAGTGGTATGCAAATACTAATGCAGACTCTGATAGTGGATTAGTTGGGTGATGGTTGATAAAAGTGATGAATCCAGTATATGATTATTTGACTCTTTAAACTTTAGGGATTCAAAGATCCAAAATTTCGTTCTTATGGTTCAGTTTTGTCTAGAACATTGGTTTTGCTTGTGCTTTTTACCTCCTTCTAAAATATAATAACCAAGTCTATGTTTGTTATACTTATTTGGTGGATTACTCTGTCTTGCATTTTAATATTGGAATTTGGAGACGATTATATTCAAAAGTTGCAATAGTCAATCTGCTGCGTAGGAGGAACATAAAATGACGTTGGTCGCATCTTGATGATCTCAGGACGTGACACAAACATCAAATAACATAATACTTTTCATGGTAATGAATCCACTTATAAAAATACTAGATGATATATGAACGTGATAAACTATATGCTTAAACACTCAAAATGTTTTCTCAAGGTTCATTCATCATCATCCATCCATGTATCCTAATTATCACTTTTAGAATTCTTAAACATCATATGCGAGTTGCCACTTAATCTTTTCTTGGAAATTTTATGTTATTGTTGGCCAAAAAAATAATAGAAACAATAAACATGAGAGCCATCAGTAGTATAAGGAAAAAGAGTTTTTCTTCTAGTCTTCATTAGAAAATTACATAATGAATTAAGCTCCATAATCAATATTTATATACCATGTACTAATAAAAGTAGATCATATTTAAAGTACAGAATTATAGATAACAAACTGTTATTCTTTAAAACTATAATATTTATGTTAAGGTTATTATAACTTAATGGTATGAATACTAATACCATTTTTTTAATAGGATGAATTAGATTCGAATTTTCTCTTCATGCTATAATGTAGTTTAAAAAGAAAAAAAGAAAAAGAAAAGGAAAAAAAAAAAAAAGAAGAAGGAGGAGGGAGAGTGGGGTAGGGACGGGAGTGGGTTTGAAGACCACAGCCTTTAGAATTTGTTAGTTAGTCCATACGATTGTTCTTGGTTTGAGAGAAGAAATTGTATATATTAATATAGTAAGTAATTGTTTCCAAAAACGCGTTACTTAGTATTCCATAATTCAATTAAGACAACTCTTTCAAAAGGATGTGTTCTTATCACTATGGTTGTTGTGTGTCGAGCTGTCTTATCAATTATATTTATTCTTAAGTTTTGGTAAATGTAGGTAATGAAACTCGAGGCGACTTGTTTTTTTATCGAGTTTCCCATATATTTTTTTTCTTCTTTCATTCTTCTTCTTCCATGCGAGTTTCCCAAAATCGTGGCTTTCAACAGGAAGCGGTGGTGGGGGACCGCAGTAGTGGTCAGTTTTTGGTGATGATTATTAACAACCATGCAAAAATGTTAATCGAAAAATGATAATTATGATTCTTTTTTCCATTTCTTCATTTTTCATTAACATTTTCTCTTCCAGTTAACCATCATTAAAGATTGGCCGCTTCTTTGACCTCCCACCACTAACTATGCAAAGAAACACCGGTTACAATGGTAACTTAAAAAAGCTATCGTAATATTTAACATTTGTAAAATGATGATGTATTGATCCGGTGGTCCGATCGCTATATATTCTATATGACTAAACTAATAAAAACTTTTCGATGCTTAAGTTAGCTATGAAAGGAAAAAGAGAGAATATTTGTACCGTGCTATTTTACTAATTAGTGCACCTAGGAGAACGTGGTTGTCACATCTATACTATAGGTAGTTGTCACTATTAAGAAGTTTAGATACTGTGGGGACTTAGTTATAGATGCAAGGGTCACTTACTTACTGCGTGTAAAGTCTCATTACACGTGATTAGAAAAATGACTTGAATGACTTATACAAGATAATTGAGAGAGAAGGATAGAGAGGAGAAATAGATAATCATGATAAGACTCTAACACATAAAATAACAGATGAAAGAGTATAATGACATGAAATTCCACAATTGATGAATAACAAGGTAAAATTCTCGAGATATTTAAGTGTTTAATATTTAAGACAAGATTCCAGTAAAGTAACAGTGTTAATAAAGGTTTTTTGCTTGTCCAAATGAAGATGTGAATTGGGTATTTATCGGAAATAGTAATTGATCACATTCGTCGAATCATGATGGTGATCAATGGTTAAGATTAAAACATTTTATTAATTAATCTCAAGTGAGTTATTTTTATAAGTTTAGGCCTAAATAAATGCTTTATTTATTATTTTAGTATAAGCTAAATTAAGAAAGGTTAAATCGAACGGACTGATCCAATGAGCCTTACTACAAGCTTACTGTGCCAAAATTTTCCTTGATCATTTTGAACATTTAGATTCAACTTTTTGAGCCTCGTCACCTTAACTCAAAGAGTCAAACCCAATTAATTAATAGGCTTAAAGTCAAACTTGAATTTAGTCCTTTACAGGTGCATAAGCCATAATGTGGATATCAAACAACATTTAATGAAGAAAGAGGGAGAGCAGTAGGGGCATCGAAGTCTCTAAGTCATGCTCTAAGTAATTAGCAAGAGCTCAAGGGTCAAGGTTAAAGCTAAACATTAAGCTTAGATCTGGAAGGCCGGAAGACAATGGAGTCTTCAAGCTCTTAGGCCCAAGAGGTTTGGCTGACCGAAGACATTAGCAGGAGTTTCAAAGGACCCAAGGAGGTAAGGATGGAGAAGTAATTGAGGTAGGCCCGAACAAGCTATATTGATGCTAGATAAATCAAGCAAAGCACTCTATTAAGCATGATCTAAGAAGATGTGCTGAGGGGACTTGAGCAAGTTACTTGACTTGGGCTAAAGTGAACCTATGAGAGGGGTGCTAGTCAACCGAGCTGCTAAAAGGGGCTAGGCTATCAACTTGAAGAAGTGCTCGAGGGTATCCAAGTAAAGGTAGGCACTTGAGCTTAGGCTCATAAAGTTTTGATTGTAACATAACTTTCTAAAGAATATGAAAAACACTTTTTCAAGTACTCACTAATATAAGAAATTTATCCCTTCAAAACTTTTTATTTTTTGTTTTTCCTCATTTCTATAATTTTATTATAAAAGCTAGTAATTTTCCTTTAAGTTGTACCTTTAATTACTAGTTCGTAGAACCATTCCATTTATTAAATTTTCCCAAAGTACAATAGAAATAACAAAAATACTATTCTATTTATAAATACCTTTTTCTAAAATCTCTCAAAAGTTCATAATTCCAGTTAAAATATTATATCATATATTTAAAAAGTTTATAACTTTCCATAGTTCTATAAAAATATCCTTAAAAATGTAAACTATCTTTTAAGTTCAGTAATCTACTTTAATTCCCAATTTCTTACAAGTTTGTTGATTGGCTTTAGTTCTTAAAAAAGTTTCAACGATACCTTATGCTCCTGATTTTTATATTTAATTCTTGTAAAGGATCTTAAATCTTTAAAACTTCTCATTAAGTCATAAAATTCTTTAAACTTTCATAACTCCACTTGGCAAATCTATTGAAAAGTTCAAAAAGGTTAAATATCCATATAATTCTAATAAAATTTGTAAAAGGACTTAGTTAGTAACTCCACATAAATTATTGCTACACTCTGATGTTCTCAAAGTTGTTTTATATTTTAAACTTTATATAAAAGTTGGTAATTTATCTCACTTTGTAAATTCACTTAAAATTTTTTTACCTTGAAATCTCAATATATCTGTTATAAGTTCTTTAGTTGGCAACTTCACCTATTTTATTTTAATTCCATTCTAATAACTATAAAATAACTCGAATTTTATCATTTTCATTAAGTTTGTAACAACACTAAAAAATAGGTAAAATGTTCGACCAGTGTTCGTAATGATAAACATTTTTCAAATATTCGAGACATTTTCTGTAAAAAAAAATTGTAAAACCTCCGTATTCTTTTTTCGTAAAAGCACTTAAATTTCATAATTGGACAGGTGACATGTATTGGAAAATTGACATTTCCTTGTACTTGCGATCCGGTCACATTAGCCTGGAAGTCAAATAAAGAAATGGTCTCTTGTGAACGGAACTGTATTACCTAATGAGAAGAAAACTAGATAGTAAAATCCATAAGGCGAGAGATGAACTGAAAGCGTTGCACTATCTTTGTCCAACTACCGTCATTTGCTCCTGGATGGATAAAACAATTATATTCCGCCATGAATAGTTTCACGAATTGTTCAAAATGAAGGAGACAATTCCGTATTCCATGAAACTTCACGATCATACCTGGACTCACAAATCATCAACTTGGACACTTACCGTGTCCACTTTCCCTTTCTTTCTTTCTTTTTTCATTGGCCGAGTGTAGACTTTAATCGGTTCAATAGCATGACAAGTAGGTATATTGTATATATACCTTTGGCTCTTACCCCAGCTTGTGGCAAAATCTTCGGTTAATAGACTCTCTCGGCGGTTTTTTCAAAAAGATGAATAATTTAAGCTTTATGCAACTAAATAGGATACAATATATCTCTACGGATAATTTTTTTCAAAAATTTACAATTATAGATTATATAGAAAAATATTACCAAAATACCAAGTGCTAATATCGCATTTTAATATTTAATATATATATATATATATATATAAGATAGCATCAATATACTAAAAATAATATCATATCTTCAAAATATAATATAAATTCAAATGTATTTTTAAGAATGTCATATTTTCAAAATATAGCATATATCCAAATAAAAATGTCGCATTTTAAAGATTTGATACAGTATTGATATTTTGATAATATTTTTTATATAATTTATAATTATAAATTTTTTTAAAATCTTGATGATAAACATGCAATATTTTCAATTAAATAATTATGATTTAATTAGAATATCTTAATTGTTTTAATGGATTAAACAAAACTGAACATTGGCGAAAAGTAATTATATCGGTGAACAGTGATTAACCCCACCATCTATCAATGTGGTAAAATAGACATTTGATAACTCTCTTAGATCTTCTCACTATTCAGACACTCTTACATGTTTTCTTTTTATCTTCTTCCTCTCGATTAACTAACTTATTCAGATATCAAAATTGCAACATCGGATAATCCCAATATCTCATAAACCTAACGTTTTCTTAATCTAATTTTTGTTCACTATTTATTTATATATTTTTTAATTTTATATACTTAAACTTGTTAGTAGACTTAATCGGCTCGACTCGACTTGACTCGAGCTTAATCAATAAACGAGCCAAGCTTAAACCTCAATTTTAAAATCAATAGAAAGCTCGACTCAAGCTCGAGATCAATAATTTTTAAACCAATCAAGCCTGAATCTCTAGAAGTTCAACTCGACTCGACTCGACTCGTTTATAATTCTATTTTCACTATTACAGATTTGATTCAAGACCAACAATCAAATTTGACCATCAACAAATAGTAGTTAATTTCAAAAGAAAATAAGATCTAACTTTAGGTATGTTTTTAAAATCAATGGGAGACACAAGTGCCTATTCAAAGTAAGGCTACTTATAAAAGATATATTTTCGTTACGACTTTGGTTATTATATTTATGTATATTCCAGTGGTGAAACATCATTTTAGTTTCATCGAAACAATAGCTAACTAAGCTTCGTTGGTATCCAATTAAACTTATTAGCTTTAAACAATGCAATTATGCAAACTACTTTGATGATATCCAATCACTGGACATGGCTGAGGAATGGGGGAAGATAATTAAGATATGATTAGGAATAGATACATAGGGTGGCTTGGGTGGTAATTTAGTATTATGGTGGCATTTAATTACATAATTTTTATAGTGCTACATAGAATAAAAAAATTTACTTAGTGATTAAACAAAAAACTGAGCTAATGGACTAATAAAAAAGCTCAGATTTTATCACATTTATACCATAATACAAAAACAAAATTTACAAGAAAAAAAATAAAATATTTTATATTCTCAAAAATATCCCTCTAAATTCATTGTATTTCAAAAAATATAAAAATATTATTAAAATATATACTAAACAATATTGAGGAAATAAATGTCAAAAAAGAATAATAAGTCCAATACTTGCATATGCCAAATAAAAGATAATACAAAATTTTATATTTAGTACTATATAAACCAAATTTAATACAATAAGCTTACACCATCTAGTTTTTTTTTATAGTTATCTGGTCCAGTTCTCTTTGTGCAGTCCAATTATATCCTTATAACCAAATACTACTTATATAATAACACATACTTAACTATTTAATCTTTATGAATACTATAAATTTGATAAGTAAAAATTCAATTAAATATGATATTTAATAACATTAAACTGTAAATACAAAATATGACATATAAAAGTTTAATTGAATGTAATATTTAATAACTTCAAATTTTAGATATGAAATTAGAAAAACATGAAAGTTTAGGTAAAATTTTTCACTATTTCTCTTTAGAATAATCATTTTCCTTAAATATCTTGCCTCCATGAAAATTCTGGAAGCTCTCTAACTATCCATTAGCGCTACCCGCCGACTAACTATGATAGTTTCATATAAAATATCAAGAGAGAAGGTGAATTGATATCTTTGAACTTTTTAAAACTTTTTAAAACTTTTTTATCATAAAATAAAATTATTTTTCTTAATAACTTAATTTAGTGAATAGTAATATTTTAATTATTCAATACACAAATAATCAATACAATTAAATAGCACAAATTAAAAAGGATAAAAAAGGAGAATATCAAGCTAAGGATTTATAAAATTTCAGCCTTCAGCCTTCAGCCTTCAGCCTTCTACCTACTACTCTCTTTCAGCTCTACTACTAGAAACCCAGTCTACTTCACCGGTACCATTCCACTTGATCCATTATATCAAAATCTCGAAAAATTTACAAGTATTTATCACACATGGACTTCACAATATTTTATTCTACCTATCTAGCCTTTCTATAATCTAAGTTAATTACAAATCTATAGAATATAATCAAACTTCTCTTGATCCTCAAACAATAAATAATGCTTATAAAATACAAGCAATGACAACAATACAAGTCTCAAATAATTTTACACTAAAACAGAAATGATAATTGATGAATAATTTGTTTCGGTTCAACTCTCTGAAAATGTATCTAAGAAACTTTTTATACTTTTTCAAAAGATATAATTTCATCGCGATTTAAATGTAACGAAAATTTTCTTTGAGATGTACTTGACATTTTAAATCCTTTCTTCTTTTATAATGAAGTCTTCCAACAGCTAACTTGTTGAAGATTATCTTCACTTTCATGTTTATCCAAAAAATAATTATTAGAGATAATCCTTAAATATTTTTTAGGGTCTCGGTATTTTTAATTTTAAAATCAACTCTTCTAATCTTGTTTCGGTCATATACTTTGATTAGCAACCTCCAGATAAGCTTTAGATTTAAACTTGAGAATCCCACAAAATCCGAATCAATTTTATCCTTATCTATTCTTATATATATCTTGATTTATCCTAAAAAAATTAATTCGCTCAAAATAAACTCCATGAATTCTTAATTCCATCTTAAGTGAAATGGGATTAAATGTATTTTCTTAATACACTCAATATGGTAGAGCTAAGCCTAGTTCACTTCAAATATGATATTTTGTTATTTTTCAACGTCACTTTTCCAAACCAATTTTCTGAAAAGTATTGATTTTCTTTTCTCTAAAGTCTCTGAGCAGATTTCTAAAATACTGTATCAATTCTTCTTTATAAAAGCTTTTAAAATATTTTCTGAAGATTTTCATACTAGTCTTTTTTTCAAACGATTCAGATCTTCTGAATAAATTTCTCAAAACAACTCAATTTGCGATCTTTTTAACTTTTTAAGAACCCCCTTGAATGTTTACATTCTTAATGATTCATTAGCATTCATGTGTTTTTGTTATCATTAGAATATATAAAAGATATCTAACATTCTCCCTCTTTCTTATGATAATAAAAACACTCTTATAGAGCCAAAAACAAAATCAAATTGAATTAATATCCAACAAACAGTAATTAAAAAAAACTTCTCACAACCACACAATAAACATGTTGTTTAGTAACTCAAATGTTTTTTGTTTTTCTCTCCTTTTTTGTCATCATCAGAGATCATTGATTAACTCTCCCTTAGTTTTTATAAACAAATAGAATGTGCAAAATGAAAAAACTTCATTGAATAACAAAAAGAACATAACTAAGTCTACATAAGCACCATTCATCAAAAAAACAAAGGAAATCATAAAAAAGTTTGAATGAGACAAAGATCGTAATCACAAAGCTAAGACTAAAATACTAAAAAGAGAAAGAAAATCATTTCTTAGATCTTTTTGTTTTCTTCTTATCACAAAGTTTAAATCTTCCAAAATATGTTGTAAGCCTTGCTAGGAGAAGGATTTACCATAAAGAAAGTTGGTTCTTTATCAGACATAGGTGTGTTTTAAGCTGGAATTGGTGCATAGTCTTCTCTTGTGGAAGCAATAAAAAGAGTTTCTGTGTTTTCTTTTGGAGGTGTCTTTTCTTCAGGGTTCAGTACAAGAGTAGCAATTTAAGGTGATGGAAATTTAGGATCTGAAGCTTATGGGAAGATGACAACAGTTTCGTCAAAAGTTGGAGCAAGTATTGGATCAGTGTGATCGGTTGGTTGCATAGAAACTACAGGGGAATGAGGTTTAAGTGGTGTGAGGTGAGAATCTAAGACAGGAACTGTTACACCCCGAAGTCGCAGAGTCGCAACAGTCCCACCGTATAAACCATTCTATGATAGTAACTAGCCTCACAGTGCCTACCATAGACTACCATAGACATGATCTACACAAGGCGTCAACGATTCCTCGCTTTGAAGTAAACAGTCTGAATAACAGTTATACTACAATTATAATAAATATTACAAATTTCTAATAAACATAAATAATTATAAGTAAGTCTACAAAACTTTCCAAGAAGTTTCACATAAACATAACAGTTCACTAGATTACATAATAACTATGAGTCTTTCATCCCTAATTACATGGTCACTCTAGTTACACATTATACTAAGTAACTTGATCCTCACACCCCTGGATTCAAACGGACTAACCTTTGGGTAATTGTAGGGCGGCATAGTACTTGAGGTGTTCAGAAATTAGAACCTGCAAAAGGATCTATAAGGGTATGAGCAACTACAGCTCAGTAAGTTGAATTGGAGACTCATGAATGCATACAAGCACAAACAGAGTTATCAAACAATTATTTTCATGCAATGCAACAATCAAGTGTCATCGCACAACGTAGTCCGGTCCGTTGTGAAATTAGAGAAATTTCACCCGCTCCAATCCGGGTTGAGGAGTTCCATGTTATGCAGTAGCTCACAACCAAACCTAGGCTTATACAATGGAGACTTCACTCCGCCCGCGACTACCTTCGAACCATTGACTTCACCCCCTCCGCGACCTCCTCTCCTGTCACTTAGTTCGACTGATGATGAAGAAGGGACCATTTTGCAATCCTGCGCTATCCCTTTCGAAGGGGTCAATATTTGGTTGGAGAATCCTATGATCCCCTAACGGGTTGCAATGCATGACAATTTCGGTTATTATGGTCAACTAAGATTAAATTCTATTTAGGGTGTTCAAGCAATTTCATACCAATTCAATCAGTCACAAATCACTCGCAATACAAGTTTCAGCACGAATTCAAGTACATCAAACACATACGTAAACTACTTACAACCACAATCATATACAAGCCTAAGTCTCCGAGTACTACAAAACTAATACTCTAGTACAATAAGCAATAACCCAACTTACTTGAAATTGCTCGATCGCTGGATCCCTTAATTGCAAGCTAATGTGTCTCTAAGTATCCTATAATACAAATAGGTCTTTTTAGTACTTATAATTTATGGTTTCATATTCTAAGTTATATTTTAACTCATTTTTTTCGTATATACCTATTACGTTCTAATGATTCGTTGTACTCTATTTCGATGTTCAAATCCTAAATGAGATTTTAAGTTTTGATTCCTAAGCCTTAAATATGCTCGAATCATAATGTGAAATTAATCACATTAAGCTCGAGTGTCCAAATATCCTATTGGGTCGTAATTTGGTATTCTAAACTATTCGGTACATACTAACCCTAATTGAGGTATCAAATTTATTCCCGATGTGTGAAAATCTTACATTTTAAGACATTTATTTAAAATTAAATGTTATTTCAGATTTATTATTTTTCTGATTTCTATTATAATATTATCTAAATAACCTTATTTTTTTAGATTTATTAATTTACAATTTCACATATTACTAATTTCTTATATTAATTACCTAATTTCCTAAATTAGCCATAATTAATACTCCAAAGGCTAGGATTAGGGTTCCACTTCAGAGATTAACATCCCTAAACATCTAATTAATATCTAAATCATTAATTAACATCTTAATCACCTAATTAACCCCAAATCACCTAATTTTTCCATCATTTTAAGGCTAAAAATTAACTTAAAAATTTTGAAAATTAATTTTAAAAAAATGACTTCATAGTACTGTTCTACATCATATGAGCATCCTACAAAAAAAAAATTGAGCTCTAAACTACACTCCTAAGCCTATTTATTTTCCGTTCTAATCATGCTCGGTTTTGAACAATTTATTAAGAACCCTATATTTTCAGACATAATTAAACTAAATAAATATTTTCCCTAAATATACATACAATAAAACCTCAGAATAACAAGATTCATAATTTTCTGGGCAAAATAACTAATTTTACAAAATTATTCAAAAATCGGGGTAAATAAAGAACTAACCTGTTTAAAGCTTTCTGGCCGTCCAAGCCCGGTCCAAAGTTGTCGGCCGGCCTAAGCGGTGATTTTAGTGTAGGGTGGTGGTGGTGGTTCGGTCCCAGGTGGTGGTGGTAGGTTTGGTTCACTTGCCTAATCTGCACAGTTTTCTTTTCTTTTTTTATTTTCTGGATTTTCTCTCAATTTTTTCAGTGTTCCTATTTTTCCCAAATGTTAAACTGTCCAAATGACTTCTGTAAATTTTTCCCCTATTTATAGACGTTTGTTGTAATTAATATGCATTAATTTGACAAGACTTTGCCCATTTTTCTTGATTTTTGGCTTTTTGGTTGTCTAATTTTTATTGGCTGATTTTTCTTTTGCAGATCTAGACCTACCACGACCTGATTTGGATCATCTTATCCCCTTATGATTTTTCCAAAATTAATTTATAATTTTCTTTAATTATTTACTTAGTTTTTGGCCAATTTAGGTAATTTCGTGTATTTTTATCTACACGTAAATATATGTGGGGTACATGTGAACATTCCTAATTATTATTTTGGTCGTTCTAAAATTTTTAGTATACATATAATCTATCTCTAATGATTTATTAGTTATTATATTACACTTTTCGCCTTTTCGGTAATTAGCAATTATTATGCTTAAAATTTGACAATTTTATAGTCTCCTATTTTATTACTTATTTTCTTAAATTTAAGTTTACGGGATCATTTTTACTAATATTCCTCTCAATAGTTTATAATTTAGGTTTGATCGGATCCTTTAACCGATCGCTCTAAACCTTAGATTCTAAGTTCAATCCTACAGTTACTTGGCTTAACTTTAGGGATTACAGGAACAAATGATTCGATTTGTTTAGGGGGTTTAGAAGGAAGATCGGCAGGATGAACTTGGTCATCAAGATTTGATTCTATAACAGTTTCTCTTACTTAAGCTTTGAACAAATCCTCCATTCCTTTAATCTGATCCCTAACTAACTTACCAATAACTTTCTTAATTCCTTTAGAAAGTTGTTCAACAAAAGTTAAGCTTTCTCTTTGTTTAGAGGGAACAGATTGTATCTCTATACTTTCTAAGTCACTATCTAAAGGTAACTCAAATGCTTCCTTGAATTTTATACCTCCTAATCTTTAGACCAATTTTCCTTTTCTTTTTGGTTCCTTCTTAGCAAGTTCCTTTCCTCGCTTCCTTTTCTTTTCATTATCCTTATCTTTAATTATAATTACCATTTTTCTAAGATTCCAAGGGTGAATAAAAATGCCTCCATTATATGAATGCCAAAGTTTGTTATTCACATAAATCCTCATTTGTTTAAAAATTCTTTCTTCTAGTTTAATAAGGTACAAAAGACAAGTTGCTTGACCTGGTATTTTTAATTTCTTGAACTCAAAGAGAGACATCAATAAATTCCCATATGGCCGAACATGCAAATGCTACCATATGTGTCTTATTCACTTTCCTCTTTCCTAGCATTGCCAGAATAACAAGTACATCTTCTCTTATTATAGAGATTGTGATGGGAATTAGCCTCCAACTATATCTAAGGCAAGGTAAACCTTCCCGAAGCCGAGACCTATCAATGCTTGCCAAGACCAAACTGAAGCTAGAAGGACGAAAGGTAGAAAGGTAAACACTCAACGTCAAGTCTGTCGTCAACCAAGGTGCCAAGATACCACAAGATCGAGCACTTAAGACCAAAGAACCACTCGGCACAACACCAAGAGACTTGTATCGACTAATTCTAGAACTCGGCAATTATTGGCCAACCTTTCTAGTGTTTCGGCCAAACACTACAAGACTTTGAGGACTCTTTCTTGAACCCATACGTCTAACTGCCGAACCCGTTCAGTTTGGATACTACTACTTCCCAAACATGCCAAGTGACTGCATGCCGACTCCCCTTGTAAAACGCATAGTTTTATATTCTTATACATGTTTTCTTTTATTTTATTTATGGGCTAATTCTTTAGAGTTTAAAGCCTTGTACATTATTTACAGTTTTGCCACTAGGGTTTAGGATTTGCATGTAAACATCAAAATAGATAAACAAAAAACAAATAGATGTCAATATACCCTAAGATTGTGGTGAACCATTTCATTTGAACTGGTTAGTGAGTTGCATTTAACCTTCATTTGAATCCCAAGCAACATTTAGTATTCGTGAGTTATATCGAACCCTATTTCGAGCTCAAACCCCTGATTGTGTTTATGTCTTTGTACGTGATATCCATTCGCATTCACCATCAAAACTAACCATCTCACTTCCTGTTTGTCATACCCATTTTGACCTATTTCAAGATCCGCTATTATTCCTTCAATCCGTTTTAGGTTGAACTATACTTTTTAGGTAACATAAATGTGTTGATAAATTTATGTAAAATTCTAATTAACAGCTTAAATTCAATGCTGAAAATATCTCTACCCATACTGAACTCTACTCCATCATTTAATTCTGTGAACACATTTTTCTTAGTCATTTGCATAAGTTCTCATCGTCTTGTATTTCCTTAATGCTAAAGTATTTCAGGATATCTTTCTTTGATATTTCAATTTTTTGACCTAATACAACTGACTTTCACACTTCTTCATTCTTATTATCGAGTTTTCTATAAAACTCATCTACAAGTTCTCTATATATAATTCCTCTCATATCAACTAGACTATTCAAACCTAACCCATCCAAATACTCCTTCCAATAAAAACCATTCTTTTCAAAAAAATTTAAATCTGGATAAAAAAAAATCTTTGATACATAGATTTTTACCTTTTATTGTGTATCTTTTCTTGGGTTTGTCTTTTGATTTTGAGGAGGGAATTGAAGTCATTGCTTTTGATGACCTTTGCACATCTTTAAAAGATTCTGAAGTCTTCTTTACTGAGGTGGTAACCTTAGACTTTTCTGGAGCCTTCTTCAGTTTTTGTACAGGAGGCCGTTCAAGAGAATCTTTTTCAAATTTTTCTTCGTATGGCTTGTCTAAAGAACCAAAGCCTTCAAATTCAATAACTTTTTCAGATAAGCTTTAGATTTAAACTTAAGAATCCCATAAAATCCAAATCAATCTTATTCTTATTCTTATCCTTATCTTTATCCATTCTTTTATATATCTTAATTTATCTAAAAAAATAAATAAATTTGCTCAAAAATAATGCACATGGATTCTTAATTCCATCTTAAGTGAAATAAGATTAAATGTATTTTCTTAATATACCTAATTTAATGGAGTTAAACCTTATTCACTTCGAATCTGATATTTTGTTAATTTTCAACGTTAATTTTCCAGACCAACTTTCTGAATAACCTTCTGAAAAGTATCATTTTTCTTTTCTCTGAAGTTTTTGAACAAGTTTTTGAAGTGTTATACTAATTTTCTTTTATAAAAGCTTCTGAAACACTTTCTAAAGATTTTTATACTAGTCTCTTTTTCAAATAATTTAGACTTTCTAAATAAGTTTCTGAAAATAATTCAATTTGCAATCTTATCAAATTTCTGAGAACCCTTCTAAATGCCGGCATTCTTAATGATTCATTAATATTTATATGTTTTTATTATCATCAAAATATATAAGAAATATCTAACAAACTACAATGGATGGGCTTTCTCTCTCTTCTCTTCTCTCTACCTGCTTTTGTTCTATATTGCAATTCAATTCTGACATATCCTTTAGTTGTAAAGATTAAACAAGACAAAAAGAACTGGATAAAGCAAATATAAGGAAAATTAAATAGTATAAGCTTATTGTAACATATTTAATTCACATAGTACAGAATAAAAAATTTTGTATTATCCCTTATTTGGTATATATAAATACTAGACTCATTATTATATTTTTAGATTTATATGTTCAATATTGTCTAATATATATTTTAATTATATTTTTATATTATTTGAAATATGGTTTGAATGGATTATTAAATTTATATAGTTAAACAAATTATGTATAATATTAAACAAAAAGTCGTAGATTTACTAGTTATTAAAAATTAATTTTTATATTATAAAATAAATAATTTTTCATAATTATTTAATAAAAAATAATGTTAATTAACTCAATATTATAATATAGAAAAGTGTTTCTGAGAAAATAAGATAATTTTGTTTTTATCCAATGAATTTTATTTTTATACCATAATGCAAATGAGACAAAATCAAAGTCTTTTATTTAATTCATCGGTATAATTTTGTTGCTAATTACCAAGCAAAATTACAAATCAAACATAGGAAAAAAATTTTCAGGTATTTTATAAATTTGTTTTATCTTTCTCATTTATCATTTAAACTGCATGTTTTACTAAATCTACGGCAACTACTTGTACATACATACATATAAGATTATGCCTATTGAAAAATTATAAAATCATATATCGTGCAAAATGTACAAAATTATAACAAAACACCCAAGTTCTGTAACTCATAAAACTACTTAGCTGGCTTCATCCCAAAAAAAATTAAAACACAACAATTAGGTGACCTAAAAGTGTAGTCAGAAAAGATGTCATTAATTAAGTTATTGCTACGGCATTTTTCAGCAATATACTTGTTCCAACTAACCGACGAAAAATTGTGAAACAATTACAAAGAAACCTTACTTATTTTATAATTAAATGGAAAATCTAAGCCTTTTGAATTAGTCGTAAACCTTTTAAAGTATGGATCGTTTTTAAACGGTTTTAAAAATAATAGCGTACGACACTTATTCAGAACTAAAAAAAATGTTACATATTTCAAAGTCACTCCTATGCTTTACGAAAAATCAACTATATTAAAAGAGTGCAAGATTTCTTTATTTACCCTTTTAACAGGTCGTCAAGGCACTTGACAACACTTTCCTTAAAAACAATTGCAACTCAATCATTTTGCACATATAGATTTATAGAGTGTGGTGTAGCTACAGATAAAATAATAATAATAATTGAAAGGTTTTGGAAACGATCGGAATAGAAATTAATTGAACATTTAAATAGGTCTAAATCTTTATTACAAAATTCAAAATAACACGAAAGGCTTAAAGACAATATGGTAGTTATACCCACACAATTAGGAATGACGATTATTTTCAAATTTTCTTATCCATATGAAAAATTACGAATGCATAAGAAGTGCCTAAACTCTCTCTTTTGAACCATGTTACCAAAAATTCTAATTCTTTTACATTAGAACCTCAATTTATTGGAAAAAAAAAAACGACAAATAAGCGACTTTGTCGCAATGCTTTTCATAATATATAGATTTATAAGAAATCAAAATTAGGATAACCAGACGATAGTATTGGAACTCGGCATCTGCTCAATCCTAGACCTGGGTGTACCCTACCATACTTAGCTCAGCAGGCTCTCCATGACTTGCAAGTAAGTTCACAGCATCGCTATAATGTATTTTAAGGTACAAAAGAGTACGGATCACAAATTCCTTAAGGAACGATATTAAATATAGCAATATATTATGTTTTTAGTTAAACATATAACTCAAGCTCATTTCCTATTAGAAACCCTACAGCGTATCTTGGTTAATATATTTCCTTGTTGCCTTTCATTTCTTTTCCGAATGACATTGTTTCGTTATAAACAACCTACTAATACTGAAAAATCCTAAATTCACTTCATTTCATAACACGGATTAAACACATCTTCAGTCGGATAATTTACTAGATTTAGACAACATACTTCTTCATGGAAGAACTTCACAAACCACCACACAAGCTATTGACAGCAATCATGAGAAGTTAAGATCAGAACCCACTGCAAAATCAGCAACTCAGGTTCTAGGAACATTTTTAATAATCCTAAACAAAGTACTTCACTGCCTGCAAGCGAAAGGCTAATTGCTGCTGCAAGTAATTATGCCATCGCAATAACACCTCCAGTCTGGTGAAGCATAGCATCTATCTCATCCCCATCCTCCATTTCCAACTGCAGCCACAAAAAAGGAGACTATCATATGTAACGTGGTAAACAGCAATAGAAAGGCAACTACATAATCCCAATCACATGCATAATAAGTCACACCCACCGTGTGGGGGGCACACCGCATGCACATGCACATGCACAAAAGAGATATATATACCTCATCTGGGGTCTGCTCTCCCCGGAGACGCCGACCAACAAACAAGAAAGCAATAGAGTTGATATCAACAGATTGCCGATCACAGTAGGCATTCATAAGCTTTTTCAATTGAGTGCTTCTCTTAATTCTGAAGAACACCTCATTTCCATCCTGCATGATTAACGAGAGCATATCAGAAATCCAAATATTCATCAGTTATTTACACTGCATAAAAAGGGTTTTGTTAACAAGTACCCTAGTTCACTTGTTAAGGTTACTTGAGAAAATATGTAATTTTCTAAAAAAGTACAATTCCACGCAAAAGGAAAATGCATCAAAATGAAGAATGTTTCTTCTCTTATAGTCTCTGACATGCATTCTCAAGAAACCTGTATCACTTTCCACATAAAGAAGCAGCTGATCCATATTAAATTGCCTAAAATCTTGCACACGCAATAGCATATGAAGATGGCTTTATGAGTCATTTACAAAGATCCTGGGAGTTAGAGGTATATGATTTTATAACCCCCAAAAATTATTAATTCTACAACCCACTACAGCATCCTCGCCATCATATATTTCCAAGGAAGTAGCAAAGACCAATTCTTTAACAAATACAATAAGAACCCATTGCTCTCAATTATCATATAAAAATTTCCCTGGAGATCAAAGTTTGGAGATTGAACCCACTGAATAATATTTTTTTTGGGTAAATTTCAAATACACCCCTTTATGTTTCCTTCATGTGCACATTACCCCTCTTTATCTTTAATGTTCAGACACTCAAAACTTTAAAAGAAAGTTCTCCTCGGTCCCATAATGACCATTCTGCACCTTGAAAAAATTATAAAAAATGGATTTTGATCTTATAAAATTATTTTATCTAAGAGAAAGATAGTGAAGTAGGTTTTAAAAACATATTTTTTAAAGATTTGATGATCAAAACACTCAAGTCCAAAGATAAGAGAGCTAAACGCACATAAAGCGAGCATAAAGTGGACTATTTACCAACTTACTCTTTTTTCTCCACACATGCCCTTGTAACTTTTCAAGGAAGCATTGGAGACATATTCTATACCTAGAAAATCGAAGGAGATTATGGATGACTAAGCTATAATAAGAAGAATAAAACCCACATTGACTGGTTGTTAACTGTAGTTCAGAACACCTGTGGAGAAATCAAATGCTTCTAACACTAATTATTGAAGCCCATGGCATATGAATATGAGTAGTGAGCAACCTGCTGGAACTAATATAGAATGGTATGAAGAAAACTTGCACACTATAGTAAAGTATGATTTTTGAAAGACATGCAAAATTTTCATAACTTAGCGCACTGGCCAAATAGTCAATAATAGATGCTTAATATAAAACAAAATTAGTTTTGAATAATGGACTGCTCAGCCTTCAATAAAGAATGGAGAATTTGCTTGTTAATAATAATAATAATAACCACGAAAATTATCAGCAACTATCAACTTTTGGAAAGTAAGCTTGGAAGCACAATTGAAATATGGAATTATGACTAAGAACAACACGAACTCAACCACTAGTGCACATGGCTACTGGCAATTAAGCTTTCTCTTTTGAATTTCAAGAAAAGAGTTTAATGGAAGGATGACTATCTAAATATTGTGATGATGCCATATGTCAATCATCTCCAGAACAAATCGAAAGACATACTTATAAGATATACTTGCACATGAGATAGATCTCAAAATCCCCTAAGTACTTCTTTAGATCCATTATTCATGAAAACAACATGTACCGTTTAGAACAAGAAAGAACTATTAGCATTTCAAGATGATTAGTTTGTTTCATAACAACAACATTGCATCCTTTGAAACTGTCAAACATTCCATGATCCTTGAAAGTTTCAAGATAAGCCCATTCACCAATTCGATACTTTATATGTATAGGTTATATATCACAATGCTTAAACCTGTTCAAAAAGGGCATGTCTCTTTATTAAAACAACAGCTTCGATTAAGCAGCCTGATATATTTTCCTTAAATATGTATTTAATGTGTAAAGTGCGAACAACTTTATGTAGAAAGAAACTGGTTTCATAAAGTCTTCCATGCTCTATCCTCTCCATTCATGTAAATACACCATTCCTTCTAATGATGATGTTTGTTAATTAATGGGAAAAATGTTCGAAAAAAGGAGGACAAATCTAAAAAATTATGACAAGATCATTACGCCAATCATCTCCGGATCAAAAGTGTCAATAGCGTAAGATATAGTAGCACGTGTTGTAGATCTTTTAAGTCCAAGAAATACTTTCTTAAATTCATATTCATAGAGACAACTAGAATCTCTGAACAAGAAGGAAATACTATTAGCATACCAAGATGATTAGCTTATCTTATGACATTATTGCATCTTCTGAGAATGTCAAATAAGCCATGATCCCCTTAGTTTCAAGAATGCCTATTCACTAATCCAAAACTTTACTTGTAGATGGTCATATAACACAAACACACAACGCTTAAACCTCTTTGATTAATGCATGCCTCTTGTATTTGGAAAAAATCTTACATCAACTTATGATAGTATGAGCAACATGAGCTAACAAGTGCCATCATTAAACAGCTTGGTTTTCTTTTTTTAGGGAAGTAAAACCTTGGTTTTCTTTCATGCATGATTATAGTGTAGAGTGCAAATAGTTTAATATAGAAAAGAACCAAGTTTTATAATGTCATCCATGCTCTATCCCTCTCCTTTAATGTGCATAAACCATTTCTTCTAATGACAATTCTTATTAACTTATATCTTTCATACCATCCATAAGAATGTGATTGGGACAATGGGCACCATCTTCACACTTGGAAATCAAAGTCCACCATACTACCCTAAAAATAGAATGGGAGATCCCCAACAAAACAATCCCCACCCAATTTTGTATTTTCCTGTCATCCTTCTAGAACAAAAACCTTTCAGCTAAACCTGGTTTCTGTTCCTAGAATCCAATTCAATAAAAAAGAATGGTCATATTATAAACCTATTGTTTGGTGAAACTAAATAAATGAACAGAATCCCATTATGTTGATTGGTCAGCTTTCATGCTCCTCAAAATCGTGTGAACATAATGGTAGGTGGTAAAGGTGGGTGGTGGTGGTATGTTGGTGGTGTGGGTGATGACATAGAAAGAATATTTTTAGTAATTTGTATCTTTAAGGAAAAGGAATCCTAATAATATGTTCAATAAAGGGATGGGATTCCAAGAGTAGATTTCTGTTGGATATTATGGATTTCAAACAAAATAAAATCCCAATCACATAGAATAGGATTCCTCACAAACCAAACCTGGCCTTAGAGTTAAGATCAAGGTAACTCTTCATAAGTTATTAATAATATGAATGTGAGATGAATAAAATTTAACCCCCCCTTGCCCCACCACCTTTCTTCAATCGAACCCTGGACCCCAAACCCGCCCACCCCACAACCCCCAAAGAACCCCATCAAGAAAACTGAACAAACAAAAGAACCCTATCCCAAAATGTGTAGTTGTCACACCCACCGAACACAATAAAATGTGACAATTTTCACTCACGGGACATATATGCCCGCATGTTGATGTTGCAAGATATGCAAAAAAGGAAAGCCAACCCCCACATTTCCTTTCCCCATCACCTCTCTTCGATTACCCTAAAAAAAAGCCCTATCCCAAAATGAGTAGTTATCAGCCTCACCCACATAGTACAATGAGACAGGCGTTTTAGTCGTATCAAACTGAGTATTCCTATACGTTCTAGTGAATACATTACTCCTCAACTATTATTGAACTTAAAACTAAGACCAAGGTATAAATTCACGGTATTTATAATAACGAAACATGCAAGGAAATTCAACCCCCATTTGCTTTCCCCACAACTTCCCAATTTTTCCATTCGACATTCGTCACTCTTAAACCATCTACCCTAGCATCTATTAAAACACTAGACAAAAGACTTCGATCACAAGAATCTACCCTAGCATCTGGAATCTTTACTTAAAAATCATCTCTCTGAAACCTAAGAACAAAACCCTAAGTACAGACACCAAAAAGGATGCGACTTTTCACAGAGAGATGGAATCACAACTAAAACCCCGGTTCCAATAAACAACGAGAAAGAAAATGAACATTCAACATAGAAAAATATAAAACACGAAGAACACAATCACAAAAGCCCTAATAACAAAAACTCAGTCATAAAAATAGCAAGAAAGACATATATATATATATATATATGTGAGTGAGAGAGAGAGAGAGAGAGAGAGAGACCTGGCCTTTGACTTTGAGATTGATGTGAGCGGATTGATCGGCGGGTTTCTTATCATCGTCCGGGTTTGTCACGCCCGACATTCTTCTCTCTCTCTCTACGTACTGGTTACGGTTGAAATTTTGGCACTTGGGCCGCGGAATATGCAAACAAAACCACAGCGACGATGATAAAAACTTTTCTTTTATTTATTATTAAAAGACTTGTAATGACTCATGAGATTATCAAACGGACGGCTGGGATTCAATGGGACGGTTCGGAAAGAATGTTGGTGTTATCTAGCAAATGTATTATGGTTTATGGAGTTTCTAGTTGGTGATGGTGAATGTGTGGTGACCGGTGGTTCGGTGGGGATACTTGGGCTTGGGTTCGAGTCTGAAATGCTCAATGACGAAACCAGTCGACTATTTAGCAAAATTGGAATAAGATATTATAATAGTACAAACTTTTAAATGCATCCTTTCAAAGTTTGGATTTACATCGACTTAGTATTTTCTCTCCCAGTTTTCCTCAATCCACTTATCAATATTTAAAAATTTTATATATTTTTAAAATAACCTATTATATCATCATAATATCGTGTTATTTCTTATAATTTTAACCTTTACACATGCAATTGTATCTTAGAAGGGTAAATGAAGCGAGACTATGATAATAAATTGAAATAATCAATTTCCTTAAGATAATATATAGTTGTAAGAATTAAACTGGACTGAACAAGACAAGTATAGTAAAAACTGGATAATACAAACTTGTTATATCACGTTTAATTTACACGATATAGAATACAAAATTTATATTAAAAAACTAATTATTTATATTATAAAATAAAAAAAATTTATAATATTTAATAGAAATAATATTAATTAACTCAATTTTATAATATAGAGAAATATTTTTAAGAATGTAAAATATTTTTATTTTCATGTCTAATGAATTTTATTTTTGTTCCATAATGTAAATAGGACAAAATTTGGACTTTTTGTCTAATTCATCAATCCAATTTTTATCCAGTTACCAAATAAAAATATAAAGTAAACATAAGATAAAATTTTTTTTTTCAATCCAATACCATAAAAATTACACAATCAAACACTACCTAAGAGTTTATGTGTGATAGCTATGTATATTAATTTTACTACCTAAGATATATTAGGGAATTAAAGTTTAAGATCAACTTTAAATTGGGAATCGAATTTTATAGTAATAAAAAATCAACATCATATAAAGAATTGACATTTCAAATGGCTAATTGTCCTTATGATTTTGTTATAAAACATCAATGTCATATTGATTCTCTGACTTAACTACTCTTTTATTTAAACTTAACTTAAAGCATTAGTCGTTTTTTATGTAATGTTGGTTATAAAACATTTACATGGTTAGGCATTAACCGAATAATGGACATTATGATACCTCATGAATAAGTGAAGTCTCACATGGATTATGAGAAGATTGGTACCAATTCAAAAGGTGATAAATACCTTATCAATATAAGATTACAACTTTTAAGCAAAGTAATTAAAATGAAACCATTAATGTTTGCTAACTTAATTATTCATGGCTTTTGATTTGAGACGTTACAAATGATATCAGAGTTAATCCCGTACTAGTAAGTAGACGATTTAGATCTAACTCCAACATAGAGAAAAGGTCCGAGAAGAGCAAGAAGTGTCATCAAGATAGTAACTCTTGGCATACTTCCAAAATAACTTATAGGTAGTAGACAACTTGAATCATATATCAAAAAAGGAGAAGAACTAGACCTAATTGTAAGATCTAACGACGAGGACATTGTGTGCTTTTTAGTAGGAGGAGGGGAGGGGGTAAATTTGTGATACTTCATAGGTAAGTAAAGTCCCATATTGATTGTGGAAGTGATTAATACTAATTTATAAGGCCATAGTAGTAAATACCTCATTAACACATAGTTGTAACATTTAAGTTATGTGGCTGAAATATGTTAATTAGTACTTGTTAACTTAATTATTTACTACTTTCTAGCCTGATACATTACATGAATTTTCTATAAATTTCATAAATTGTATGAAGTCATATGTATATCTTGCAAAGTTAAATTTTGAGGATTACTTGTGAAATTTTAAAGCAACGGACTTTTAAAGATCAAAGAAGAACAATTTGAATAAAAACACATAAATATTAATACAAGTATAAAAAGCTTAAGTAGTAATTGGGTCTGGCTTAGTTCAATGTCATAGACTAACTCTTTGAGATAACGATAAGGATGGAGTCAAGCCCATTTAGTTAGGGATGTTTTAAGGATATCTTGCTTGATAAGCTTAGAATATAACCATTAGACCGTTTTGATCACTCTTAACTCTTCTCAATTGGTTTAAGGTTATTTATTAGGCTAAAAAAGATTTCTTAAAAATGATTATTGGACTTGGCGCTATGAAAAGTCCACTAAAACCTATTTACATTAACACTTTGTTTAGCATGAGAGAAAGAAATATAAAAAATAAAATTGGGGAGGAAAGAATTGGGAGGAAAATAATTATAATGGAAAGTATTACATTAAATGGGTGTTACGCCCTAAAGCGAAGAGTCATAACAGTTTTATTTTGCAAACCATTCTATGATAAAAACTGACCTTATAGCCACTATCTTAGACTTGATTTACACAAGGTGTCTATGACTAATCCATTTTAAAGAAAACAGTTTACAAATTAAATAAGTTATTTACCTAAAAAAGTATGAAAAATATATACTATGATTCAAATATTACAATTAATGTTTACAATATTTCATTATATTATATTACCCAAGTAATGCCTTATTTAAAAATGAAGATTCTAAAGTAAGAACTAAGACCTTAAAATATATCTGTTTTTCGGATTTATTTCCTTACTCCTCTAAGATGTAGCAATTGCTAGTTTTAAGATAATTATAAGGTTACTTTCTAATTAGCACTTGTAATAACATATATAGGAATATGAGCAATAAATTACTTAATAAGTTAAAACAGAGACTTAAAACTATATATCAAGCATAAACAAGATTATCAACTAATTATATTAATGTAACATTATAAGCAAATACCATCACACGATATTATTCAGTTCATCATGAGATTAAAGAAATTATACCTACTCTAATTTGGGTTGAAAAGTTTAACGCACATTTCAATAGCTCATGACTAAACCCAAACTTATACAATTGAGATGCCGCTTCTCCTATGACTACTTTAAACCCATTAACTTCACTCTTAGTGCAACATCTTCTCTTGTCACTTAATTCGACTAAGAATAAAGAATGAGTCAATTATGTTATCAAGCGCTATCCCTTTCGAAGACGGTATTTAATCAAAGAATCCTAAACATTTCCCCTAATAGGTTGCTATGCAGGTCCATTTTAGACTTATAAGTCATATATTTAATTAGGCCTAATTTAAAGTGTTCAATTATTTCACACAAATTTCAATACAGAACATCAAACTAGAATCATTCTATCAAACCCAAAAACACACACACACGGATATGTATACTGTCAACTATTTAATAAACACAATCAATTATAATCTCAAGCCTTTAAGTACTATAAAACAATACTCCATATAAGACCTACAACTAACTATTTGGAATTCCGATCGGCTAAATGATCCGATCAAGCCTAAATTATAAAGTGAAACTAGAAATATTAGTAAAAATGAATTTATAAGTTTGAATTTAAGAAAATAAGTAATAAAATAAAACAATATAAAATTTCCAAATTTTAAGTATATTACTCATTATTTATCGAAAATGTGTAAAATGCATTCCGATAATTAACAAATCACTAGAGATCAATTATATGCACACTAAAAATCATAAAATAACCTAAATAATATTTATTTGTACTGTATATGAATTTACATGTAGGTGGGAATACACGTAATTACTTAAAATATGCGAAATGTGTTAAAATAATACTAAATAATTAAATAAAATTCATAATTAATTAATGAAAAATAAGGAATGATCCAGATTTGGGTCGTGGCGATTGGGGAAAAGAAGAAAATATTTAGCCAATTAAATTAGAATAACAAAAAAGGCAAATTGGAAGAAAATAAGGCAATTATCTAATCAAATTAATATACAATAATTTCCTAAAACCTCTATAAATACCTCGAATTTTTCAAAAGCTCATTTTGGATGCTTGAAATTGTAGAAAATTAGAGAAAGGCAAAATCGAGAGTAAATTAGGGTTTTAGAGAAAATCACAAAAAAAACTATGCAGTTAAGACTTCTAAGGAGAACCTAAACCTGACAAGCAACTGGGATTGGATGGCCACCACCACCATATTGTGGTGACAACGCCCAAGTGGGCTGACATACTTATGGCCACCTAAATAGGTGAGTTCGATTTCTAGCCCGATTTCGTGTAATTTTATAAAAATAATAAATATTCTTAGAAAATTATAAATTTTGTTATTTTAAAATATTTTAGTATGTAGTTTTTAGGAAAAATATTATTTTGATGAAAATATGTCCAGTGATATATGGTCCTTAAGAAATCATGCAAAATCTAATATGTTCCGATTTAAAAATAAATGACCTTAGGAGTATAGTTTTGAGCCCAAAATTTTTGGTAGACTACTTAGGTGACATAGAACAATATCACGAAGCTCTTTTTTAAAAATGAATTTTCGAAAATTTTAATTAGTTAATTAAGTAATTAAATAGCTAATTACTTATTTGATGTACAATTATATGTTTTAGAATGTTGAAATATGATGAAGTATGATATTTGTAGCATTTAAGGTGCTAGATGTAATTTTTAAAGTAATTATGTAGTAAATAAGTAGTAGAGAAAAATAGTATATTTTAAGTTAATTTGGTAATTTAGGATAATTAGGTTCAAATCTGATTTGGGATGAATTTAAACATTTTGAAATATTAATTGATATTGAGAAATGGTAATTAGAGCAATAGAAATATTAAATGTGTAATATATACCTAATATGTGATAAATAATAATACGTAATTATTGAAATATAATAAATAGAAGATATTAGAATAAAAATTGATATTATACTAATAATAGAAATACATAATAAATCTAATTGGAAAACTTAAATTTAGGTAATTATATGAAAAATGTAAAAATTTCTCATATCATGAGTAAATTTGGTACACTAATAAGGATTTAAGTGTACCGGGTGGAATAAAATACTGACTAAGGGTAATTATGGCATTTGTATAATTGAAAATAATATGATTAATTTCACATTATGAGTTAAAACGAGTTTCTAGGGTTCGTGTATAAAACAGTACTTAGAAATTGAACTAGAACTTAATTTAGAAATCGATGTGGAAATAGAACCCAAACTTAGCCTCAAACTCAGAATAATTGTGAAAGATTTGAGAATTTAGGTAATTGGATATATTAAACCCTAAGCCAAAGATAACAATAAATGTCATAGGATAAAAACTAATCTATAACAATTGTATGAAAAATGAGACAACGTTGATATTATAGAGATGATTGGCAATAACCTAAACAAGTTAAATCTCGAGTAAACAAGCGAAGAATCCAAGTAAGTTGGGATTAATACGTTGCTGTATTTTTTTTGCTTGAGATTTTATTTGGTTGTGCTTGTTAGATAATTGGTTATGTGTATGTGCTTGATTATGAGTTATGCTATGATTCTGTTTGTTGTTTTGGTTTATATTGTATGAAGTGATCGATCACCCTAAACTAGATTAACAAAAATATGACTTATAAACATAAATCGGACTTGCATAGCAACCTATTAGGGAAAACCTAGGATTTTCCGGCCAAATACTGACCCTTTCGAAAGGGATAACGCTGGATAGTATAATGGATCCCTTCTTCATTTTTAGTTGAACTAAGTGACAAGTGAGAAGGTCACGATAAGGGTAAAGTTAATGGTTCGAAGGTAGTCGCGAGAGGAGCGGTGTTTTCATTGCACAAGCCTAGGTTTAGTCGTGAGCTGTTGCATTAATAGCAACTCCTCGACCCAAATTAAAGTGGGCAAATTTCTCTAATCTCACGACGGGCTGGATAACGTCGTGCGATGGCATTTGTTTGAACATACATTGCACCTAATACTTTAGTTGATAACCTTATTTGTGTTTGTGATATAGTTTTAAGTCTTCATCCTAACTTACTAAACTGTGGTTACTCACATTCCTATAGTGATTGTTACAAGTACTAGCAATAAAGCGACCTATAATCACCTTGACACTAGTAACTGCGAGATCCTGAGGAGTACGGATGTAAACAAAAGACCAAATCAATTCTCTAGTTAGATTTATTTTAAAGCTTTTAGCATTAGTTTATAAATTACTCAATTAAATTGTAATTAGATTGCTAGATCTTGTAAATATACTTAAATTAATTTAATGTGAATATTTATTTTTCTTAAATTCATAAGTAAGCAATTTATTTAATTTATAAATTGTTTACTTCAAAGCGGATTAGTTACGAATGACTTGTGTAGATCAGGTCTAAGATAGTGGTTATAAGGCTAACTTCTATCTTAGAATGGTTTGCACGGCGGAGTAGTTACGACTCTGCCGCTTCAGGACATGACACTCTAAAATACAATAATTTATTGATTTAAACTTAGTTGAACTTCCTGCTTGCTCACTTAAGATGCAACTCCACATAAGCTTTCGCTGATAATCTCTATAATACAAAGGTTATTTTAGTTCTCATATAACTAATATAAATAAGTTTTATTTTGTAATTTAGATTATGATTATCTTTATTTTAGGATCTTACTATATTTAGTGATTTAGGTCTAAGTCTCTTGAGATTACTTCTTTTGTTTAATCAGGTTTCAAATTTGCTTCTTATTATAATTTCGATTCAACTTTTAAATTAGGTTATAACTTATCTTTTTTATTACCCTTTGTTTGTAAGTTTTTCAAATACTTTTTGACCTTTTCCTTATGGTTTATTTGACAATCATAATCTTTAGTTTAGGTTTTTGACTTACTGTCAATATACTTTATTAATCTTAATTTTGATTATGCTTCCGAATTTAATTCTGATATAGGAATGATCTGCATTTGAACGTAATCACTTATACATGTATATATATACATATAAGCTTTTAATCATTAGTTTTTAGTTTAAAATTATAATCTTACTTAATTGTTCAAGTTCTATATCTCTTATAACCAAGCTATCTAACTATACTTAAGTATCCTAAATATCTGCTTTAGCTCCTCACCAATATTTCAATCAGTATAGTATACTATATTCTTAATTTAACTACTTAATTAGCTCCCACCATAAGAGTACCTTACATTTTCCACATAATTTCCTAAATTCATAGTTTAAATCTTATTCATATAATATTCATAATATTGTAACGTTATCAATTTTAACCCAATATTTTTTACTTATTAATTTCCTATATTTACATATTATTTATTATTACCTAATTTATACCTAATATGGACATCTAACATTCCTAACACTTCAAATGTCATCTTTGATCACCAACTAACATCTTCAAATGTCTAAATACATCCTAAATAAGAATTTGTACCAACTTAACCCTAAATCATAAAATTAACTTAAATATACCTTTTTTTACCTATTATTTATTACATATTATGCATAATATATACAGCTAACACTTCAAATCACATAAATGCCATCCTACATCAACAACTATCATCTAAAGATATCTAATTATATACTAAATCAGAATTTTCACCAAATTAATATTAAATTACAAAATTAAGTCAAAATATTGCCTTTTAGATATGAATTTAGGGCCTAAAAATTAAATAAAATAATTTTTCATGAAAACTCTCCATAGCACTAGTATATATATCCTAAATAGTCTATATAAAAATTTTGAGGTCAAAATTATATCATTAAGGTTATTTAAATCGAAATAAAAAAACTAACTCAAGTTTAGTAATTTTTTAAAAGCAATATATCTCAAGACTTAATTTTATCAAATTGATATTTTTCCCTAAATCTACATCCAAAATATTATAGAATACCAAATTTCATAATTTTCTATACATTATGCCTCGAAGTCACAGATCACAATAATCCCACCGTGTAAACCATTCTATGATAATAACTGGCTTTACAGTACCTATCATAGATACGATCTACACAAGGCATTAACGACTCCTCGCTTTGAAGTAAACAGTTCAATTAAGAGTTTAGCTAAAGTTACAGTAATTATAAAAAATTTTAGGTCAACATATATAATTACATTTACATTCCACAGAACTTTCTAGAAAATTCTACATTAACATAACAGTCCACGAATTTACATAACAACTATCAGTCTTTCATTCTTAAGCTATTAAAGAGACTCTAACTATACATTCATTGCCAGGCGAATTGATCCTTACACTCTAGGCTTCAAAAGAACTAACCTCTGAATAGTTGTAGGGTGGCATAATGCTCGAAATATTCAGAAATCAAGACCTGCAAAAGGATCTATACGGGTATAAGCAACTATAGCTCAATAAGTTGAATTGGAAAATCATGAGTGTATACAAACACAAACAAGATTATCAAGCAATTAAGCAATTATTTTCATGCAATGCAACAAGCAAGTGTTATCACAAAACGTAATCTACTCCGTTGCGAAATCAGAGAAATTTCACTCGTTCTAATTCGAGTTAAGGAGTTTTCATGTTATGCAACAACTCACAATTAAACTCAAGTTGGTGCAATAGAGACACTGCTCCTCCTAAGACTACCCTTCAAACCAATAGCCTCATCCTCACTACGACCTTCTCTTCTATCACTTAGTTCGACTAAGGATTAGAAAAAGACTAATTTGCTATCCAACGCTATTTTTATCGAAGGTGTCGGTGTTTGGTTGGAGAATCTTAAATGATCCCCTAAAGGGTTGCAATGCATGACAATTTAGGTTATTAGAGTCGAATAAGATTAAATTCCATTTAGAATATTCAAACAATTTCACACTAATCCAGTCATAACATAAAATCAATCACAACACAAATTTCAACACGAATTCAAATACTCAAACATATGCATAAACTACTTACAATCACAATTATACATAATCTTAAGTCTCCGAGTACCATAAAATAGTACTCCAATATAGTAAAGTAATGACCTAACTTAATTAGAATTCTCGGTCGCCCAATCACTTAATTGCAAATCGGTTTGTCTCCGGATATCCTATAATACAAATACATCTTTTTAGTACTTATACTTTGATGATACATATTATAAGTTATAATTTAACTCATTTCTCTATGTATACCTATTATTTATTAATGATTCATTCTACCTTATTTCGGGGTTTGGTCTCTAAATTAGATTTCAGTTTTGATTCTACATTGTCTCTAACTACGAAGAATCCTAAATATGCTCGAATCCTAATATGAAATTAATCATATTAAGCTCGAGTATTCTAATATTACATTGGGTCTTAATTTAGTGTTCTAAACTATTCAGTACACTCTAATCTTAATTAGGGTACCGGATTTACTCCTGATGTGAGAAAATATTACATTTTTTATACAACTACCTAAAATTAAATTTTGTTTCAAATTTATTATATACTGATTTTTATTATTATATTATCTAAATAAACCTAATTTTTCATATTTATTAAATTTTCAATTCTATATATTCTTAATTTCTTATAATTACTACATAATTCCTATATTAATTACACTTAACACTCCAAATACTAGTATTAGGTTTCCACATCAAATATTAACATCCTTAAATATCTAATTACCATCTAAATTAGTAATTAATCACTTAATCACCTAATTAACCCAAACTTGCCCAATTTTTCCATCATTTTGAGGCTAAAAAATTACTTCAAATTTTTAAAATTTAAATTTAAAAAAAAAGGCTTCACAACACTGTTCTATATCACTTAAGTATTCTACCGAAAAAATTTGAGCTCCAAACTACACTCCTAAACCTATTTATTTTTAGTTCTAATCATACTCGATTTGCTTAATTTCTTAAGAACCCTATATCTACAAATGTGATTAAACTTAATCACTATTTTTCCCTAAATTTATATACAATAAAACCTCAGAATAATAAATTTCATAATTTTCTGGGTAAAATAAATAATTTTAAGAAATCGTACAAAATCGTAGCAGATGTAAGACTTACCCGGTCCAATGGCTTTTGGGCTTCCAACACCGGTTCAGGTGTGTTAGCTGGTCCAGACAATGGGTCTAGAGTAGATTGATGGTGGTGGTGGTGTGTGGCTTCAGTTCACTAGTCCCTTCTGCACAAATTTGCTTAATAATTTCCTAAACCCTAATTTTCTTCTCCAAATTTCGGTATTCTCAATTTTTTCTAACTTTTAACTGTCCAAATGAGTTATGTAATTTTCCTTGCTATTTATAGAGCTTTGTAGTAATTATTATGCATTTAATTGAATAAAACATTGCCTAAATCTCTTCAATTTTGCCTTTTGTGTTGCTTGTTTTGTATTGGTTAATTTTTCTTCTTCATTTCTTGACCTGCCACAACCAAATCCAAGTCATTCCCTATTCCTCTATTTTTTTTAATTATTTAATAAGTTTCTAGCTAATTTAAGTAATTTCATGTATTTTTATCTACACGTAAATACATGTTGAGTACATGTGAATATTCCTAATTATTATTTAGGTCATTCTATAATTTTTAATATACATATAATTTATCTCTAGTAATTTATTAGTTATTAGATTACACTTTTCGCTTTTTCGATAATTAACAAGTATTATACTTAAAATTTGAAAATTTTATAATCTCTTATTTTATTAGTTATTTTCTTAAATTTAAGTTTACAGGGTCATTTTTACTAATATTTTTATCTATAGTTTATAATTTAGGTTTGATCAAATCCTTTAACCGATCGCCCTGAACTTTGTATACTAAGTTCAATTCTACGATCGCTTGGCTTAACTTTAGAGCTTATATTTCCACCCTCCTTCGAAAATGTTTTGTTCTCAAAACTTCTGTATATCTAAATTGCACTTAAATGACTAAACACATTAATCACATACTTTTACTAACTTGGAGGTTAGAAAAGCCATGGATACTGTTTCACCATTGTTGCTTTTGACTCCCAAGTCATCTCCAAGTTTGGAATTTCATTTCATTGGATCTTCACGTACTCCATATCTCTATTTCTTAACTTTTGAACCCGACTATTCAGTATTTTTATGGGTTACCTCACAAATTGAAAATTCCTTGTTACGTGCAACTCTATCATCGCCATCATCTTCAAACTGCTGTGAACACCTTTCTCCATCACTACACACATCTTCAAAATCTCGCTTTCTGTGACCATTCTCGTATCTATGACTTCTTTCTCTACCCCATTTATCTTCCCTCATCTGCTCATTACCATTACTTGACCTCCGTCACAATTTTTTCACCTCATCATCATCCCTTCTCATTTCCCATGGCCTCTCATTATTCTCTCTCCCATCCCTCTCAAGGTAATAACCCCTATACCTATCTCTTTTACCTCTTTTCCTATCTTCCAATTTATCATCCTTACTATCCGATCTTTTCCTATATCTTTCACCATCAATATTGTCCCTTCTCTTATCTTCCACAATATCTTCCTCATCATTAGAATCTTTTATGTGTCTATCTCTTCTATCCCTTCTCCTTTCTTTTACATTATCATCTTCACCATCAGAGCCTTTCTTACGTCTATTGTAGGACTCAACCTTCTCCCTTCTCCCTTCTCCTCCCTCTTTTCTTATTGGACCTTTCCTCACGTTTATTACGTTTTAGGGTTCGAGTTTCTTGTTCAGAATTCGACGAATTATTATAATGTCGACAACTATGCCCAGCATCATTTCTACCTACATCATTTAAATCTTTATCCTTTCCATCCCTTACATCTCTATCACTCGTTCGCTGTTATATTGTCTAGCCATATTATTCTTTGCAACAGAGTTGTTAATATTTCTCCTTTACTTTATATTTTCTTCTTAGTTCGAACCAGAATCAACCTCATACCCTATAAATGCATATACTAACATAAACTCAATACCTTACAAGGCCAACGAATATGTACCTAAAGGAGAAAGTTATACAACAAAGGCTGCCAGAAAACGAGAGGGTGTTGTCGACTATGGAGGACTCCAGCAAGGCAATGAACATCCAATAAAGAGGAAGGACGGAGTCTACAACTTAGAACTGCTTACTTAAAGGAAAAGTAATGACTATCAACGGTGAAAGCATGAAACGCAAATGCTTAGTAGGGCATACATCGATTGGGTTTGGATTTGGTTGGAAAGCTTTATACAGTCAGCTTTTTTTCCTTATATAAAGAGGAAATGGTTTAGTTCCATGACGTACAATTCGAACTGCTTACTAAACTGCTAATGCTAAATATGACACCTTATCCATTGAAAATTTTAACGCCTGTGACAAATCACAAAGGTTATTTGCTCAGCAACCCTCTTGTCAAATCATAGCACCACTAATTTCCAATGTGTTAATAGATGTCAACTAAAGATTTAATTGGATAAGTTATTATTAGATAAACAGTCCCATCAGTCCGTTAAAATTTCTATAAAGTATTATTCTAAGAGTTTTATGATGAGTTTTGGAATATGGTTAAAAATATTATGAGATTAATTTAAAAAAAGAAAAAGTTGAGAAACCCATTACCCAATAAAAATAATAGATTAATAATATAACATTAATTAACATTTCTAATAATAACGTAATGTAATTAAGTAAATTATGTCATATACTTTTCTTCATTGTACACTACTCTGCCCTGAGAGTAAAACTATTGTCAAAACATATCAGGTATATGAAATGTGGCGTATCTTACTACCATTCTTTTATTTCTTCAACAAATATGACAATATTACTAATACTACACAAAAATATGATAATGTTATTAATATTACACTACAAAATCAATTTGAATAAAAGTAGTAGTCTTCTTGTTCAACAATGGAAACAATCGAAATCTGTCATAAAATCACCTACTCTTTAAGGCTTGGATAGCATTAACACTAATTAAAAATATTGATAAAGTAAATCATTTACTTATAAACAATTATTATACATAGGTTAAAAAAAATACAATTACTATACTGTATATTCAAATTTAATAGAATACCAAGAACAAGGGCTTATGCCAAATTCTAAAATAGTTATTAAAAAAAAAAAAGTCTAACAAGTTGAAATGTATATATCCTGGTGAGTTTTAAGTATAAGTATAAAATTTCTATAAAGTTTTTAAATGGATTTTGAAAAACCTATTGGAATCATAGGACCAATTTTAGATTCTTATGACCTATTATAAACCTCACTCTACTTGTATCTCTACTGTAAACAAAGTAATATAGTTGTCCCATATCAACACCACATGGAAAGGGAGAGAATGGTTTATCAAGAATTTGACTTTTCTGCTTTCTTTTTTTCCTTCCTTTCTCTCTTCCTTTAACATCAACCATATTTTCATGGTGAGAAATTAACACATTCAACTAATATTAAAATGTAAGAAAAATAATTGAAAAATAGATACAATTTGGTTGCAATTTTGCATTAAATTACCAAAATATCTTTATTTATGGTCCATTTACTTTACTAAATAGAATAAAGTGAGAATTAAGTTGCAGTTACCATGGAATGGAATGATGGGGAAATAGCTATTGTATATATACATATATTTGAAAGCTACCATTATATCGTTTAATTGAACCTAAAAAAAAAAAGCAAAAAGAAATAGACTCATAATAAGACCTAGAAGATCTTATTACTTCTCTCTTTTTAATTTCTATCAAATTTGATATGCATCTATCCTAAGCTTTCATAGATTCAACAATACCATTATTATTTGTATTAAATAACATAAAAACTAATAAAAATAGTTGGGAAATGAAATAAAATCAATTTTTAATAATATCAAGTAGGTCCAGTTTTTTATTGAAGGTTTATTTGTAATTAGGAAAGCTAAATTTCAAGTGTGGTTCCTTCTCTATTCCTTGATATTTTCATGAGATTTTGAGTGTATGCTTTTGTCAATCAGATATACCTCTATAGTATTATGTAGAAATTGTGTTGCCATTACATTTTGCCAAAGGAATCAGAGGTTTCCTTCGTAGCATCCTCAAGCTTCTTGTGATGAGACAATATTTAATATCTACTAACCATGCCTTTGGATGCTGGATTATTTCATGTGGTTACATGGCAGTTTCAGTTCAATTGCCCATGGCATAAGCATAATTGAGTCATTAGTTTCTGTTCGTTAGTATTTTTCATATACACAACTATAAACGCCAAAAACAAAAAGAAACAAAATTGTTAGATGAAAATAAAATATAAAATGCTTAAAGAATTCAAAATTTAAATTACTTGCTTAAAACACGTATGCTTTATTGAGTTTTAAAAAAAACATAGAGAATTTACATTGTATTCATTTGTATTTATATGAATCATTTTGTGGCAAAAAAAAAAAACAATAATAATCACTTATTTCATGAATATTTTTTTATATTTGCAACTTATTTTCCCGATATTATGTATTTACAACCTAAAGTGTTAGGGGAGAAAAAAAAAATAGATTTCTTTACAGGAGCAAACCTAAAAAATAATTAAATGGGTTAGATGTGAGTAGAAGCTAATTATGATAGCACCTAATTTGAGTCAATGTACCTTTGACTCGATAGAAAATATTCGTACCTAACCGCAGTCTCTCAACATTATAACAACTTTGTGATTTTTATCTTCTAGATTAGTAATAACATTGAAAGGTGATTCACTTGAAAAAAATCACTTAACAGTTTGATTTTCTACATTAATGTATCTCCAACATTTTGTGGACTTCCAAACTCCTTTGGTATAAACTATTTACTAGCCTATTTTTATGTGCATCAATATTCATAACATAAGGTAAGGTAACTAAAGCTATGAATAAGTTAAGTCAAGATAATATAATTGTAAAATTGAACCTGAACTTGACTTAAGGTTTTAAAGCTCAAGTTTGACTCAAATCTATCAATCTTTATAGTACTTGGATTTGACTTGAAGTAATACTCAATGAATTTGAACTTGGTTCGATTAAACTTGTTTCAAGTCAATTATCTAAAAGAATATTATTATTTTAGTTAGATACTATTAATATTCTAGCTCAACTCGAACTTAGCTAACACTTATATTTAATTTGAGCTCAATCAATCATTATAAGTCAAAGTCGAATAAATATCAACTCAACATTTAATAGCTCGAAAGTAAGTTTGTCTTACTTATAATCCTAAGTATAACATGAGTGCTATGATTAATTTTAGGATTATCTCACCAATAGTAATGCACAAGCTTATAAGAACAACTTTGGATTAGATCATTAGGTCAACAATCTCCTTGATGAGGTCGTGTGACCACAGTGCTTGGGAAGATACCTATACTAACCATTTTAAGTTCATAACTGAATGGAGCTGCCCACTAACCAACAAATCCAACTGGGCTTGGGTTGGTCGCCTTCAATCCTATGTTGAGCAATAATATTATTATGGATCATCGCAACATTCTTGATGACCATTCCACATATCTTCATCAGCAAAACTGTATACTACAAGTGTTGCAAACCTTGACAAAAAACAGACAAAGCTAATCGCTTAATAGGTCCAAGCTTACAGAAGCCTCAAAAAGAGTTAATGGGGATAGGTACGAAAGGGTAAAAGTGAAGAATGAAAACAGTAAGTAAATCCACGAATAACTCTACAGGATATGACGTATTAATGGAACTTTCAATGACTTATGGCACAATTCGATATAACGCACGAATTGGTTAAATGAGGTTACTTGCCACCTGACCTTGCTTAAAAGAAAGGATAAAAGTGATGCCAAGAATAAACAAACAGTGTTTACGCGAAGAAAAAAGTACTTAAGTGTATTAAAGATAATCTGATTCTATTACAACTATAAGTATAAGAGTATTTATACTCGTAAGTTAGGGCAATTTACCCAAAAGGGAAAAGACAATAAAAACATTTCCTTAAAAAGCAATGTACACGATACAAAAGGTTAAAAATGAATATATAAGAAAAATAATTATTAATGGTTTGACAATGTGAAACAAAACAGAAGTGCAAATTTGGTGCAGGAGGCACCATCCTTTAAATAAGAAACAAGAAACAAGAATCTTTGCATTACAGTTACAGGTGGGCCAACCGGGGTAAAGAGGCATTGAAGAACATTAGCCTCCTCTCCTAAACCCAAACCACTGAGCCTATGCCCTACCCAAGGAAGATGGCCAACATGCACTCTATCAACCTGCTTTATCTCGACTTTCGAAGAAAAGTAAGAAAAGTGCAGTAACTCTGTATTAGGCATTAAGCAAGATAACCATCCTTCCAAGAAATATGAAACAGGAGCTTCCAGCCATCCTAGAAGATGGATAGGAAGGCTAAGTTCCAGGGAAAAGACTCTCCATGTGCCAGATACACCAACCTTACCTACTATAAGAGAACTTGGCTATATCCTTAACTAAAACTTTTCCGACCCAAGTACAGCGAGCCTCCTGCAACCATCAATCAGCCGTCTATACCAATAACCAAAGCCCGCTATTCCCTAATAACACTTCTAACCAAGTATAGAAAACAACCAATCTTATTGATAGAGGTGACATGCAAAACAGGAGCTTCGTATTAAGTGGCCAAGGAAGTAGCTAACCTGATACAAGGAGCCCTAGACCAGAAATGCAATAAAAGAGCATTGATAATAACCAAAACCAAAGCCATTGCCTACAGTGGGCCAAAGCTCTCCTTCAACTATGACCATTGGACTAAACAACAAAGCAAAATGGATTGCACAAAAACAAATGCAAAATAAATGAAAAGAACGTGATGAAGTTCACAATTGATGAAGAAATGAAGCATAAACGCCCTTATTTTTAGCAAGACGACGAACTACCCCTCATCTGCCCACCTTATGGAAAGCGCTCGCCAACACATTCGTCCCTTGTAACATTATACTAAAAGCAATTAATGAATACCTTTTAGAACATCCAAAGTGCTTGGCCCCCAACAATTGCATGCACTTTCACTCCCTTTGTTGCTCCGTTGCCAAGGGGAGTGGGGAGGGCCCAACCGTTGATGGTAATTCTTAGTTATAGGTTAACCATCTTGGGCTTCGTGCCAAGCACTCTAACTCATAAGACTATGGTGCTAGGGACGACTTACACTGACCGACTCAAGTTCATAGCCAAATGGAGCCACCCGCTAATCAATGACTCCAACAAAGCTTAGGCTAGCTGCCATAAGCCTTAAGGCGAGCAATAATGCTACCTTAATCGAGGTACATAAAGGAATAAAAGGCTTGGCCAAGTGATGTCCCCTTTGACAATCCTCTTTGAACAATCCTAAAACTTGTGAGAACTTCGTAAGGCCACCAAGAACAATCCTCTTAGTAGCCCGCCTTTAAGAAAACTTGAGCTCATGTGGATTTAGTCATACAATAACACTAAACATTTATGAGAAAAACACAAGCACAAAGCCTAAAGGCAATCATTCTAATTGTAGCCAGCTTGGAGGCCTATAAAACATAGGGTCATGTATTAAAATTAATAAGGGTTAAGAGGTTAGATGTGTAAATACTTAGTTTTTACCCCTCACACAAGTAACACTTAGATTTCCACTCATTTATTACTCCTCACTACTTCCATTTTCCCTTTTAACCCTCCTATATGAAGTATTTGCTCCCTTATAAGCCTTACTACCTTGAGCATTGGATTGGCCTAATCAGACAACCCCTTAACTGCACTTCTCATTTTTGTTTGTTTTACATGTTGGCCTAAGTAAATATAAAGTCACCTTGGCCTATCCATTTAGCTTAGGAAGCCAATCAATTGTCAAACTCTAACAACTAAAATTTTAAGAATAAAAATGGAGTTTTTGCATGTGTCAAGGTCCTTCATAGAGGATCCTATAAAGTTTTTTTTTTCCCCCTTAATTTATGACTTTATCAAAATAATATCTTCACACTTCAATAGAAAATGATAATTGGAATCCACAAATACTTAAAAAGCTATTAAGGAACTATTCTTGCTTAAACGTTGGAAGGCCATATAAGAGTAACCTATCCTTACATATACTAAGCCTCTAAGCCTAAGGCAAACTCATTAAGGAAATTTAAATATGAATATGGTTGGAAGAGCAATGGTTACTACAACATTTGCTATCTATCCCATATTTTCCTCCCTATAATCCTTTTTATGATAGATGGAGATCTATAGGGAGTCAAGGTAATTAGTGGCAGGATCACAACCATTTTTTGCTATCTATAGTTATAAATAGCCCTTAGGCATATAAGGTGAAGGATGCTAATTTTTTCATTCTTGACACCTTCATTATTAGCTGAATCTCGATCATTTTTTCCTCATATTAACTTAAGCTTCAATTTACGCTAGAGTAACTTCTAGCACCTCAAAACTCCTTTTTTTTTTTTTCCTCCAAATTCCTAAAAGTTGAACTCCAAGATTTCTACTTTTGTTTAAGGATCAAGCAATAACATTGGAAATATTCTAATGTTAAGAACTAAATGTTAGACGATGGTAGATAAGTGGCATAAACATTGATTTTTCAACAAAATGGATCAAGTTCAAATTCCCTCCCTGAAGTTGGAATGTAGTTAGCCTAAAATAATGAGGAAAAAAAAAGTTAAGAACTAAATTAATATACAGTAGTTTTAAAGGGCTAATACACTTATTACAACCAATCATAGTTGCCATAATTATTGGTTTATTTCAAAATTGGTTTTAATGCTTTCATTATGTACATTCCAAAAGTGTAAAGATATAGATATATATAAGCATTTGACAGCATTCTAAACAAATAGCCTTTTTGGTTTTAACAATTGAATTATGTAGTTGGTCCTTTTTCTTTTTCAATTAATAATATATTTTTAATATAGGTTATGAGTTGTTATTGAATTTAGGGACACTCAAAGCGTTTATTAAGTAAAAAAAGCAATTAAGATTATATTGAAATAGCATCCTATTCATTTTTAGGGGTTTTAATGAGATAAATCTATATGTAGCTCAATTGAGTCCCAAGCCTTAAGTTGAAGTCAAATTTAAATACTACTCAAATTCTAATTGAGTTTAGACATCAATATTATTTTAATTAGAATGATGATAATTTTTTAGATAATCAAGCAGAAATGAGTTTTAATTGAGTTTGGATTAGACTATAGAGTAACAAACACTTTATGTCAAGTTTAAGTTTAAAATTATAAGTTTAATGGAATTTGAATTGAGTTTAAACTTTAGTTTTTTAAATCGACCTTAAGTCCAATCTTAGGACCGCATTGTTTCAACTTAACTTGTGTATGCTATCACGCTTTGAAGCGATAGAGTCGTGACAGTCCCGATATACAAACCATTTTAAGATAAAAGCTAACCATATAGCCGTTATCTTAGACTTGATTTATATAAGGCGATTACAACTAATCCGTTTTGAAGTAAACAATTCATAAATTAAATATGTTATTTACTTATGAACTTAAGAAAAATACATACTTACAATAAAATAATCAAAGTGTATTTACAAGATTTAACAACTTAACATAATTTACTTGAGTAATTTGTAAATTAATACTAAAAGCTTAAAAGATAAATCTAAACTTGAGAGTGTATCCGGTCTTCAGTTTATTTGCTCACTCCCTTAAGATCCATCAGTTGCTATCTTTAAAGTAATTATAAGCCGCTTCCTTGCTAATACCTGCAACAACATCTATAGGGGCGTGAGCAACCACGACTCAATAAGTTGGGACGGAGACTTAAAACTATATAGTAAGCGTAAATAGGGTTATCAACTAAATTAATTAGATGCAATGCATGTTTAAGCAAATGCCATCGTACGACGTTATCCGATTCATTGTGAGATTAGAGAAATTGCATCCATTTTAATCTAGGTTGAGGAGTTTCCATCAATGCAACAGCTTACAACAAAACTTAAGCTTTTGCACTAGAGACACTACTCCTTTTGCGACTACTTTTAAACCATTGACTTCATCCTTACCGCGACCTCTTCATCTGTTACTTAGTTCGATTAAAAATGAAGAAGGGACCAATTATGTTATCCAGCGCTATTCCTTTTGAAGGTTCGGTATTTGGTCGGAGAACATTAGGTTTCTCCTAATGAGTTGCTATGTAGGTCCGATTTATGTTTACAAGGCATTTATTTGATTAAGTCAGTTTAGAGTGATCAGTCATTTCATACAAACCATACAATACAAGTTAGAGCAGTAAATCAAATCATATCATCAACTCAGCAATAAACACATGCATACAGTCAACTATTTAATAAGCATAATCAAATACAATTTCAAACCTTTGAGTACTACAAATTAGTACTCCGAAATATAGTAACGTATTAATCCCAACTTACTTTGACTCCTCGAGGGACATCTCGTACTGGCCATCGCCAAAAATCCTTATTATACAAATATTATTTCTGTTTTCCACATAATTACTATAGGTTGGTTTTATCCTATAACGCTTATTATTATCTTTTATTTAGGGTTTAATATACCTGATTATCTAGGTTTTTCTTAAAGTCTTTTATAATTATTCTTGATTTAAGCTAAAATTTAGTTCAATTTTCGCATCAATTTCTAAATTAGGTTCTAGTTTAGTTTCTGAGTACGGTTTTATATACGAACCTTAGAAACTTATTTCAACTCATAATGTGAAATTAATCATATTATTTTCGGGTATCCTAAATACTGTTTTCGGTCTCTAACAAATGTTCTAGTCTGTACAGTATATCTTAATTCTAATTTAATTATCGAATTTACTCTTATTATGAGAAAATTTAAATTTTTTTATATAATTACCCTAATTTAAGTTTCCTATCGGATTTATTATATATTCCTATTATTATTACAATATCAATTTCAATATAATATTTTCTTACTTATTAATTTCTTATACCTGCATATTATACATTATCACGTAATATGTTCATAATATACACATCTAATATTTCTATTACTTCAAATATTATCTCCCAACATCAACTAATATCTCAAAATATCTAAATTAATCCCAAATTAGATTTTACACCTAATTACCCTAAATTACAAAATTAACTTAAAATTTATCATTTTTGCCTATTACATATTTACTACATAATACTCTAATAATTACATATAACATCCTAAATGCGACAATAGCATACTCCATTAGATTTCAACATCCTAAAATATATAATTATGCACTAAATCAATAACTATCTATGTAATTACTTAATTAGCTTAAAATTACCCATTTTATGGTCTAAGAATTATCTAAAAATTTAGAAAATTAATTTTTAAAAAAGGAATTTGTAATACTATTCTATATCATCTAAGCAGTCTATATAAAAATTTTGAGTCTAAAAATACACTTTTAAGCTTATTTATTTCTAATATGAAACATGCTCGATTTTGTATAATTTCTTAAGCATCATATATTATGGGACATATTTTTATCAAAATAATATTTTTTTTGTAAAAACTAGATAAAAAAATATTTCAGAATACCAAAGTTCATAATTTTATATAATTATTTAATATTTTTAATAAAATAACTAAAATCGGAAAGAAAATCCGACTCACGGATATGAGTGGCTTCGACTACCATTGGCCACCGTGGCCTTGTCAGCTAATTTAGGCGTTGCCACCATCGTGTGGTGATGGTAGCCATCCACTCTCAGGTTGCCTTCAAGTGTGGGTTTTTTTCTAAAGCTCTAATTGCATAGATTTTTTTATAATTTTTTGAAAAAGCCCTAATTTTCTCTTATTTCGACCCTCTCCAATTTTCTCACTTCACAAATTGTTTAAATGAGCTTTTGAAATTTTTTAGATATTTATAAAGCTCTAGGGAATTTTTTGTACATTAAATTGACTTAACATGTGCCTTATTCTCTTCCAAATTTTCTTTCTATTTGGTTAAATTTTATTGGTTGATTTTTTTAATTTTCTGCTTGTCACACAACTATTCCAAACATTTCCATACTTTTTTTATTTTTTTTATTTTTCCTTAATTATTTATGAATTTTATTTAACTATTTAGTATATTTCGGACATTTTAAGTAATTTCACATATTCCTACCTACATGTAAATTCATATATGGTATAATTAAATACTCCTAAATATTATTTATATTATTTTATGATTTTTAGTGTTCATATAATTTATCTCTATCGATTCATTAGTTATCAGAACTTGTTTTACGAGTTTCTGATGTAAGCCTTAAATATAAGCTAAGTAACCATAGAGTCGAACTTAGTACACAAAGTTTAGGGCGATCAGTTAAAGAATCTGATTAAACTTAAATTATAAATTAAAGCTAGAAATATTAGTAAAAGTAACCTTGTAAGTTTGAATTTATGAAAATAAGTAATAAAATAAGAGAATATAAAATTTTCAAAATTTAAGTATATTACTTATTATTTATTGAAAGTACGTAAAATACATTTCAATAACTAATAAATTGCTAAAGATAGATTATACGTATACTAAAAATTATAGAATAACCTAAATAATATTTAGGAGAGTTATTTGTACTCTACATGTATTTACTTATAGGTAGAAATACACGAAATTACTTACATTGCTCGAAATTTGCTAAAAAATTGTTAAATAATTAAAGAAAATTATAAAAAAATTAAGGAAAAATCAGAAAAAAAAATCAAAGAGATAGTGAATGATCCAAATCTAGTCATGGCAGCAAGGAGAAAGGAAAGAAAATATTAACCAATAAAAAACAAACACATAAAAAGCAAAAGTATAAGGGATATGGGCCTTGTTTTGTCCTAATTAATGCACAACAATTCTTTCATGACCCTATAAATAGCAAAAAAAAAATTTAGAGCTCATTTGGTCAGTTGGGAGCTGAAAAAAATTGAGAGAACTAAAATTTGAAAAAGAAATTAGGGTTTAGAAAAATTTCACCAAAAACTGTGCAATTAATGCATTTAGGTCGAACCCATGAGCCACCACCACCAACCCACTCCACATCAATCGTCTAGACTGGTCAATACACCCGAATCGATGTTGGAGGCCAAAAAGCTTGCAAAGCAGGTGAGTCTCAAATCTCTTCTGATTTTGCAAAATTTCTTAAAATTATTAATTATGCTAAAAAAATTATGAAATTTATTATTCTAATGTTTTATTGTATGTAGATTTAGGGAAAAATAGTGATTAAGTTTAATCATGTCTGTAAATATAGGGTTCTTAAGAAATTGGACAAAACTAAGCATGTTTAGAATTAGAAATAAATAGGCTTAGGAGTGTAGTTTGGAGCTCAATTTTTTTCTATAGAATACTTTAAGTGATGTAGAACAATGCTATGAAGCCATTTTTTAAAATTAATTTTTGAAAATTTTAAGTAATTTTTTAGCCCTAAAATGATAAGAAAATAGGTAATTTTGGCTTAATTAGATGTTTAAATGATTAATTACTGATTTAGAAGATAATTAGATGTTTAAGGATGTTAATCTTTGATATGGAAACATAATCCTAACATTTAAAGTGTTAATTGCAATTAATATAGGAATTATGTAGTAATTGTGAGTAATTTAGCAATATATGAAATTCAAATTTTAATAAATATGAAATAATAGGTTAAATTGGATAATATAATAATAATATTAGTACATATTAAATCTGGTACAAAAATTAATTCTAGATAATTAGATCAAAATTGTAAAATTCTCTCATATCAAGAGTAAACTTGGTACACTAATTAGAATTAGAATATACCGAATATGTTAGAATACTGAATTAAAACTTAATATGATATTAGGATATTCGAGCTTGATGCGATTATTTTCACATTAAGGTTCGAAGCGTATTTTAAAATTACTTATAGTTGAAATTGAATTAGAACCTAAACTGGAATTGGATTCGAAAACCGAACCCCGAACTAATGTAAGATAAATCATTAGTAAATGATATGTATATAAGGAAAATTGACTTAAATCCTAACTTAGAATATGTATCATCTAAGTATAAATACTAAAAGGAGCGTATTTATATTATAGGATACATAGGGACGAGTCAACTTACGATAAGTAGTTGAGTGACTTAAAATTCCAAGTAAGTTGGGTTCAATACTTCATTGTATTTTAGAGTACTTGGAGACTCAGGTTTGTGTATAATTGCGATTATAAGTAGTCTAATGCATGTGCTTGCGTATATGATTTCGTACTGAAATCCGTGTTACGTTTGATGATTGTTGTGATTGGAGTGGTGTGGAATTGTCTAGTCAACTTAAACCGAATATAATCTTAATCGACCTAAATGCTCTAAAAAAAAGACATACATTACAACCCTATAGGGGATCATTAGGATTCTCTAACCAAACACCAACACCTTCGAAAAAGATAGCACTATATAGCAAATTAGTCTTTTCCTCATCTTTAACTGAACTAAGTAACAAAAGAGGAGGTCACGGTGATGATGAGGACATTGGTTCAAAGGATAGCCTTTGGAGGAGCAGTGTCTCTATTACACAAATCTGGGTTTAGTTATGAGCTGTTGCATAACACGAAAACTCCTCAACCCAGATTAAAGTAGGTGAAATTACTCTGATTTTACAACAGAATGGACTACGTTGTATGATAGCACTTGTTTGTTCCATTTCATGAAAATAATTACTTAACAACCTTGATTTTGCTTGTATACATTCAAGAGTCTCTAATTCAACTTACTGAGCTGTAATTGCTCATACTTACATGGATTCTTTTGCAGATCCTAACTTCTGATTTGTGATGCCGTGATACAATTACCCAAACGTTAGATTTCTTTTGAAGCTATAAGGAGTAAGGATCCATTAATAAAAGATCAAGTCTTATTTAGAGTCTTACTAATATCCTTAGGATAAAGAACTGATATATGATATATATATATTAGTTAACTGCTGTATTATGTAGGATATTCTGGAAATCTTACGATAATGTGAATGTAATTATATATATTGACTTAAGGTTTTAATCGTCATTGTAAATTTTAGTTGAAATCTTAGTTGAAATGTTTACTTCAAAGCGAGGAGTCGTCGACGCCTTATGTAAATTATATCTATGATAGGCACCGTGAGGTCAATTCCTGTTATAGGTTGATTTACATAGTCGGATTATTACGATTCTATGACTTCGAGGTGTAACATCCGATACATAATAAGAATTTTACATATAATTCACTATTATACTAATTAATTATTTTATTTTTTATTTTCTTAAATCCAAATTCATGGGATCACTTTTACTAATATTCTTAATTTCGTCGTAAAATTTAGACTGGATCGGATAATTTGCTTAATTGTCTTAAATTTTACAAACCAAACCTCAAGTAGTTAATTACAAGGCTTACATATGCTACAGACCCCCAATAGAGACCTAAATTTAGGAGTTTCCCTTAGGCTTATATAACAAGGAGCCTAAGGCCAAAGTCCACTAAGGGCTTCTAGAAGGTGAAAGCTTTTAGAAGATTCGAAAGATCTTAGAATGTTGTATTTTAGTAGGTAGTATTAGAAACATAAATATGATGTAGATTGTTAGATTGGATTAATCTTGGCCATTCATTTGAGAAGGCCAATTGCATATATAAGGAACTTCCCCTCATTTGTAATCATCAATCATTTGAGTAAGAATTCACTTATATTGTAGAGCTTCTCTCCTTAAACATTTTCTCTATCTCTAGAGTGTGTTGTGAGTTTTTGTGGGAAAGATTGACTTAACTCTCCTTAGGATACTTGAAGAGTCTAAGTATTGTACATGTGAATGAGACTAAACACTTCACACGTAACAAGTGGTATTAAAATAAGGCTTGAGAAGCTATGGCTAAAAACTACTTAAGGATCTAGTTACAAATATGTTTTGACATTTCTGGTTGAGAAATAGTCTTGATATCGACAGCATGAATTATTTTTCTCTCTCTCTCTCTCTCTATATATATATATATGAGAGGAACACTAAGAATATATTGAATCTTGCAGCAGAGCGTTCCTTGGCTTCAAATGTTGTAAACTCTTTTATTATTATTCAATGAAAATTCGGTTGTTAGTGCATGTTGGTTTGGTAAGGTTTTTTAATTTGTTCATGAAAAGGTGTTTACGACGAAAGAAGACATAAACAAAACAATGCAAACTGTAAAATGTCTTTACAAGTGCTGGTTTGAAGTTGTTTCAACTAATTGTTTGATAAAATTTGGTGGTCGTAAGTTTTTTAAGCCTTTTAATCCTAGCATTTGCTATAAATAAGATAATAACTTTATGGGTGAAGTTCTAATGCACTATAGATATGTCCAAGATCAAGTAATGTATGGTGGAGAAACTACTTGACATAACTTTCTTGATTACTTTAGGTTATTAGAAATGTTAGTTAATGTTACATTATAAGGTGCAATACATGTTTATGGTTTTTTTTTTTAAATATATATAATTATAAATTATATAAAATATATAATTATTAAAATACCGATATTATGTCGTAATTTAAATATGTGACATAATCACATTATGCGCAAAAGTTAATGTTGCATTTTAAAAATGTAATATTAGCTATTTATACTAATATCACCTTTTTAAGATATAACATAATAGTTATATAAGTGTCGTATTTTGAAGATGCAGCATTAGTATAAATAGTTATGTAGCATTTTTAGAACGCGATATAATAATAGTATTTTGGTAATGTTTTTTTTTCTAATTTGTATTTATATAATATTTATTAGTTTTGATGGTAAATATGTAAATTTCTCTATACTATTAATTTATTATTTTTACTAATAATAGATTTACTAACGACTTTTTTTGTTTAAATCTTAAAATTCATCCTAGAATCAAATAGGGTTTTTATTCATGTCCAAAAACTAAGATTAAAACCCTATAGAATAATAAATGCTCTTTGGGGTATTTGGGGTATGGGGCTTTAAAAGAGTTGCTGGATAGGCGAATCAGGTATCTTATAAGGTATCTCTAGTTGATATTTATTGATACGATAGAAATTAGTTGTATTATGATTGGACTAGAGTTATGGTAAACAAATAATTTTTATAAAACTTTTTATCCTTTGTTCGATTTGTATAATTAACTATGGTAGTGGACAAAAGAGATAGTAGAGTATTGGACGAAAGTCTAAAAATTTGTATATATATTTGACAGCAAAAATCTACTTCATATGGTACGAAATAAATATGTTTTTGAAATTTAAAAAATAATCAAATTCTCAAATCACAAAATTAAACTTTGTTATAATTTATATTGTGAATAGTTAATTTATATTTAAAAAAAGTTTCAATGGCAAAAAATTTGCGTCAATTTATTGCTGAGTACATTACAAGTGATGCGATAAGATCATATCATCCAGTACTCTTGTACCGTTTTATTCAATTGGATCTTGTCCGTTTTTCAAATCACATTGTATTGAATTTGCATGGTTTGTTACTACAGGCACTTACATGTAAATTTTGGAAATTGGCGCTTTGGTGCGCAATCCGAACCGCACACTATGGAACCAAACCATTTCCTCTTTATAGAAGGAAAAAAGGCTGGCCACGTATGGTTTTCCGGCCGAATCCAGCCCAGCCCATGTGTGCCCTGCCAAGCATACGCGCTTCACACTTTCACCGTTGACAGTCATTTACTTTTCCTTCAACTTCGCAGTTCGAAGTTCTTAGACTTCATGCTTCCTCTGCGTTCGACGTTGGTTGGCTTGCCGGAGTCCTCCGCAGTCCGCAAAACCTTCTTCTTTATCGGCGGCCTTCGTTGCATGGCTCTCTCCTTCAGGTACATCTCCGTTGGCCTTCTAGGGCATTGAATTTATGTTAGTATATGAATTTTCTAGGGTATGAATTTGATTCTGATCCGAACTAAGAAGAAAATAGAAAGTAAAGGAGAAATATTGACAACGCCGTCACGAAGAATAATATGGCAAGACAATACAGCAGCGAATCGAGTGATGGAGATGTAAGGGATGGAAAGGATAAATATCGCAGTGATGTAGGTAGAAATCATGCTGGGCATAGTCGCCGACATGATAATGATTCGTCAGATTCTGAACAAGAAACTCGAACCCAGAAACGTGATAAACGCGAGGAAAGGTCCAGTAGGAACGGAGGGAGGAGAAGGGAGAAGGGTGAGTCCCACGATAGACGTAGGAAGGGCTCTGATGGTGAGGATGATAATGTAGAAGAAAGGAGAAGGGATAGGAGAGATAGACGCAGAAAAGATTCTGATGATGAGGAAGATATTGTGGAAGATAGGAGAAGGGACAAGATTGATGGTGAAAGATATAGAAAAAGATCGGATAGTAAGGATGATAAATTGGAAGATAGGAAAAGAGGTAGAAGAGATAGGAATAGGGGTTATCGCCTTGAGAGGGATGGGAGAGAGAACAATGAGAGGCAACGGGAAATGAGAGGGGATGATGATGAGGTGAAAAAATTGCGACAGAGGTCAGGTAATGATAATGAGCAGATGAGGGAAGATAGAGAGGATAGAGGAAGAAGTCATAGACATGAGAATGGTAATAGAAAGCGAGATTCTGAAGATGTGCGTAGCGATGGAGAAAGGAGGTCACATCGAGCCGAGGAAGATGAGGACGATAGAGATGCACGTAAGAAGAGGGAAAGGCGTTCACAGCGGTTTGAAGATGATGGTGATGATAGAGATGCTAAGAAGTCTAGAAAACGGTCTCGACGGGTTGAAGAAGATGAGGACGAGATTGACACTCTTAGGAAGTCAGAAAGGCAAAAGAGGAGAGACAATAGAGATCATAATGGGCGTTATAGTGATGGTGGTATTCAAAGGATAGAGACGGGAGATGGTAAAAGGATTGAAGGTTCAAAACCTGAGAGGCAATCGACTTTGCAGGAGAACAATGCCAGTGCAGATCTATCAAATCCAGGGAGGAGTGGAGGAGTTTACATACCCCCATTTAAGCTAGCTAGAATGATGAAGGAAGTCCAAGATAAAAGCAGCGTTGAGTATCAGAGACTGACTTGGGATGCCTTAAGGAAAAGTATAAATGGTCTTGTGAACAAGGTCAATGCCACCAATATAAAGAATATAGTTCTAGAGCTATTCTCGGAGAATCTAATAAGAGGAAGGGGTCTATTCTGCCGTTCATGTATGAAGTCACAGATGGCATCTCCAGGGTTTACTGATGTATTTGCTGCATTAGTGGCTGTTGTTAACGCAAAGTTCCCTGAGGTGGGTGAACTCCTTCTTAGAAGGATTGTTTTGCAGCTTAAGAGAGCATACAAGCGTAACGACAAGGTAAGACTTGGTGCCCTCATCCCTCAAGTTTATAAATCTTGATCTGGTATCATTACTTCCATTTTCTGTGCATGCTTCTGATTTTGCTTTCTTTGATTTATCTTTTAACAGCCACAACTATTGGCTGCCATTAAGTTTATAGCACACCTTGTTAATCAGCAAGTAGCGCATGAGATCATCGCTTTAGAGCTGCTCACAGTACTGTTGGAGAATCCTACAGATGATAGTGTAGAAGTAGCTGTTGGCTTTGTCAAAGAATGTGGGTCGATTCTTCAAGATCTCTCTCCTAAAGGCCTGCATGGTATGTATGCTGTATAGATTTACTCGACAATATTTGCTTAGGCCCCTTTCTTTATAATGCATGCATTGGGTGAGAATTCGAAGAATATCTGACTGTAATTAGTAGGTTCATCCTAGCTTTCTGTTGTTCATATGTTATTTCTTTATCAATTATGGCCTTGCTAGCTTAACCGAAGAATTGAAATTATGCAAAGGGAAAAAAAAAAAAAAAGCCCTTGCTTGACATTTGTTTTGGACTATGTCTGTCAAGATCTGTTGTTTGGTTTGTCCTATTGTTTTTCTGGACAATTGTACGTCCATTATAAGTTGGGAAACAGCTACCATGGGTCATTAATTATTCACATGTAGCAATTGGTAATTTATATGGTAGATTTGGTTCTTTAGTAGAATGATATATATATATATATATATATATATATATATATAAGTAGGATGATAAAAACAAGGGATGTGCCATGCTTTGCTCCTTGTTCTGCTGCATTCATGTATCCACCACTAATATTGGATAGTGCTCCTCTCTTGGCAATTATAAGTCGGATGATTTTCATTTTTTGATAATTTAGGAACGAAATTTATAGCTAGTGCTGAAATATCAATCCATCTGCGGTCATTTTGATTGTTTAGTTCAGGTGTTAACAAAGGAAGGAAAGCCATAATAGAGATTGAAAACTGGTTCTTCTGCTATTTAGCTTTTCCTTCTTTACTGCATAGCATATCACTTGCAGGTAACATCTCTAATTTGCTTTTGTATTTTTTATAATGCATTGTGAAATTTACAGGAATCTTTGAACGCTTCCGTGGGATCCTCCATGAAGGAGAAATCGACAAGCGGGTCCAGTTTCTGATTGAAGGTTTATTTGCAATTAGGAAAGCTAAATTTCAGGTGTGGTTCCTTCTCTATTCCTTGATATTTTCATGACATTTTGAGTGTATGCTTTAGTCAATCAGATGGACCTCTATAGTATTATGCAGAATCAGTGCTGCGATTACATTCTGCCAAAGGAAGTGGAAATTTCCTTCTTAGCTTCCTCAAGCTTCTTATAATGAGACAATATTTAATATCTACCGACTGTATCTGGATGCTGGACCGTTTCATGTGGCTACATGGCAGTTTCTGTTCAATTGCCCATGGTATAAGCATAACTAAGTCTTCAGTTTCTTTGAATCAAAGATTTCAGCACTTTGTAATGATAGTAGAGTGGATGAGAGCATTCGTGTTGCTGGAGAGCTGTGGTATCATTGTGAAGATAGATTTATAGTCTATATTTATATGTATGGTGACTTCTAGGCATAGCTTAAGTTTACTGAGATATAACCCTCTGCTCTCTGCCATGTGTTCAAGCAGTTTTGAATTTTAATAATGCAATTTCTTTTGTCTGTTACTCTTTTCTTTTTCAGGGCCACCCAGCCGTTCGTCCAGAGTTGGATCTTGTCGAGCAAGAAGACCAATTAACTCATGAGATATCACTTCAGGAAGATATTGATCCGGAGATAGCACTTGGTATGTTTCTAGATTTAGATATGTATTAAGATACATATTTTGTTCCTTTTTTTCATTCATTCTTTTTTTTTAAGTAGATTCTTCTGCTGAGATTCTCAATATTGATATCTATATCAGATATTTTCAAGCCTGATCCTAATTACCTGGAGAATGAGAAGCGTTATGAAGAATTGAAGAAAACCATTCTGGGTGAAGAATCTGAGGATGAAGATGGTTCTGAAGATGGCTCCGAAGACGAATCTGATGAAGAATCCGATGAGGAGGATGAACAGCAGATGAAAATCAAAGACGAAACAGAGACAAATCTTGTAAATCTTCGCAGAACAATTTATCTGACAATTATGTCTAGTGTGGATTTTGAGGAAGCTGGGCATAAGCTACTTAAGATCAAACTGGAGCCTGGTCAAGAGGTAAGGTGGTTTTTCTGTCTATTGTTGCTGATAGTTTCCTAATGATTTCTAATTTTGTGTATTGTATCAGACCCACGTATAAGAGCTTGTAAATAATTATTTCTTTTCTTTTGAGGTTTTATTCTTGTTTAGATGCTTTGGTATATTTTATATCATTCTTTATATAACTGGGCAAAAAAGTGATGGATGACTTTGTGGTTTTGCTAAGACACCAATACTTCAGTGGACCAAAAAGCTCATATATCATAGTACATTTTGTCATGAGCTATTCTTATTCAATACGAAACTCAAATTCTTCAGTGGAGGAAAAAGCATTTATTCTAGCACATGCTATCTGTATCATGACTTTACTACAGATTATGTAGTTGTGGTTTCCCTCCTTGTCTCCTTATGTTGGGTTTCTTGGAATGAAAATAAGAATCATCTGGACAGTAACGAGAACAACTTTCGGTTATTTATAGCAACCCTGTTTCCTGAACAAAATTAAGAGCAATACCGAGCTCAATGTTTTTAGAAGTCCTGGACAATTTTTGGTCTATTCTCTTTTGTGTTATCATGATCTTCTTCTTAAATTGCTTGGAAATTACTTACTGAAATAAGTTAATAACTCGGACTTCGGTCTGCACAGAATTGTGAATTATCAGTCATCTTTTTAGGATTTCCAGCAGACGATCCTCTTGGCTATCCTCCGAGCAAGTAAATGTCTGTCATCTTCTACTAGTATATAGGTGGTCTTTAAAAACAAATAATTAGCAGCTACAGAGAGCATCTGAATGCTAGCCACTGTATTTTGCTCCCTTGCATTGTCTGCCACTAACAGTGAAGTTTCAATGTGTCTTAATGTCTTTTCTTCTCTTTGCAGATGGAACTATGTATCATGCTTTTGGAATGTTGTTGTCAAGAGAGGACTTATCTTCGGTACTATGGTCTATTAGGGCAGCGATTTTGTACGATTAACAAAATATATCAAGAGAATTTCGAGAAGTGCTTTGTCCAACAATACTCGATGATTCACCGGCTAGAAACAAACAAATTGCGGAATGTCGCAAAGTTTTTTGCTCATCTACTTGGCACAGATGCTCTACCATGGCATGTCCTATCATATATACGCTTGACTGAGGATGACACTACTTCTTCTTCTCGTATATTCATCAAAATTCTTTTTCAGGTAACTGGACTATATGTGAGGCTTTAGCTTGATTTTCAATTTTCTTGATAGCGTTTCTGTTTCTTTACGCTGCATTCTGTTACTTAATGTTTTTGGTTTTGATGCGATTAAGGTGTAACAAAATAGTAAGAGAACTGAAATCGAATTGGGATAGATAATCACACTATGAGATGATTAAAATAGGTTTATTGTGGCTTCTTTGACTCTGGATCCTGCTGAATGTCATGCCATAGTAAATGAGACTAATTTATAGGTTTCTCAACTTTGACCTTCTTCGCTTTTCCAAACATTGCAAAATGAAGTATGGCATCCATATTGAAAAGGATATCTCTTCGTAGAATTTTAAGCCGGCCCAGCTTTGGGCCGGGGTGGTTCACAACGATTTTACTCTATATGGGCACTGTATAAGTTTTCATATTAAAAACAAGAAAAAAAGAAAGAGGTGAAAACTTTCGAAGCACTGAACAAATGGTTAATGATGTGGCAAGTGTATTGATATGTATGTGTTAATCTTTTGGTGTCTTTGTGCGTGGGAAAACTTTTTGACTCTATACCGGATTCATAACTTGAAAGTTTCTCTGGCCCTTTGCTAAGATACTAGAGAAAATCTTGACTGAACCTTTCTGTATTATTTATTGCTCGATTTGTGTGCTTATATAAAGCTTAAGCAACAGGAGATCACGAGAGCCTCTTAACTGCTTAGGTCTCAACTATTTGGATCTTATGAGTTGTTGATGTGAGAAGTGGGTCATGGAGATCAAATAATAAAATCATTTATAAGTAAGACCAATTTTTCTGACATTTCATCCAAAAAACTGGTTTTTCCATAATAACGAATGACATAAGACCGGTTCATTTGATTTACTGAAGAGCGTAGATGATTCCATTTCCAGAACTTTTTCTAAAATTTATCGACAGCTCGGTTGAAACCAACTGCCTATTTTTATGTTTCATGTTATTTGAGTGGGTATTCAATTCAGCGCGTCAACTATAGGATCTATCCTTGCCATCGTAAGATCTTTGACATGTGTTGCTGAAGACTTGTATTGTTTCGATAGAATGTGCATGATTGTGAGCTATATATATTCTCATAGTTGGTGCGTTTAGAAATTGGGGGATTCTGTTGTTTGCATGGTGTCATTGATGTTCTCTTTTTTGTGTTCTGTTGTAGGAATTATCAGAGCATCTAGGTATTCGCTTGCTGAATGAACGGCTCAATGATCCATCAATGGTGGAATCTTTTGAATCCATTTTCCCCAAGGACAACCCCAAGAACACACGATTTGCTATAAACTTCTTCACATCAATTGGGCTTGGTGGCATCACTGAGAACCTGCGAGAGTACTTGAAGAATATGCCTCGTCTTATTATGCAACAACAACAAGAAGCTGCAGCAGCATCCGAGTCGGAGTCCGAATCAGATGATTCGGCAAGTTCAAGCGCATCAGATTCAGAAAGTGAGTCTGATTCGGGATCTCATTCAGGTTCATCTTCATCTGAAAGTGAAAGACAGAGATGGAACCATAAACGTACGAGGAGAAATTAAGTCAATGTTCTCAGATGCATTTTGTATCTTCGGAGGAAAAGCCAGGGTGAATGTTCTCAGATGCATGACCAAATTTTGGGTAATTATTCGCAGCTAGTAGGTAAGGAAGTTATTCATTCTGCACAAGCTTTGCTGCTTTCTTCTGTGCGCTTAGTAGCTGATGAAGCTCTTAATAACATATATGACTGGTTTAGTTTGAAGAGAAATGATGGTAAATTTGATAAGCCTGAGACTTTGTACCCTATTATGGAAGTTTTTGTGTCATTCCGAATATCAGAGTCTTAGCCTTCCAAATCCAGATGATCCACTGGGCTATACATGTGTGTGGGTGATCTAACTTACGAAGCCAAACTCTTGCATTGATGTAAATTTGAATTTGTTGTCGCTTCACCACACCACACAACACCACTGCTGCACGGATTCGGCAGGATGGACTTTATTTTTAGATATTTTTGCTATTTTAGTGTTTGTTCGTTTACCCTTCCTCGTTGTTTGTATAATTTCTGAAATTCTATTGTAGTAGTGGTGTTGTTATGTAAAATTACAAATAACTACATTGTAATGAATTTAGAACTAACTGCCATCGTTCTATATCTTCTTACTATTATTATATTTTCATGGTTATATTCTTGGGGATTTTATCAGCTGTAGTTTGCTATGTAAGTTTCACTTAAATTTTCTCTCTCTCACATTCCGCATTCTATGCGGGCCCTTATCTAAGCTTTGACTAAAACCTAGGTTTTAACTCTTAATAGCATCTAAAGCTGTCGTGTCCTATTAAGGTGTCTAATTTCATCATTCACGTGTCCTTGGTGTTCGATAAGCACATGCACAGGTAAGGCTTGTAAAAACACCTTTACTTTTTTTTTTTTTATCTTCTTTGCAAGTACACGTAAGACTTATATAACCCACACTTTTATCTGAAATTTAAGGTGAGTAGAGATGCTCGATGTGTGCTTATTGTGTGGCAGGTGGCGTCAACAAGTGGTTTGTTCGTCGGTGGGAATATTTTGAAGGTGAGTTTTGCTTCACGTGAACCAATCAATTAAGAGCTTATGCCGTTCTCTTTCTCTTGATAATATTGATGGTAAGTCGAAATCAGTTGAGATGATTGAGCCTTTTGGATATATGAGGGTTTATGACATCCCAGATGGTACTCCTTGATAGGAATGGATTTGGAATGGTCCAAGGATAGATAAGGAGAGAAGATTCACTCCTTATTTAGATTAGTGGGAAACATGAGAAGATATCATCATGTCTAAAGCAGTAGATGCGTGAAATATGGTTAAACTAGCCGATTTGGGTCGAGTTACGAGTTAAATGAGCTAAACTTATTAAGTATGTTTATTTTAAACAAGTTAAAAAATTTTAGTTTTAATATGTTTAAAAAGTTGATTAAATAGGTTAATTTGTAAATAAAAAAAAAATTGTGCTAAATGGGCTTGTTTAAGTTAGCTCACTTTGATTTATAAGTTAAATAGGTTAGGTTTATTTAATTTACTTTTTAAATGAGCTGAAAAATTTAAATTTAAATTCATTTGAAAAGCAAATTAAATGGAGTGTGATCGTGGAAAATCTGCTTGCACAACAACTCTATAAAAGAGCTATGCAGGTGTAGGCACCTGAAGTTGGATATGGTTACCGTCTGCTTGGACAGTTGTCTTGTCAATCAATAATTTTTGGATGAGCTGATGTACTTTGAGAAATTTGCTGACTTTCTTTGAAAAGAACCTTTGGTACTTAAGCCGTAATACATAACACAATATCCAATCATCAATATTATTTGTTTCTCCAACAATACACTTAAGGAATCCCAAAAATACAATTAGATGAGGAAATGAAGAGGGTGCTCTCAATTTTATCCTTGTGCTCTGCTTAGCACAAAAATGAATACAAGGAATTCGTACTTGTCTAAGTGAAATGGCCAATTAAGGTATGATCCACGAATTAATGCCAATAATATATATATTTATAAAATCAAAACTATAATAAATTTTCTTTTAAAAAAATAGTAAATGTTGGTTAAATAAAACACATAATAAATTTTTTAAATAATAATGATGTTGAATAATTAAAATAATTGATAAAGAAAACAATAATAATTGTAAAAATAAGTATGATATAAAATAATAATCGTATAATTGAAAAGATTTATGAGTTAAAAATGGTATTTAAGAAGTTTGTGGGTTAGGGTTGGATTTGGATTTTTTTTTTAAATAATAATCATGATTAAAATTATAAGATATATATGGTAGTTAATAGGTAGTTAAAAAATGGTTTCTCTTTAATATAATAGATAAATATACAATATTGTTAGATGTTTTTGTAGGTTATTAGGTAGCTAAAATAATGGTTTCCTTTTATTATAATAGATGAATATACAGTATTGTTAGATGCGTTTGTAGGTTATGCACAATAAAACGAAATACAGCGGTAGCCAACAAAAATAAAACTTAGATTATGTTGTGTCGGACATTATTATTTAAAAAATTATAGTGGCTCAATAAATCAACCAATCTCGAGTTTTTTACTTCAACCGAGTAGAAATCTTAAGATACCGAGAAGCAAGCAAGTCACTTCCTTTAAGCTTTGAAAGATTGACACCCACAAAAGTTAAAAGTGAAAAATATATATTTGTCGAGCTCGTGAAGGATGCGTGACGTGACTAGACTCGTGAGAAATCTTCCAAATGTGGAGGGAAAAATAAATAAAGAAACGTATCAATATGTTCTACTAAATACCAAAAATAAAGCACACTATAAATCCTCTTAATGTCAATACCAAAATTCAATTAGATTCTTCATATTTCCGTAAATTACTTAATCTTTATATATATTTAGATAAGTTATTTAAATTTTTTCATTTTATATTAGCTCACTCATAAAGTCTATTCGTTGGTATTTTTCATATACACCACAATTAACGCCAAAAAACATAAAAACAAAATTGTTAGATGGAAAAATTACACACGTAAAGAATTTGTAATTTAAATTACTTGCTTAAAACATATATGCTTTATTGAGTTTTAAAATAAACATAGAGAATTTCCATTGTATTTATTCATATTTATATGAATCATTTTGTGGCAAAAAATAATAATAATAATAATTGCTGATTTCATGAATATTTTATGATGTTTGCAACTTATTTTCACAATATTATGTATTTACCATGTAAAGTGTTAGGGGAGAAAAAAAAAAAAAAAGAGATTTCTTTGCGAGAGCAAACCTAAAAAGTAATTAATTGGGTTAGATGTTGGGAGAAGGTAATTACGATAGTATCTAATTTGAGTCGATGTATCTTTCACTCGACAGGAAATATTCATACCTAGCCATAATCTCTCGACATTATAACAACTTTATGATTTTTATCTTCTAGATTAGCAATAACATTGTAAGGCGATTCACTTGAAAAAAATCGCTTGACAGTTCGATTTTCTATATTAATGTATCCCCAACATTCTGTGGACTTCCGAACTCCTTCGATGTAAACTATTTACTAGCTTGTTTTTACGTGTGTCAATATTCACAATATAAGATTAAGTCAAGACAATATAATACTGAAATTGAACCGAAACTTGACTTAAAGTTTTAGAGCTCAAGTTTGACTCAAATCTATCGATCTTATAGTACTTGGATTTGACTCGAAATGATACTCATTGAATTTGAACTTGGTTCAATTAAACTTGTTTCAAGTCAATTATTTAAAAGAATATTATTATTTTAGTTAAATACTATTAATATTCTAGTTGACTTAAACTTAACTAACACTTATATTTAATTTGAGCTCAACTAATCATTATAAATCAAAGTCGAATAAATATCAAATCGAGTTTAAATAGCTCAAAAGTAAGTTTGTCTTATTTATAATCCTAAGTATAACATCAGTGCAATGGTTAATTTTAGGATTATCTCACAAATAGTAATGCATAAGCTTATAAGAGCAACTTTGTATTAGATCTTTAGGTCAACAACCTCCTTGATGGGGCCGTGTGACCACAGCACTTGGGAAGATACCTATGCTAACCGTTTCGAGTTCATAATCGAATGGAGTCGCCCACTAACCAACAAATCCAATTAGGCTTGGGTTAGTTGCCCTCGAACCTATGTTGACCAATAGTGCCACTACAGATCATCGCAACATTCTCAATGACCATTCCACATATCTTCATTAGCGAAGCTACATACTATAGGTATATTGTAGAATGCCTGTTACAGTACGACTTTGAGCAAAGACAAGAGCTCCCTACTTGCAATACTACTCTTCAAGCCCACAAACACGACTCTCCATCTCTTGTGAAAAACAAGAAAACAAGCTACCTCCCCCTTATCTTGTTTAACTAGAAGGTAACCTCACTACAATAAAGGCAAGTAACAAGGAGCTGCCCTGGTTGAAGCAAGGATACTAAGGCAAATAGATCATGGAGGTTTCACGATGTGAAACAAGAAATGAGAACCTCCCCTAATGAGGATAATAGAAGTGCAAATTTGGTGCTAGAGGACCTTCCTTAAAATGAGAAACAAGAATCTCAGCATTATAGGTGGGCCAATTAGGGTAAAGAGGCATTGAAGAACATTAGCCTCCTCTCCTAAACCCAAAACACTAAGCCTATGCCCTACCTAAGGAAGCTGGCCAACATGTACTCCATCTACTTGCTTAATCTCAACTTTCAAAGAAAAGCGCAGTACTCTTGATATTAAGCATTAACCAAGACGACTGCCCTTCCATGAAATATGAAACAAGAGCTTCTTACCATCCTAGAAGATGGATAGGAAGGCTAAGTTTCAAGGAAAAGACTCCCCATGTGCCAAATACGCCAACCTTGTCTACTAGAAGAGAACTCGGCCTTTTCCCTAGCTAGAACCTTTCCAACCTAAGTATAGCAAGCCTCTCGCAACCATTGGTCGCCCGTCTAGACCGGCAAGCATAGCCTACTATTCCCCAACAACACGTCTAAATAAGCATAAAAAACAACCAATCTTAATGATGGAGGTGACATGCGAAACAAGAGCTTCATATTAAGTGGCTAAGGAAGCAGCCAACATAATACAAGGAGCCTTAGACCAAAAATGCAACACAAGAGCATTGATAATAACCAAAACCAAAGCCATAGCCTACAGTAGGATAAAGCTTTCCTTTAATTATGAGCACCAAACCAAACAACAAAGAAAAATGGATTGCACAAAAACAAATGCAAAACAAACGAAAAGAATGTGATGAAGTTCACAATTGATGAAGAAATGAAGCGCCCACCAACACATTCGTCCCCTGTAGCATTATACTAAAAGTGATTAACGAATACCTTCTAGAACATTTGAAGTGCTTGGCCCCTAACAATTGCATGCACTTTCACTCCCTTTGTTGCTCTATTGCCAATGGGAGTGGGGAGGGCCTAACTGTTGATGGTAATTCTTAGACATAGGCCAACCATCTTACGCTTAATACCAAGCACTCTAACTCATAAGACTATAATGCTAGGGATGACCTATGCTGACTGTCTTAAGTTCATAGTTGAATGGAGCTACCATTAATTGACGACTCTAATAAAGCTTAGGCCAATTGCCAAAGGCCCTAAAGCGGGCAATAGTGCTACCCCGATTGAGGCACATAAAGGAATAAAGGGCCTGGCCAAGTGATGTCCCCCTTGACAATCCTCCTTGAACAATCCTAGAACTCGTGAGAACTTTGTAAGGCTTGGTTATGTAGTATTCACATTGCATTGAATGTGATATGATCTTTGGTGGCTCACCTTTAAGAAAACTTGAGCTCATCTAGATTTAGTCATACAATAACACTAAACATTTATGAGAAAAACACAAGCACAAAGCCTAAAGGCAATCATTCTTACTATAGCTAACTTGAAGGCCCATGAAACATAGCGCCATACACTAGAGTTAACAAGGGCTAAGAGGTTGGATGTGTAAATTATAATACCCCTTACATACTAGGTGATGGAATTCTAAATTATCGAAGTACCTTTTGGTGTAATGGCTCGAAGTATATCGAAACTCCAAAGTTAAGCATACTCAAGTTTGAAGCAATCTCAGGATGGGTGACCTCTTGGGAAGATATTGCACCAGGGGACAAAACTGTACAGTGTTCTATGCTAAAATGGATAATACCTTGATGGGAGGAGTTATGGTCAGGTCGTTACAAATAATATCAAAGCAATCTACCAGCCGGAAGGGAAGAGCCTTGCCTGGTGGTTGTCTTAGACTTATGTAACGAAACTGACAAAGGGATTAGTTCTATAAGGGGGGTGGATTGTAATACTCCTTATATGCTAGGTAACAAAATTCTAAATCATTGAGGCACTTTCTGGTATAACGACTCAGAGTACGTCGAAATTTTAGAGATAAGCATACTCAAGCTAACCTCAATGGGAAGAGTTCCGATCGGGTCATCACATAAATACTTAGTTTTTGCCCCTTACACAGGTAACACTTAGATTTTCACTCATTTATTACTCCTCACTACTTCCATTTTCCCTCTTAACTCTCCTATATGAACTGTTTGTTCCCTTACAAGCCTTATTGCCTTGAGTACTAGAGTGGCCTAGCTAGATAACTCCCTAATTACACTGCTCATCTTTGTTTGTTTTGCATGTCAGCCTAGGTAATATGGAGTCACCTCAGCCTGTCCATTTGGCTTAGGGAGCCAATCAATTATCAAGCTCTAACAACTAAAATTCTAAGAATAAAAATGGAGTTTTTGCATATGTCAAGGTCCTTCATAGAGGATCCTATTAAGTTTTTTTTTTTTCCTCCTTTAATTTCTAACTTTATCAAAGTAATATCTTCACACTTTAATAGAAAATGATAGTCGGAACCCACAAATACTTAAAAAGCTGTTAAGGAACTATTCTTGCTTGGATGTTGGAAGGCCATATAAGAATAACCTATCCTTACAATAAGCTGCAAACAAGAGTTTGGAGGCAAGTGACAATGGTCTATTACATCTACTAAGCCTATGGCAAACTCATTAAGGAAATTTAAATATGAATATGGTTGCAAGAGAAATGGTTACTACAACATTGGCTATCTATCCTATATTTTCCTCTCTATAATCCTTTTTATGATAGATGGAGATCTATAAGGAGTTAAGGTAATTAGTAGTAGGATCACAACCATTTTTTGCTATCTATAGCTATAAATCAACTACAAGGTTAAGGAGGCTAATTTTTTCATTCTTGACACCTTCATTATTAGCTGAACCCCGATCATTTTTCCCTCATATTAACTTAAGCGTCAATTTATACCAAAGTAACTTCTGCACCTCAAAACTCCATTTTTTTTTTTCGCTCCAATTTCCTAAAAGTCGAACTCTAAGATTTCCACTTTTGTTTAAGGATCAAGCAATAACATTAGAAATATTCTAATGCTAAGAACTAAATGCTAGACTATTGTAGACAAGTGGCATAAACATTGATTTTTCAATAGAATGAATCAGATTCAAATTTCCTCCCTTAAGTTGAAATGTAGTTGGCCTAAAAGAAAAAGGACAAAAAAAAAAAAAAGATAAGAACTAAATTAATACACAATAGTTTTAAAGGGCCAATACATTCACTACAGCCAACTATAGTTACCATAATTATTAGTTTATTGCAAAATTGGTTTTAATGGTTTCGTTATGTACATCTTAAAAATGTAAAGATATATAAAAAAAAAAATCAAATATGAATGAAATATATATATGGAGATACCTCTGTTTTTCCATTTTTCATTTTCATTTTAGTTGAGCCAGGTTAAAAAAAAAACAAAACAAAAAAATAAAAAATAAATAAAATAAAGAGAGTCGAATTGCATTGAGTCAAGTCGAGTCGAGCCGAGTTGCATCGGATAATGATGTGTGATTAATTTAATAAATCATTAAATCATTTAAGAGTTGCACTTTATTAAAATAATTTTGGCCAATATGATTTAAAGTAGATTTTTATCTAATTTATATTGGGCCATAATAACCTTAGGATTTATTGAATAAGTTATTGGGTTATATCTAATTACATTGAGTCGGGTCTTGAAAAATTGAAAGCCCAAATTAAATAAGGTTTGTAGAAGTTCGATACGGAAGATACGATTGTGGGTTTATAAATAGCGCGTCAACAAGTTGGATTTAGAGGTTTTTTTTTTTTTTATTTTCACAATTAACTCCACAATCCGACACAGCCCTCAATCCCCAATTGTATACGATTCCTCACAATCTCCAGACCTTCGTTGAATCCCAACGCACCAAACTATAAGGCTGACAACATATGAAAGCTAACACAATTCCCCTAACGCAAAGCTTAACCATCCAACAAACCAAACACAAATTTCCAAAGCCTAACATCAAACTTTCGAACTTCAACAATTCTCCCTGACGCTCCATCGATCCGAAGTCTACAATTTTATCCGAAGCTGCAATCCAATCTGAAGTCTAATGATCCAAAGCAGCCACAATCTAATTGAAATTCCAACATCCCAAAAGTAAGCTGTAATCCAATTGAGTTTCCAATTATAAAGTCAAATGTTATCACTTAACAGCAAGCCGAGATTCAATTTTGATTCAAAGCAGCTGAAATCCTCACCGCCAACCCCTTGCCATAATCTAAGTACAGCTGAAATTCACAACCTGACCAGAATGATCAACGTTTGTCCCTTACCAATAAATTTGACGGCAACAGCACACAGCAGTTCTTCACACGCGTACACGAGTCGATTCAAGATCACTAGCACAACACACTAACGAATGTGAATACGACGATCGTACACAACTCAAACGATTTAGATAAAAGATTATTATTTTTATTTATTTATTAGTTAGTTTTATTTATTAATTTTTTTACTAATCTATTTTTGTTCAAGTGCAGGTTTTTATCATTTATTTAATTATGTATTTTTTTAGACAATTCCAATTTTCCATAAAATTTAGTTAAATTCTGTTTTTTTTAATAAAATCGTACTTTTAAAAAAAATATATATATATATATATATACGTATCTTGTGGTCGAGATACGTATCTTATGGTTAAGATTTAAAAAAAAGATACGTATCTAGTAGTTAAGATTTAGAAAAAATACGTATGAAGATATATATCTAATCGTATCTTCAATGTATTTTATATTTAGGATTTAGAAAATATATTTTTTGACAGATAGTATTTTCAAAAATAAAAAATATTAATTGAGTTTTTCAAAAAAAGATTTAGTTAGTTAGGGTTTTTTCTTTAAGTTCGAAAAAATTAGATTTCTTAGGTTTTTTTTTTAAATAATAAATTGATAAATGAACATAAGTCTAGCTCGGTTTTTGAAATAAAAAGAATTCACCCACTAAACTTTTTACAAAAAGAAAATTACGATCAATTTGATCTTAACTAGCGTGTACGTAGACACCTTCAGGGCAACCGTCTAAAAAATACTTTTTTTTCCTTTTTCTTGAAAATTCATAATATGAAAAATAATAAAAAAATCACTTTAGTTATCTTTTTTATATTTGTATATATTTTAGTATTTTCTAGGAAATTACAAAAATAAAAGCTCATCAATTTTTCTTTAGTTTTTACATGGTGACTTAGTCTTAATAGATTAGTCCTCGAACCTGGTTTTTTCTAATTTAATTTTCTAAAAATCATTTTCTTAGAAAATTCGCACATCAGTAGCCAAATTGAAAACCCTAATTTAATTTTTTACCAATTGAACTGGTTGGTGACTCCAATTTTTTAAAAAGATATTTTTTTAATTTAATATTGAGTAATTTATATTAAGCGAACTAAGCTTAATATATGTTAAATTAAGGAAACGAAAATAGGGCTCGACAGAATTAGCGACTCTACTAGGAAAGCCTAGTGAGCTAGCCATGTGGAAATTAAGAATTGTTGATAGGCTTTTGTATTATTTTTTTGTCTTTTTTGTATTATAGTTGTATTGATTGGGTTTTTAATGATACGGACCCTAAGAAAAAAGCCTAGCCCAATGGGCCCTATTAGGGAATTTGGGGGGTTCTTTTTATTTTTAAGTAATTATTTGCATGTTTAGATATAGTTGGACCTAGGTCACCTTAGGAAATTAGGACGAGTTGCCATTGTGTAACCCTCAGGTTGCTGGGGTCTTTATCCCCGCTTGGAGATAATAGGTGAGCCTACTCAGGCTTCAATGTAGTCCACTAGGCTTCTTTCTAGAAAGCCTTGGAGTTACAGAACCCAAGACCCGTAAACGCCACTCTCTTACATCATCCTTTTTGAAAAAAGGAGTAGTTATTCTAAAATTATAGGAAAAGCTCAATCAATACACGGTTAGCTCGATCTTACTCTTCAAGAAAGGGGAAATTTAAGAAAAACCGATAATTATTATATATAAGTATTTGCGAATTCATTTTTTTAAAAAAAAAATCCTATTTTAAACCTACTTATATATAAAGGCATTTCCCGACCGTAGATTCATTATATTTCTTATAATTTATTAATTATCGACTCTTATTGTATTACATACGTATGTAGCATATTGCATTTCTTTTATTTGATTTTAATCTACCGATGCTTGTTTCTATTTAATTGTTTTCATTCCTTTTATTACATGTGTTTTATTTTTTTTATCGTCCCTTGGTGAGTGAAAAGTTACATAATTTCCAAGAAAATTCTCTGAAAAAGTTGCACAATTATTAATGTCATATCCAAATTTATTATAAATTTAGTGGTTTTGTTGTAAGTAATCGCATCATTTCATGTTTTTTTTTTAATGTAATTTAGATATGGAGAGTTAGGGTAGTGTTAATCCATAGCCCATCTATGAAGTCTAGTTAGATAAGTATTTCTTCCCCGAAGCCATCTTGAGAGATTGGTGGAACGAGCTTCCTCCCGTCAAGCAAGATCATATTCGTAAGAAGATCGGGTCGGTCATGTCCCTTATGCGGGTCCAGCTCCACTGGCTTCTATTTCAAGCCCTTATCCATTATTGGGATCTAGAGTTTGCAGTTTTTAATTTCAGCCCACATGTGTTGACACCCACTTTAGAAGAGTACTCGCAGCTACTTGGTGCTCTGTGTCACGCCCCGAAGCGGCAAAGTTATAACAGCCCCGCCGTGTAAACCATCCTGAGATAGAAGTTGACCTTACAACCGCTATCTTAGACCTGATCTATACAAGGCGTCCATAACTAACCCGCTTTGAAGTAAACAGTTTGTAATTTAAATAAATCATTTACCTATAAAAGTGAAGAATTATATATATATGCTATAATTCAGTTATTGCAATTAAAGTTTACAATATTTTTCTGTAATATATTTCCTAGTTATTACATCATTCGGAAATGAAAAATAATTCTAAAATAAAAACTTAGACCTTAAAAATATGTGTTTATTTTTCAATGTTTTTCCTTACTCCCCAGGATCTAGCAGTTGCTAGCTTCAGAGTAGTTGTTTGCTACTTCTTAACCAGCACCTACACGACGTCTATAGAGATGTGAGCAACCACAGCTCAATAAGTTAGAATGGAGGACTTAAAACTATACCATAAACACAACAAAGTTTTCAATCAACTTATTAGGTACAATACATGTGCAAGCAAATGCCATCGTACGACGTTGTCCGGCCTGTCGTGAGATTAGAGAAATTGCGCTCGCTCTAATCCGGGTTGAGGAGTTGCCATTAATGCAACAGCTCAGGACCAAATCCAGGCTTGTGCAATGGAGACCTCACTTCTCCCGCGACTACCTTCGAACCACTGACTTCACCCTCGCCACGACCTCCTCTCCTGTCACTTAGTTCGGCTATGGATGAAGAAGGGACCATTATGCAATCCTGCGCTATCCCTTTCGAAGGGGTTGGTATTTGGCCGGAGAGTCCTAAGTTCCCCTAACGGGTTGTCATGCATGTCCGATTATGATTACTGGTTGTGTATTTGATTAAGTCCAGTTTAGGGTGATCAATCATTTCATACAAATCATATAATACATGTCAGAGTAACAAACAGAATCATAGCATCACCTATAATCAAGTACATGCACACATTCAACTATCTAACAAGCACAACCAAGCATAATCTTAAGCCTCCAAAATACAGCATCGTATTAATCTCAATTTACCTTGACTCCTCGCTTACTCACTTGAGGTGTGATTTGCTCAGGCCATCGACAATTATCCCTATAACACAAACGTGGTTTCAGTTTTTCATATAATTATTATAGGTTCATTTTATTCTATAACGTTTATTGTTATGTTTTGTTTATGGTATAATATGCCTAATTATCTAGGTCTTAAGTTTTTTACAATTATTCTAGGTTTGGGGTTAGGTTCGGGTTCGGTTTCCGCATCGATTTCTAAATTAGGTTCTAGTTCGATTTCTAAGTAGTGTTTTAAACTCTAACCCTAGAAATTCGTTTTAACTCATAATGTGAAATTAATCACATTACTTCTCAATCTCATAAATATCATCATTACCCCTAGTCAGTATTTTATTTTACTCGGTACACTTAAATTCGTATTAGTGTACCGAATTCACTTCTGATATAAGAAATTTTTATATTTTTCATATAATTACATAAATTCCAGTCTTCTATTGATTTTATTATATATCCCTATTATTTATATAATATCAATTTTTATCCTAATATTTCTATTTATTATATTTCCAATAATTATGTATTATTACCTATTATGTATATAATACACTTCTACTATTTCTATCACTTTAATTACCATCCTTAAACATCAATTATCATTTTAAAATGTCTAAATTCATCCTAAATCAGATTTTACTCCTAATTTCCCTAATTTACAAAATTAACTTAAAATTAACTATTTTTCCATATTACTTATTTACTACATAATTAACCTAATAATTACATCTAACACCCTAAATGCTACAAGTATCATACTCCATCAGATTTCAACATCCTAAAACATATACTTATTCACTAAATCGGTAATTAACCATTTAATTACTTAATTAACCCTAAATTACCCATTTTATGCCTCATTTTAAGGCCTAAAAATTATCTAAAATTTTTGAAATTTGATTTTTGAAAATGGACTTCATAGCACAGTTCTATATCATCTAAGTAATCTACACAAAAATTTTGGGCTTAAAACTACGCTCTTAAGGTTATTTATTTCTAAACCGAAATATGCTCGGTTTTGCATGATTTCTTAAGGATCATATATTACGAGACATATTTTCATCAAAATAATATTTTTCCTAAAAACTAAATACAAAAATATTCTAGAATAACAAAATTCATAATTTTATAAGAATATTTACTATTTTTAACAAAATTACATAAAATCGGGCTGGAAATCGGACTCATCGATCTGGGTGGCTCTGACCACCGCCAGCCGCCGTGGCCTTGTTGGCCAGTCTGGGCGCTGCCACTATCGTGTGGTGGTGGTGGCCGTCCACTCCCAGCTGCTCGTCTGGTGTGGGTTCCCTTTAAAGGCCCTAATTGCACATTTTTTTCCTAATTTTTTTCTAACCCAAATTTTTCTCTTAATTTTTACCTCTCCCTAATTTTCTTTGATTTCTAACTGTCCAAATGAGCTTCTAAATTTTTTTCCCTATTTATAGAGCTTTATAGAATTTATTGTGCATTAAATTGGATAAGACAATTGCCTTATCCCTTAATTTTTGGCTTTTGTGTTGTCTTAATTTAATTGGCCGATTTTTTTCTTATTTTTCTCAGCTGCCACAACCCAATTCTGGATCATTCCTGATTTTTCCTTAATTAATTATGAATTTTCTTTAAGTATTTAGTATTATTTTAGCACATTTCGCGTATTTTAAGTAATTACGCGTATTTCTACCTATATGTAAATTCATATATAGTACAAATAAGTATTCCTAAATATTATTTAGGTCATTTTATGATTTTTAGTATACATATAATTTATTTCTAGCGATTCGTTAATTATCGAAATGCATTTTACGCATTTTCGATAAATGACGAGTTATATACTTAAAATTTGGAATTTTTATAGTTTTTTATTTTATTGCTTATTTTCTTAAATTCAAACTTACAAGATCATTTTACTAATATTTCTAGCTTTACTTTATAATTTAGGCTTGATCAGATCTTTCAGCCGATTAAAACCTTGAGGGACTGGTTGTGGGGCTTACACTCTGCCTCTCAAAGCAGGCATAACTATCCTAGATCTCAGAGTTCATCCCGAGAAAATTTTCATAACCTTGTTAGGAGTCAAAAAGTCAGCCCTGACATCATACTTATCTTCAGAGGGCAAGAAGTATCTTAGTATCTTAAGATTAGTAGAGTGGTTCTCAAGCTCAGACGCTTATCAGAGATATCATTGGATCTTTTGTGGGGGATACAAATCATGGGCCAAGAAAAGGGTCAACGCCTTTATCGTAGCATTGTTTGGGACAGTGTTGTTTCCCGTCAGATATGGTCAAGTTCATTATAGGGTAGCTGAATTAGCGACTCAATTCTTAACTAGTAAATCCTATATACGAACATAATTGGCAAAACAATTTAGGACGCTAACCTACTTGAAGAAGTAGGGGCATGGGTACTTTATGGCTAACCCCACAATCCTTGCTATGTGGTTTCTCAGTCACATACAGGGGTATGGAGAGAATCTTCTCACAGAGTCCTTAACTGGAAATATGAACTTGATTGACGACTTTGCCTGCTACCTTAAGGTACCAAATGAAACTCAGTTTAATGGATGGGTGTCATTTATTAGCAAAATGCAGCCAGTAAACTTTATGTTGACAGCTAGATGGAGCCACTGCACTCAAGCTGTCTTAGGGTATGTCGACTATGTGGGGTTTCCCCTTATCGGTATTACTGGATGTACAAGATATTTCCCAACTTGTGTTACCAAATAGCTGTGTCCACTTTAAGAAATAGCCTACAGAGACTCCTTAGACATCATCAAGATGAATTATCAAGATCTTTATCTACTCACGACTACTCTAACTCCATGACTAGTAGAACTCGTGAAGCTGCAGGAACAAAGAGAAGTTAAGAAGATAGTCAATGTAGGAATTATAAGAGGCAAAGTAGGCGAATACTGAGCTACCAAGCAATTCATCTATGATCAATTGGAGAAGACTGGAAAGATTTGGTATGAAGCTCCAAACGTATTCAGATACGAGCTAGAACCAGCACGTCTTTCACCCACTGAGCAGGCTTACCAAGATATCATACGGGCCAGAGTTGAAGCTTAGTTCCAAGAAAGTAAAAGAATTATTGAAGAGTTAAAGCTAGAAAATGAGAGACTGCTTGAAGAAAATTAATTCTTGAGGAGCAAGATTCAAGAAAGGGATGTTACAGTCCAAAGACTTATGAGAAAAGTTGATAAAGCCTGTCTTAGCCAGATTTATCAATTCTTATAGATATAAGATTTAAGTTTTTTCTTTAAGAATATTAGGTAAGAGTTTTTTTTCTTTTCTTTTAGTTCATTGTATAAGTTGGATATCATGATTATTAATAAATTTACAGCTATAAAAGAAAATCTTTATTGATTGTGTAGTCTCTTACTCATTATTATTATTTTTTCTTGATCGTTGACTTTTAAATAATTTTTTAAAAATATATATATAAAAACAAAACAAAAAAAAAAGGCGAACAATAGAAAAAAATCATAAAAAAAAAAAATCTTTAATTCACTAAAAAGTCTAAAACTTGGGTTTTTGCGTAAGATTTTGAAGATAGTGTCCAAGCAAGCAAACTCAGGTAGAAGCCTAATATTCACTCATTCTAAGGCAAGAATGTCAACTCAGGGAATTGGAAACATCAGTCAAATCGAGCCCTACCCAAGAGTCGCAACCTTAAAGGAAAACATGAATAAGATGGTTGAACAGATCCAAGCTCTCACTTGGGCTATTGGGATTTTTAATGACAGACAAGGATCTCAAGTCAACCCAAATTGGAATGCAAAAGCGACCCCTTCTCCTGAATTGGAAGATAAAGAATTGGTTCCTATAAGCTCCCAAAATTGAGTTTAGCACAACTGAGCTAAGATTTAGGGCTTTTAGGGTAACTTATCCAATTGAGCCCAAACTTTGCAACTAGAATGAAAAACTTAGTTAAGATATTACAGTGAAGTTAGATTTTAGTAATAATGACCCGAAATTTCAATTTTGCCCTTAGAAATTGGAGTATTTACTAAAGCCCTAAAATGTTCAGAACTCCTAAAATTGAACTTAGATTGCAACGAGAACTTAGAGATAAGTTAATTGAGCTATAAAATGAGATAATGTAGTATAATTTACTATAAAAAAATACACGTAATTTTTAGTATACCCGGTACAAATAATAATTATACTCGTAAATTAATTTTAAATTGAGTAATTAATATATATTGTGTTGAATTCATGAAGTTAACCTTAGAATGTATCCTAAAAATAAAAGATATGCTAGAAACTTAATTATATGAGTAAATTTATATATTTCACATGTTATTCACATAAGATATAACTTAGTATATTAATTAAATAATTAATTCTAACATATCATATCTATATTTAAGTAATTATTTAATAAAAGAAAAAGAAAAATTAATTAAATAACAATGAGATTGCTGGAAGGAGGCGTGGCAGGACAGAAAGGAAAGCAAAATGCTGAATCAAAAGTAGAATTATAAGATTAGGACACCACATGCTTAGCTAAATAGGAAAAAAAAAAACAAAAGAAAAAAACAAAGAAAAATCCTTAGGCGGTGAAAGAAGTGTATAAAAATTTCCCCAGCATCAGGATGATAACATTTGACAATTTGGAATAAAAAATAACAGAAAGAAAAATCAGAAAAAAATCGTAGAAAATAAAAAAAGAAGAAGAAAAAAACAGGACAATCACCGAGCAAGGCTAGTTCCTAGGGTTCCCTTTAATCTGCTGTTACGCCACTCCACCACCAAGGAGTACCCCCAGCATCTAGGCGTTCCGACAACCACCCAACTGCCGCCGGCCACCGGAGCACCCAAGAACACCAAGGTCAAATTTCTACCCTGTTTTTCAATAATTTCTAAAAAATAGTAAATCCGCCCAGAAAATTTTGAAAAAAATTACACTTAGGTTATTTTAGACATGCTTTCATGTGATATTTTTATTTTTGAAAAATTCGTAATATTTAATATATTTTATTAAGAAATCTGTAATTCATCCGAATATATATTAGTGAAATAAATGTACTATATGATGTTGTTTCTAGCTGAAAATTTTTGTGTAGGATGTGTATGATATATGGGTAATTGTTACGTAGCCCAAATTTTTATTTGAATAATTTTAATATTTATTGAATTTTTAGGCCTGAAATTGGTTTGAAAATAGGCTGAAATTATGAATTTAATAGGAAATTATGAAATCAATTGATGAAATGGACATGTACTGATCTATAATAAATAATAATGGTATTAAGTCAGATTGAAATTAATTGGATGCTAAAAGAATTATAATTGGATAAATTATCAAATTTAGGGGTAAAATCGTCAATACGAAAATATAGGCAATAGGTCGAAAACTTGAAACCAAGTGATAATTGAATTCCCTATATTTTTAGAAGTCCATAGAAATTTTCAGGGAATTATTAGGTAATCCGAACTATTTACTACAAATTTATTAAGTAAAATAGCTTAAATTACAAGTCGGGGTGTATTTGTAATATTAATAGACTAAAATGAGTTAAATAGTTAAATAAAACCTATATATAGGATTGCTGGTCGAATTGGGTTAAATAGAGATTTTATTATAATTATTAATATTTTCTGATCAGGATGTACTTTAGGTGTATTAAAATTGAATAATACTTATATTATTACAATATAAAGACAAATTGGATAAAATATAATTTAAAACTGTAAATTTCGCATAATATGGTCGTTTTTATATAATTATGTATAATTATATTAAAAATTCAAACTACCCGTTAAAATCCATCTCTAGGAACAGGACTCATAAGATGTGTCGTTAAGTCTATATGAACTCAATGACACTAGTTTTGTTGAAATCGAATAACCTTAAGTAAACTAGCTTATATCTATAACATATTCAAGAATATACACATTTCGGTAACTCTACCGGAATCAAAACGTGAATTAATAAATAAAAAGTACGTTTCGATACGATCAAAACGATATATAATACGTAATAGTAAATATGATGTACAATGTTAATAATTAATAATTTAATAACATGACTGTATATTATGGAAATAATATATATATATATATATATGTATATATATATCCATTTTAGATTAAACCCTAATGTTTTCGTAATTATTACGAAAACTAAATTTAGACTTTTTGTGTAATTAGGACCTTCCAAAGACGGCTGACAATTCAAGTCAGAAATAACGAACGTCTGAACAAGTAACTTGGGATGGTAGCTTCGCCGCTGTTTGGGTACTATTTAAAAGTATCCGGAGACCCAAGAGTACTTCTGGTTGTGTTTGTAGTTAGGTGATTATGTGCATGCTATGTGTGTGAATGTTACTCTATTATGACAGGAGTTCAACTCCTTGGTATGCTGTTCTGCATATTTGCATGGATTTTGTATTGTGTGAACTTATTGGTCACCCCTAATTATCACTAATGATTATTCGACTAAAGTGTAATTGGTCATGCATAATCACCCGTTAGGAGAAACGATTAAGAGTGTTAAGCCAAACACCGACTTCCTTCAATGAGGATAGCTGAAATGGTCCTTTCCCCATCCTTAGTCGAACTAAGTGATAGGCGAGGAGGTCGCGGCAAGGTTGGGGGCTGTGGTTCGAAGGCGGTCTTGGGAAGGGGGTGTTCCCCATTGCACAAGCCCGGGTTTGGTCTAACTTGAGTCGCGATGAAACTCCTTAATCCGGGTTGGAGCGGATGAAATTCCTCTAACCTCACAGTGGACCAGTTAACACTGTGCGATGTTTTCATTTGAGTGATTGCATTGCATTTCATCATAATTATTAACCTTATTTGTGATTGTATAGTACTCTTCTGACTCCGCCCCACTTACTGAGCTAGTTGTGCTCACATTCCTACAGACTCTTTTGCAGGTGCTGAGTGAAGGTAAAAATGTTCAGGTACCACCGTTCTCAGGTTAGTGTGCTGCTGTGTGGGAAAGTGAGGATCGAGGAATTTAACTGAACCTGAGCTTTTGCTTTGTCTTTAAGTTTTGAAGAAAACTAAATGGGAATTCCCTGGGAGCCCACTAGTTTTCTAACTTATTGTATATAAATCGTATAACCTGTGGTTTTCAAAAGACTCTGATTGTAATCTTTACCCTTGGACGTGAAATGTTGTATAATTACTGTTGTAGTACTAAACTACAGATTGTATAGAACAAGTATTTTGTAAAAGCTCTACCACAGGTTTGGATATTAACAGATGTCAGAACAGACGTTTCAAGCTGGTTGAGTTGTGCGCCTTGTGTAAACTGCGTCTACGATAGCAGCTGTGAGGTCAGCTTCTATCTTAGATTAGTTTACACGGCGGGACTGTTATGACTCTTCTTGTTCGGGGCGTGACAGTTCCTAATGCCGAGATATGGAGGAAGGAGATTGAGGAGAAACATTGAAAAATGGAAAGAAAGTTTATGTAGAAGTTGACTAAGAAGATGAAGACCCTAGAAATGGTTAACGGGTTTGAACAAATGGGAATAATCAACTTGCCAACATATGAAGATGATAACTTCCCGAAAAAATTTAAGGTACTAGAATTTGAGATATATGATGGGACCGACTGCTTGAAGCTCCACACTAGGTTGTTTATAAGGAAAATAGGGAAATACATAAAGTATGACAAGGTGATGGTCCAGACGTTTCAAGACAGCTTGATTGAGCTCGCTTTAACTTGGTATGCCCAATTAGATTTAAATGAGATTGATACTTAGGATAAGTTAACATGGGCTTTCGACAACCAGTATAAGTTCAACATTGAAGTGGCCCAGTCCATGTGGAATCTAAATAATCTACGAAAGAAGGCTAATGACAGCTTTAAGAAATATGCTCAAAGATGGAGGGACATGGCAGTTAGGGTGACTCTACCCTTAATAGAAAAGGACTTGACTTTTTACTTTCATCAACACTCTTGGAAGCCCATATTACCAACATCCGGTCGAATACCTCACCTCTAACTTTACAGAAATTGTGGCCTCAGGGTACTGAATTGAGAAAGTTATTGCTACTGGAAGGCTTCATAATCCTAAAGTAATCGAGAAGAAGATACCGCCCGCAAGATTTTCCAACAAAACCAAAAAAACCACCATAAGTGTTATCAATACTGGCAACCTTATCAAACTTGTAGCCTCAGTAGCCATGATAGGAGGATCTAATCCCCCACCGAATTCGAATCAGAATAACTGCTTACAAAGAAGATGGTTTACTCATATTCCCATTCCCTTAAGCCAAGTTCTTGCACGATTAAGGAAAGAGAATCTTTTGACATTTGAAATACCAAGGGAGGGACAAAGACCAAAAGATTATAATCCGGAGCTTTGATGTGATTATCTTTTGGGGCAAGTAGAGCATTCTACGGACTAATGTTGGAGACTTAGACATAAGATCTAGGACCTTATTTGTAAATACCTCGTTTTTGCCATTTTTTCTTCATTTTTCATTAATCGAGCCAAGTTAATAAATAAACAGAAAAATAAAAAGATAAAAAAACGAAAATTAAAAAAAAAAAAATGAAAAAAGAGAGTCGAGTCATATAATATAGCGTCACGTTGTATCGTATCGAGTTATATTGTATAGAGTCGCGTCGAATCTTTTAAAATTAAATCAAGTAATGTATGTGATTAATTTAATAAATTCTTAAGTCATTGAAGAGTTAGGTTTTATTAAAATAATTTTAGCCCAATCCGATTTAAAATAGAATTTAATCTAAATTATGTTAGACTAGATTAAATTTATAATTTATTGAGGTAAGTTAAATTATTGAATCCGATCGAGCCTTGAAAAAATAGAAAACCTGAATTAAGTAGGGTTTTTAGAAAACTAGGTCAAATCTTAAAAAAAAAAATCTAAAACGTATCTTCCATAGATTCAATAAGTGGGTTTATAAATAAGAAATTATGGAAGAAGTTCAAGGGGTTTTTTATTCCCATAATTGAAAATTTCCTCAAAGCCTCAAGTCCACAATTCCAAATCACTAAAAAAGTTGCAATTCCAAATTTCCACATTACCAGTTGTCTAATTCAATTCCCAATTTCCAAAAGTGCAAGTCATCTTTCAAACCAAATACTGTCTTCAATCTAATCCGCAACTCTCTAATTCGAAATCTAATTCCATGTTGACACTCTGACCAACGCATGCGAATTGGCACGGCCAGCGTCTCCTCGCACATCACTCTTAATCCACGCCGTCCGTACTTGCTTGCCTCAGTCCACAATCCGACCAATGAAGTTCACGACGCCAACACACGAAGCCAATCACAACAGCCCCATGCACGTTGATCAAAGCCTCAATCTCAAATCCCCTGACGCAATCTGAAGTAGGCCACATCGACTCCATCAAACGAAGCTCCACAACGCCGACCCCCTTCGAAAATCTTAATCCAATCAACAACATCCCTGACCGACAATCAAAGCCCAACGCTTAAATTAGCCAAATTCAAATTGCCAATATGAAGGCGCAACGCGAACGAATCCGAAGTCCAACTCTAAGCCAACGAATCTGAAGACAACTCTACACCGACTAATGAAGTCTTAAGCCCCTAACGACCAATAAACAATTACATTGGATTCCCGGCGACGGAAGCTAAACACATCCACGACGACGATTATGCGTGACCCGAATTATTTAGATAAAAGTTATTTTATTTATTTATTTAGTTAATTTAATTATTTTATTAATTAATTTTCTTTTAGTGTAGGTTATTTTTATTGATGGACATTTTTTAGATAGTTTGACTTCTTTTTTTGGTAAATTTAGTTAATTGAAAATTGCATTTTTTTAATAAGAAAATCGTTTTTTTTTTAAACATATCTTGTAATTAAGGTTTAAAAACGATACGTATTGAGATACATATCTTGCAATTAGGATTTAGAAAAAACGTGTATTGAGATAGGTATCTTACGGTTAAAATACATATTGAGATGTGTATCTTGTGGTTAAAATTCAGAAAAGTTACGGAAAATATACATATTATAAAAGAAATTTTGACATATAGTGGTTTTAAAAATAAAAAATATCTTAACTAGAGTTTTCAAAAAGATTTAATTAGTTATGGTTTTCCTTAATTCGGCAAAATTAGATTTCTTAGGTTTTTTTTTTAAATAATAAATTGATAAAAAAATGTAAACCCAGCTCAATTTTTGAAATAAAAAGAATCAATCCACTAAACTTTTTATAAAGAAAGAATTATAACTGGTTTGATCCTAATTAGCGAGTACATAGATACCTTAGATACAACCATTAAAAAATATTATTTTTTCCCCTTTTCTTAAAAATTCGTAATAAAAAATAATTTTTAATTACATTTTATGAACTTAAGTATATTTTTAATATTTGAAAAATTATAAAAAAATAAAGCCTATTAATTTTTTTTTACTTTTCACATGGTGACTTAATCTTAATAGGTTAGCTCTTGAACTCAATTTTTTTATTCAATTTTCTAAAAATTAATTTTTTTTAGAATCTTTGTAAACTAGTGGTCAAATTAGTATTTTCCCACCCGAAAACCTTAATTTTACTTTTTTACCAGTTGCATTGGTTGGTAACTCTATTCTTTTTTAAAAATGAAAATTTTTTCTTTTCTTTAATTTAATATTGAGTAATTTATATTAAGCGAACTTGGCTTAATATAAGTTAAATTAAAGAAATCAAAATAAGGCTTGACATTATTGATGCAAAATTAATCCAATTGGATTTCATTTAGATTCCCACTCCCAACATAGGTAATAATCCACTATCGAATCATGAAAATTCAATCAATATGATCATAGCTGAAATTTCCAAATCAGGCATTGATCTAGACAGTCTCCCTATCATTATTAAGGAGATAGCTTAGAATCTTAGGCAAGCCGGGTATTTGCAAAATATAAATCTTAGGGTAGAACCTAGACTAAACCGGTAATATATCAACTACTGAATGATGGGAAGATAAAGATAACCGATATTATGGCTATAACGATTCCAAAATCACGAAAGAGAAGAACTCAGAAGGAGCTTAGAAAAAGGTATAAAGCCGGAGATTTGATGGTTGACACTCTAGGAGAACCGTCAAGGAAGTTTGAGTATTTGAGTATTTGGTGGATTACGCTGGTTCACCCGCCATATATGCTAACAAACTACTCATTGGATGGGGTCCAAAATTTGAAGAAGAAGACAAACTTATTGCAAAAGCTAAGAAGATGGCTGAGATGGTTGGAATGATTGGAGATGGACCTAAGTTGTTGGTTTTTAAGTACTATGGGAAGACTAATAAAGTTGAAGAATTGGGTAAGCCCAAGAAAATTGCTTTCAATGTCTCGATTGCTCCAGAAAATTTACAAATCAGCCCCTTTGGATTACCAAACAGTGAATTAGACAACCAAGTCCTCATCACATATGGACAGTAGGCTTACGTACTCGGGGTAAGTTTATGACCAGAACAAGGAACTTAAGAGGAAGTCTACTATGGAAGAGGCTTCTTGAAAGATCTTTGAAGATACGAATGATAAATATCAGAATATTGCCAAGAAAATAGTGAAAGCCAGTAAATATAAAATTATGGATCAACTAGCCAAAGTATCGATCAAGATCTCTCTAATGGGCTTGTTGTTATCATTAGATATTTACCGAGAAGCACTAATCAAAATTCTAAAAGATGTCAAAGTACCTGAAAGGATTTCCACTGAGAAGCTGGGATTAGTAGTGAGCTCAATATTTACAATGGATCAAATTTCATTTTCGCCAGATGAACTAAGTGAAGAAGGAAACCAGCACACAAAGCCCCTTTTTATAGTGGTCAAGTATGTAGGGAAAGTGGTTACTCGAGTTTCAATAGATGATGGGTCTTCACTGAATGTGTGTCCCTTAGTGACACTAAATTTACTTGGAGTAGATTCAATTGAGATAAATGTTACGCCCCCAAGTTGTAGAGTCGCAACAATCTCATCGTGTAAACCAACTTATAATAAGAACTGACCTCATAGTGCTTATCATAGATACAATTTACACAAGGCGTTGACGACTTCTCGCTTTGAAGTAAATGTTTCATTAAGAATTTAACTAAAATTTACAACAACAATTAAAACCGTAAGTTGATATATATAATTACATGTACATTACTGTAGAATTTCTAGGTGATTCTACATTATATCATAACAGCTAGCTAGTTTACATATTGTACATTAGTTCTTTATCCTAAAGATTCTAACAAGACCTTAAACAAAAACTTAATCATAGGCCTTACACAAAAGAGAATTAACCTTTGCATAGTTATAATGTGGCATAATTAATCAGAAGTTAGGACCTCCAAAAGAATCTATGCGGGTATAAGCAATTACAGCTTAGTAAGTTAAATTGAAGACTTGTGAATGTATATAAGCACAATCAAGGTTATCAAGCAATTATTTTCATGAAATGCAATAAATAAGTGCCATCACATAACGTAGTTCGGTCCGTTGTGAAATCAGAGTAATTTCACCCACTTTAATCCGGGTTAAAGATTTTTCATGTTATGCAACGGCTCACAACCAAACCTAGGTTTATACAATGGAAACACTGCTCCTCCTAAGATTATCCTTTGAACTAATGGCCCCCATCCTCATTGTGACCTCCTCTCCTATCACTTAGTTTTGCTAAGGATGAGGAAAAGACCAATTTGCTATCCAGCTCTATCTTTTTTGGAGGTATCTATGTTTGGTTAGAGAATCCTAATAATCCCCTACAGGGTTGCAATGTATGTCTTTTTAGGGTATTTAGGTCGATTGAGATTATATTCGGTTTAGGGTGACCAGACAATTCCATACCACTCCAATCACAACAGTCATAAAACATAACATAGATTTCAACACGAAATCAAATGTACAAGCACATGCATAAGACCACTTACAATTGCAATCATACACAATCCTAAGTTTTCGAGTACTTTAAAATAATACTCCAAAATACAATAAAGTATTAAACCTAACTTACTTGGAATTCTGAGTTGCTCAATCACTTACCGTAGGTTGACTCGTCTCTGTGTGTTCTATAATATAAATACGCTCTTTTTAGTATTTATACTTAGATAATACATATTCTAAGTTAGGATTTAACTCAATTCTCCTTATATACCTATCATTTACTAACGATTCATCTTACGTTAGTTCAGGGTTCAGTTTTCAAATTCTATTCCGGTTTAGGTTCTAATTCGATTTCAACTACGAGTAATCCTAAAATACGTTTCGAACCATAATGTGAAATCAATCACATTAAGCTTGAGTATTTTAATATCATACTAGGTCTTAATTCAGTATTCTAACCCACTCAATACACTCTAATCCTGATTAGTATACCGGATTTACTTTTGATGTGAGAAAATTTTACAATTTTTGTATAACTACCTAAAATTAATTTTTGTATTAGATTTAATATGTATTGATATTATTATTACAACATCTAATTTATCATATTATTTCATATTTATAAAAATTCCAATTTTACATTTTACTAAATTACTCACATTTACTGGATAAGTCCCATATTAATTGCAATTAATACTCCAAATGCTAGGATTATGTTTCCACATCAGAAATTAATATCTTTAAACATTTAATTACCTTCTAAATCAGTAATTAATCATTTAATTACTTAATTAATCTAAAATTACTCATTTTTCTCATCATTTTAAGGCTAAAAAATTACTTTAAAAATTCAAAAATTAATTTTAAAAAAAATGGCTTTATAGCACTATTTTATATCACTTGAGTATTTTACAGAAAAAAATTAAGTTCTGAACAACACTCCTAAGCCTATTTATTTCTAATTCTAAATATGCTCAATTTTGTTTAATTTCTTAAGAACTCTATATTTACAGATATAGTTAAACTAAATCACTATTTTTCCCTAAATCTATATATAATAAAAGATCATAATAACAAATTTCATAATTTTCTAGGCAGAATTAATAATTTTAAGAAATTTTGTAAAATCGAATGAGATTTGGGATTCACCAAGTTTTTGAGCTGTCGGCCACCAACACCGGTTCAGAGTGTGTTGGCTGATCCAAGCGATCAGTTTGGAGTGTGGTGGTGGTGGTGGTTTGGTCCCAAGTGGTGGTGACCCATAAGTTTGACCTAAATACACTAAATGCATAGTTTTGTGAAAAAATTTTCTAAAACCCTAATTTCTCTCCAATTTTAAGTGTTCGATTTTGATTAGTCAAATTTTCTTCTTACTTTTCCTAGTTGCCACAACTTGATTTGGAGCATTCCTCATTTCCTTGATTTTTTAAATTTTTCTTTGATTTTTTTATATTTTTTTTCATTATTTAGCAAATTTTTAGCTAATTTCGGGCAATTTATGCAATTTTACGTATTTCTGCCTATACGTAAATATATATAGAGTATAAGTAAACATTCTTAAATATTATTGTAGACATTCGATTTTTGCCTTTAGTAGTTTTAGGTTTAGTTTTTTTAATAGGATCTTAACTAAAAAAAGATAATAATATAAAGTAACAAAAAAATAATAAAAATTGAAAGATGTTGAAAATACCAAAAAATGAGAAAATAAAACAATTATAAAAATTTTTTATAAAGTAAATTATTTTATGGACAAATAACTTTAGTTTTAGCTTAGTTCAAATAATTATTTTTGGGAATTGCGTGTTTTAAGTACAATTCAATTATACTAAAAATCAAGATATAGGCCAACAGCCTAACGAATAAGCATTAGAGTATTTAATATAGAGTTAACTTGAGGTCATAGATTCGAATCTTACTAGACACTAATATGTTTTTTATTTTTCTATCTTTTTCATTTTTTTACAAAAAAAGCGAGATGAATAAGCAAGATCATATTTAATCAAATCTTTTTCATTCTGGTTTGAATCGTTAGAGAATATTCGAATCTAGTTTGATTTTATTAAATTGGATTCGAATTAATATAAATAATTTGAATTTAGTTTAATTTTATCAAATCAGATATAATGGATACGATTTGATTTGGATTTATAAATATACGCCATGCAAAAAAGAAGGGTAGTTTTCAGCTTCAACATAATCCCTCCACTGTTGCACCTCTCCAATTCATTGTCCACTTTACTCGAACAACTCCATACTAGCCACTATCGTGCACAGTACAACAATTTACACGCCCTTAACCACTAACTCTGACTTCAAATAGACCCAATCCCCCTCGACTGAAATGTGTAAACTGTCGCCGTCCAAACGCACAAGATTACTGCATAACTCCACTGTAGATAGCGTCAACGACTGCCTGCTATCTCTCTCACCGTTGCAGCAATCAATAGTACAATCCAATGTCGAATTGAAGCTCTATACTCTTATCGAATAACCCCTTCATCCTCACAATAAGGAGCAGCTTGTTTACGCATGCAACACATGAATCTGTAAGCTCATAATAGCGATCAACACGTACACAACTAGCGACTCAACTACGTAATGCTACTGTCTACTGAATACTGCACTATACAAACATAGTATGATTTGCAGCACTAGTCCAGTACATCCAGCAGCCATAACCACGCCACTTTGCACAACAGCAAGCCAAACCAAATTTCTACGCGATCTACATAGACACTACTACACCACATACGTGATTAGTCTTACCGCAACAAGCACAATAGTCACAACACGCACAACTGAACCACACAACACACAGCAATCCCCAACACACTATATTGTCAATTTGCTGGATGCTCCACGACGCTTCGATGCTTCGCCGTTGCTATCCACTTCATGTCGATCAACACGCTGCATGTCCATTGATCACACAAGGAGTAATCCACAAACACACGCCTGAACCACGCTACTGTAACGATGCCTATCCTTTGTCCAACAACTAAACCTCTACCGCTACACTCAGTCACCCTCTACAATCGCAATCTCTAATCATCCATAGAACAAGTCTACTACAGCTTCTCACGAAATAGTAATTCACACGAGTACAGGTTTGCTTTCCAGTTTTGATTTTTTTTTATTTATTTAGTTATTTATTATTACTATTCTATTATTATTAGATTATTAGTTCTTTGATTATTTAACATAGTATATGTATATATGAATATATTAGTTTAGGAGATTTATTAATATTGGTTTTTTATATATTAGGATATATTGCACAATATCACGATTTATTTAAATGGATACTTGTTTAGTAGTAATAATGTGTATGTATATATTAGCCTAGGAATTTTTTGGATTAGTTATTTATTTAAAATTTCTCACTTAGAAAATCAAATTTTTTTTTTTTAGAAACAAAAATTAACCAAAGGAAACTTTTTACAAAAAGATTATAGGGTTTTAGAGAGTTTTTGATCACTCACAAGTGAGGACCTTTTAGTTTTTTTTTTTAAAATCAAATCAATTAAAATGTAAACTCGATCGGTTTTCAAAATTAAAATCAATCAATACACTAAAGATTTTTTAAAAGAACTAGAATTGTTTGATTTCGATTAACAGGTATATAAGCACCTTCGGGGCAACAATAAAATCTGTACAAACTTAGGTTCTTTTTCTTTGATTTTTATTTTATTTTATTGTTTTTATTTATTTATTTTCTTTAAAAAATATTATAATTAGAAGAATAATCCTTATTTCAGTAAATAGATAGTGATACCCGTTAAGGTTTAATAGGTTAGCTCCCAGATTTAGAGTCATCTAGTTCGTATTAAATTGAAATCAAAGACTGGTAGTTAAATCGTAATTAATCAATCCAATTAATTACAGTTTTCTTTTCTTTTTCCCGACTCTAGTTGGGTGGCGACTCTAAAAATTTTTCTAAATAAAGATTGGAATTTTCCAATTTCTTTAGTGAAGGATTAATATTAAATGTGTTAGAGTTTAGTATTAATCAGAAAGAGGGAAACCAATTTTAAATAGAAAACTGAAAATCAGGTTCGACAATTATTTAGGTCATTCTATAATTTTTAGTATACATATAATTTATTTCTAACGATTTTTTAGTTATCGGAATGTATTTTATACATTTTCAATAAATAACAAGTGATATACTTAAAATTTGAAAATTCTATATTTTTTTATTTTATTACTTATTTTCTTAAATTTAAACTTATGGAATCATTTTTACTAATATTTCTAACTTTAATTTACAATTTAGGCTTGATCGGATCATTTAACCGATCGCTCTAAACTTTGTATACTAAGTTCGATTCTACGGTTACTTGGCTTATATTTAGGGCTTACAATAAAGCTTAGCTCGATTTTAGTAAGGGCTTTTGATGAATTGAAAAGGGAGATAATTGGGGAAGTTGGGCTGCAAGTTGAGATCGGTCTACAGATGTTTACTATTTTGTTTTAAGTTCTAGATATATCGCGAATTTTAATCTTTTGTTGAGAAGACCATGGATTCACTTAGCAGGGGCAATTCCGTCCAACCTACATCAGAAAGTGAAATTAATAGCTAATAGGCAGTTGGTTACTATTCTTGGGGAGCAAGATTACAAGATTTACAAAGAGATGACTATTCCATATGTTGGGAGTAAAGAAATGGAGGAGCTAGGGTTGCAAGTTTTTGATGAAGTTAGTATGATCGGAGAGTCAAGACAGGGGGTAGGAGGTCGTTCGAAATAACCTAAGCAGTAGATTGGAACATTCGAGCTTGGGAATGAGCCTACTAAATAGGAGATTTAAGAAATGAAGGCCAAAACCATAGGAAAGAGAGGAGATTGGCTATATCGTGCTCACATGGACTTTCCGGACATCCGTCAGACATTTCCAATACCAGCTGGTATTCAAGAACCTGAAGTAGTTAGTTTATCTAAAGCCTTGGCTCAGCAATGCAGCATCGGTTTAGATGAGAAGGAAGATATCAGCGTACCGGTTTCCTTATGAAACTGGTTTTCCATTCCCATTAATAAGTCTCTTTAGAAAAGTAATGTTAAATTAATTAATAGTATTCGATTTCGATAATTAGTCCGATTAGTTAGGCCTTTTCTTTCAGACAATTTAAATTCATTCATTCAATAAAATTTGTTTATTTCTTTCTATGGATTCTTCCTTGTTATTTATTTGCTATCTTTCTTTTTTTTTTTTCCTTTACTCTTCAGATTCAATGAAAATGGCGAATGTATTGAATATCTCGTGCATGTAAACAATGGAAATACCAATATCACCTTCAACCCTGCTGAGTTAGACGTCGGAGATGATATTGAGACTCTAAGAAAAATACAAGAGAGTTGGCATCGATATGAACAAGGTAGAGTGATTATTGACGAACTACTGGTTGTGATTAATTTGAGGATAAAAGAAAATCCGCGAAACTTGAAAATTGGTGGCAATTTAGCGGATGATCAAAAACAGGAGTTGTCACGATTGTTATTAGAATACCTAGACATATTCGCTTGGTCTTATGAAAATATGCTCGGGTTAGATTCGTTTATTGTAGTTCATAAATTGTCAACAAGAGAAGAAATTAAACTGAAAAGATAAAAGCTTAGACAATTTAAGCTGAATATACTCCTCAAAATAAAAGAAGAAGCAAAGAAGTTGCTGGAAGTCGGGTGCATAAAAGTGTCGGATTACCTCGAATTGATAACCAATGTGGTACCGATGTTAAAGAAAAATGAGAAAGTTAGGGTTTGTGTAGATTTTCGCGATTTAAACCAGGCGACACTAAAGGATAACTTTCCTTTGTTGCATATTGACGTATTAGTGGATAACATAGCTGAAAATCATCTTTTCTCATTTATGGATGGTTTCTTGGGATATAATTAGATTAAGATGGCAGAAGATGATAAAATCAAAACCACTTTCTTTACCACTAGGGGAACATTTTATTATCGCGTGATGCCTTTCGGGTTAAAAAACGCTGGACAACTTATCAACGCGCTATGGTTGCCTTATTTTATGACACGATACATCAGGAAATCGAAGTTTATGTAAATCTCCAAATCTAAGGAGGATGAGAATCGTGTAGATATTTTACATAAGCTATTCGAACTGTTGAGGGAGTTTCAACTGAAACTAAACCCCAAAAAATGCACCTTTAGAGTAATCTTGAGCAAATTGTTGGGTTTTGTAGTCAATAAAAAAGGAATTGAAGTAAACCCAAATAAAGTCAAGGCAATCATAAACATGCCTACACCTAAGACTATAAAAAAAGTACGAGGATTGTTAGGAAGGTTAAATTATATTGCTTGGTTTGTATCACAGCTAACTATTAACTGTTAGATGTAAGCTGTTGTTTAAATTTTTAATAAAGAATGCAGCAATAGAATGGGATGAAGAGTGTGAGCAAGCCTTTATTTGAAATCAAGGAATATCTTATGAATCCATCGGTATTAGTCACTCTCATACCAGGAAGGCCATTAATTCTTGACTTAACAATTCTTCCTGAATTGATGGGATACACGCTAGGGAAAAAAGATGAAATAGGTAGAAAAGAGCATCCTATATACTACTTAAGCAAGAAGTTTACAGAAGGCGAACAAAAATACTCAGAAGTGAAAAGAACGTGTTGTGCCTTAGTGTAGGTGATGTGTATGCTTAGGCAGTACACTCTATATTATTTAATAGAGTTGTTGACAAAACATGACCCGTTGAGGTATTTAGTAGAAAAGTCGGCACTGATTAGGAGAATCTTGAAGTGACAGATGCTACTCTTTGAATTTGATATTAAGTATGTAAGTCAGAGTTCAGTCAAGGGGCAGGCGATAGCTGACCAATTGGCAAAATACCCATTAGAAGATGATGATGATGATGATGGTTCAGAAGCACAATTTCCTAATGAAAATGTCATGATGGCAACTGAATTGAATGATGAGAAATTGGGATGGAAAATGTACTTTGATAGAGTAGTCAATGTGTTCAGATGTGGGATAAGAGTAGTATTAGTATTACCTAACAGTAACCATTTCCCTATGATAGCAAGATTAACATTTCTATATACCAACAACATAGCAAAATATGAAGCTTACATTTTGGGGTTCAAAATAGCGTTAGATATGGGAATACGAAAGCTTGAAGTGTATAGATATTCTTCCCTTATAGTTCTCTGGATCTTAGAAGAATATAAGATGGAAGATGAAAAATTGATACCTTATCACAAACATTTAAGTAAGCAAATTGAAAGATTTCAAGAAATTTCATTCACTTATATTCCAAAGACTCATAATTAATTTACTGACGCATTGGTCACGTTAACATCAATGGTGAAAGTCATGGATGGGATAGAAATTTAGCCCCTAAAGATTTAGATGGAAGAAAAACCGGCTTTCTGCTTGACAGTTGAAGAGAAAGAATAAAAGAAACCTTGATATTATGATATCAAAAAGTTACTTCAAACGAGGGAGTTTCCTAAAGAAGCTGATAGAAAAGATAGAAAAACTTTAAAAAGATTGACTGCTCATTTCCTATTAAATAGAGCTACATTATACAGAAGATCATCAGATGCAACACTACTGAGGTATGTGGATGAAGAAGAAGCCAATAAATTAATGAAAAAAGTGTATGAAGAAGTCTATGGTCTTTACATGAATGGGTACATGTTAACCATAAAAATCATGAGGATGGGATATTTTTGGATGACGATGGAATTAGATTGTATCAGGTATATGAAGAATTGTCACCTATGTTAGGTATACGCTAACAAAATCAATGCTTCTCCCCAAGAATTGCATGTATTGTTGGCTCCTTAGCCTTTCTCGACGTAAGGGAATTAAAATGATTGGTACAATTTCAACAACAGTTTCGAACAAGCACAAATTCATTCTAGTTGCAATCGACTATTTTACCAAGTAGGTGAAAGTAGCTCTATATGCTATAGTAACCAAATGAGTGGTGGTCAAATTCTTAAAAGGAGATATTATTACAAGATACGGTTTACCCGAGTTTATTATTACAGACAACGGGACAAATTTGAACAATAAGTTAATAAATGAAGTATGTAACCAATTCAAGATCAATCATAGAAACTCAACTCTTTATTGACCTCGGATAAACGGGGTAGTTGAAGCCGTTAATAAAAACATTAAAAGCATCATTGAGAAGATGGCGATCACTTATAGTGATTGCCATGAGTGTCACGCCCCGAAGCGGCAGAGTCGTAACAGCCCCGCCGTGTAAACCACCCTAAGATAGAAGTTGGCCTCACAACCGCTATCCTAGACCTGATCTACACAAGGCGTCCACAACTAACCCGCTTTGAAGTAGACAATTTGTAATTTAAATAAATCATTTATCTAAGAAAGTGAGGAAATATATATATGCTATAATTCAGCTATTGTAATTAAGGTTTACAATATTTCTCCGTAATATATTTCCTAGTTGTTACATTATTTAAAATGAAAAGTAATTCTAAAATAAAAACTTAAACCTTAAAATATGTGTTTATTCTTCAATGTTTTTCCTCACTCCCCAAGATCCAGCAGTTGCTAGCTTCGGAGTAATTAGTTGCCGCTTCTTAGCCAGCACCTGCACGATGTCTATAGGAATGTGAGCAACCACAGCTCAGTAAGTAGGGACGGAGGACTTAAAACTATACCATACACACAACAAGGTTTTCAATCACTTATTAAATGCAATGCATGTGAAAGCAAATGCCATCGCACGACGTTGTCCGGCCCGTCGTGAGATTAGAGAAATTGCGCCCGCTCTAATCCGGGTTGAGGAGTTACCGTTAATGCAACAGCTCACGACCAAATCCAGGCTTGTGTAATGGAGACCTTGCTCCTCCCGCGACTACCTTCGAACCACTGTCTTCATCCCCGCCGCGACCTCCTCTCCTATCACTTAGTTCGACTGAGGATGAAGAAGGGACCATTTTGCAATCCTGCGCTATCCCTTCCGAAGGGGTCGGTATTTGGCCGGAGAGTCCTAAATCCCCTAACGGGTTGCCATGCATGCTCGATTATAATTACTGGTCGTATATTTGATTAGGTTCAGTTTAGGGTGATCAATCATTACATACAATTCATACAGTATGTACCAGAGCAACAAACAGAATCATGGCATCACCCACAATCAAGCACATGCATACATTCAACTATCTAACAAGCACAACCAAGCATAATCTTAAGCCTCCCAAAATACAGCATCGTATTAATCCCAACTTACCTCGACTCCTCGCTCGCTCACTCGAGGTCCGATTTGCTCAGGCCATCGCCGGTTATCCCTATAACACGAACGTGGTTTCAGCTTTTCATATAATTGTTATAGGTTCGTTTTATCCTATAATGCTTCTTGTTAGGTTTTGTTTAAGGTTTAATATGCCCAATTATCTAAGTATTAAGTCTTTTACAATTATTCTAGGGTTGGGGTTAGGTTCAGGTTCGGTTTTCGCATCGATTTCTAAACCGGGTTTTTAGTTCGATTTTTAAGTAGCGTTTTATATTCCAACCCTAAAAATTAGTTTCAACCCATAATGTGAAATTAATCACATTATTTCCCGATAACCTAAATACCATCATTACCCTTTGTCAGTGTTTATTTTACTCGGTACACTTAAATCCATATCAGTGTACCGAATTCACTCCTAATGTGACAAATTTTTACATTTTTCATATAATTCCATAAATTCAAGTTTCCTATCAGATTTATTGTGCATTTTTATTATTCTCAAAATATCAATTTTTATTATAATATTTTCTATTTATTATATTTTCAATAATTACACATTATGCATTATTGCATATTATGCACATAATGCATTTCTAATATTTCTATTACCCTAATTACCATCTCTAAACACCAATTATTATTTCAAAATGTCTAAATCCATCCTAAATCAGATTTTACTCCAAATTTCCCTAATTTACAAAATTAACTATTTTTTCCTATTACTCATTTATTACATAATTAACCTAATAATTACATCTAACACCCTAAATGCTATAAGTATCATACTCCATCAGATCTTAACATCCTAAAACATGTAATTATTCACTAAATCAGAAATTAATCATTTAATTATATAATTAACCCTAAATTACCCATTTTATGCCTTTTTTTAGAGCCTAAAAATTATCTAAAAATTTCGAAAATAAATTTTTGAAAAAGGGCTTCATAGCACTGTTCTATGTCACATGAGCATCCTACAGAAAAATTTTGAGCCCCAAACTACATCCCTAAGCCTATTTAATTTCCGGTTTAATCATGCTCGGTTTTGAAAAATTTGTTAAGGATCCTATATTTCCAGACATAATTAAACTAAATCAACATTTTTCCCTAAATCTACATACAATAAAACCTCAGAATAACAAGTTTCATAATTTTCTGGGCAAAATAACTAATTTTACAAAATTATACAAGAATCAGGCTGGAATTTGGACTCACCGGTTCAGGTGGCTCCACCCATCGCGGGCCGCCGTGGCCTTGTCGGCCGGCCTGGGCGCTGCCACCACCGTGTGGTGGTGGTGGCCGTCCACTCCCAGCTCCTTGTTTGGTGTGGGTTCCCTTTAAAACCCCTAACTGCACAGTTTTTCTTTTTTTTTTTTTTTTTCTGGATTTTCTCTCGAATTTTCGACTCTCTCTAATTTTCTCTGATTTGTATCTGTCCAAATGAGCATCTGAATTTTTCTTGCTATTTATAGACGAATTTTGTAATTATTATGCATTAATTTGACAAGATTTTGTCAACTCTCCTTGATTTTTGGCTTTTTGTTTGTCCAATTCTTATTGGATAATTTTTCTTTTTCTGATTTGAACCTGCCACGACCTTATCTTGCTTCAGTTATCCACTTCTGATTTTTTTCTGATTTTTCTATAATTATTTTGTATTTTTCTTTAATTATTTACTTAATTTTCAGCCTATTTCACTAATTACGCGTATTTTTATCTACACGTAAATACATGTAGGGTACACGTGAACATTCCTAAATATTATTTTGGTCATTCAAAAATTTTTAGTATAAATATAATCTATCTCTAATAATTTATTAGTTATTATATTACACTTTTTGCCTTTTTGGTAATTAGCAGTTATTATGCTTAAAATTTGAAAATTTTATAGTCTCCTATTTTACTACTTATTTTCTTAAATTTAAGTTTACAGGGTCATTTTTACTGGTATCTTGTTAAATAGTTTATAATTTGGGTGTGATCGGATCTTTTAGCCGATCGCCCTAAACCTTGGGTTCTAAGTTCAATCTTACGGTTACTTGGCTGAACTTTGGGGCTTACAATGAGATGCTCTCATGGTTTACAGAACCTCAATCAGAACCTCTACTGGTGCAACACCTTATTCATTGGTGTATGGAATTGAAGCGATACTACCAATGGAAGTAGAAATACCTTTATTCTGAGTGTTGGTGAAAACTTAGCTTGATGAAGAGAGTGGGTGAAGAAATGAATGGAACATTTGAATCTCCTAGATGAGCGAAGACTTACAGCGACAGCGATATGTCATGGTTAGTGCTATCAACAGCGAATGATCTAAGTCTTTAACAAGAAAGTACGCTCGAGGTACATCAAAGAATGAGACTTGGTGTTAAAGAAAGTGTTGATAAATGCAAAAGACCCTAAGGGCAAGTTTGCTCTAAATTATAAAGGCCCTTATGTGGTGAAAAGGATATTATTAAGAGGTGCATTAGTATTGACAAAAATGGATGGCCCGAAATTACGGAGGCCGATGAATTCAAATGTAGTCAAGTTGTATTATTCATGAAAACTGAGTTCAATAAAGATTTCATTTTTTCTTGAATTGTTTGTAGTTAATCTTTCATGTTTATAAGTAAAGTTGATATCCATGAATGTTCTCGAATTCGGATGGTTATTGACCAATAAACACTTCACCAATAAATCCTTATGTACTATATTTCTTAACCTTATATACTTAAACACCAAATACTTACCGATGAATCTGAATCATTAAATAAATTGAAGTCAAATGTTCTAAATAATTTAATCTTGTTTGTTTTAAAAAGAAATTTATTGTTCAGAAGTCATAGAGAGTGGAAATTGAAACTTGGCGAGGACGAAAGCAAAATCAAGACATGAGCATGGTACGGTTACAAGACTCATTAGCAAATGTTTTCAATCATGAAAAAGATTTTATTAAAAAAAAAAGAAAGAAAAAAAGGAAAAGGAAAAGAGAAGGGAAAAAAAAGAAAAAGAGGAAGAAGTAAGCACAATCATTTGGTAAAATTCTATTTGATTGAATGAGTGAATATTGGAAGTCAATGTGAAAATGCCAATTAGTTGTTATCCGAGAAATTTTCTATTCTTAAGTAAAATGACCTTAAAAGTTTTTGAATGAGATATTTAAGAGAATTAAATCAAGTTTTTGAAATCTTGAAAAGATTTATCTTCTTCGGATTACCTAACCAAAACAAATTTCAAAAAAATCTATCATCTTCGGATTATTTACTTAAACCAAAACTTTTTTTTTTTTTTTTAAATCTTAAAGAGATCTATCTTCTTTAGATTAACCAAAATGAATCTCAAAGAAATTAATCCTTTTCAGATTAACCAAAACGAATTTTGAAGAGATCTATCATCTTCGGATTAACCAAATCAAATCTCGAAGAGATTTATTTTCTTTGGATTGTTTACCAAATTAAAAGAAATCTCGAAGAGATCTATTCTTTTCAAATTAACTAAAACAAATCTTGAAGAGATCTATTATCTTCGAATTAACCAAATCGAATCTCGAAGAGATCTATCCTCTTTATATTGTTTACCAAATTAAAAGAAATCTCGAAGAAATCTATTCTCTTTGAATTGTTCAACAAGTCAAAAGAGACCTTGAAGAGATCTATCATCTTCGGATCATCTACAAAACCAGAATCTTGAAGCGATCTATACTTTTTGGATCATCCATAAACTAAAACAAAGTTTTTTAGAATCTCGAAGAGATCTATCCTCTTCGGATCGTCCACTAAAGCAAGTTTTTTTAATCTTGGAGAGATTTGTTCTTTTTGGATTATCTAAGTCAAGTTTAGCAAAAATGTATATCTTTTTTATCTTTGCAGCGAAGTTCTAATCAATCTTTAGTACAAAGAGGGGCAGTTGTAGACATGTCGTTTTTGCCATTTTTCATTTTCATTTTAGTCGAGCTACTTTAAAAAATAAACAAAAAAATAATAAGAAAATTATTAAATCGTATCGAGTTAAATAATGTCATATGGAGTTGAGCTAAGTCACGTTGGATCGTTTAATATCAAATCAAATAACTGTGTGTGATTAATTTAATAAATCATTAAGTCATTTGAGAGCGACTTTATTAAAATAATTTTGGACTAGTTAAATTTAAAGTAGATTTTTATCTAATTTATATTGAGTTAGGATAAACTTAGGATTTACTAAATAAGTTATTGTGCTATATTTAATTAGATCTAATCAGGACTTCAAAAATTGAAAGCCTGAATTAGTTAGGTTAAATATTCGAAGAATCGTAATCGATATGAAAGATACGATTGTAAGTTTATAAATAGCGTGTCGGTGGGTTGGATTTAGAGTTTTTTTTATTCCTACAATTAACTCTACAATCAGACACAACCCCCAATCCCTAATCACATACAACTTCTCATAATCTCCAGATCTTTGCCAAATCCCAACCTACTAAACTGCAAGGCTAACAACTTACGAAAGCCAACACAATTCCCTCAACACAAAGCCTGACCGTCCAACAAACCAAACTCAAATTTCCAAAGCTTAATGTCTAACTTTCGAACTTCAACAATTCTCCCTAATGCTTCATCGATTCGATGTCCACAATTTTATTCGAAGCCGTAATCTAATTTGAAGCAGCCGCAATCCAATTGAAATTCCAACATCCCAAAAGTAAGCCGTAATCCAATTTAGATTCCAATTGCAAAGTTAGACGTCATTACGCAACACTAGGCCGAGATTCAATTTTGATCTAAAGCAGTCGAAATCTTCGCCGCCAACCCCCTGCCAAAATCCAAGTATAGCCAAAATTCACAAATTGACCGAATGATTAACGTTTGTCCTTCACCAATAAATTCGACGGCAACAACACACAACAATTCTTCACACGCATACGCGAGCCGATTTAAAATCATTAGCACAACATATTGACGAATGCAAACATGACAATCGCACGCAACTCGAACCATGTAGGTAAAAAATAATTATTTTTATTTATTTATTATTTTTTTGTTAGTTATTTTTTTTTATGAATCTATTTTTGTTCAAGTGCAGGTTTTTATCATTTATTATTTATCTTATTACGTATTTTTTTAAACAATTTCAATTTTCCATAAAATTTAGTTAAATTGTGTTTTTTTATAAAATCATGCTTTTAAAAAAAAAATATATATATATATATATCTTGCGATTAAGATATGTATTTTGCAGTCAAAATTTAAAAAAGATACGTATCTAACCATATCTTCAACATATTTTATAGTTAGGATTTAGAAAAGATATTTTTTTAACAAGTAGTATTTTCAAAAATAAAAAATCTTAATCGAGTTTTTTAAAAAAAGATTTAGTTAGTTAGCATTTTTCTTTAAATTCAAAAAAATTAGATTTTTTAGGTTTTTTTTTTAAATAATAAATTGATAAATGAACGTAAATCTGACTCGGTTTTTCAAAATAAAAAAAATCGACTCATTAAACTTTTTATAAAAAGAAAACTACGGCTGATTTGATCTCAACCAGCTGGTACGTAGGTATCTTTAGGATAATTGTCTAAAAAATAAATTTTTTTCCTTTTTCTTGAAAATTCGTAATATAAAAAAATAATAAAAAATCACTTTAATTATCTTTTACATATTTGTATTTATTTTAGTATTTTTTAGGAAATTAAAAAAATAAAAGCTCATTGATTTTTTAAAAATTTTTACATAGTGACTTAGTTTTAATAGGTTAATCTCCGAACCTGATTTTTTTTTTTGTTTAATTTTCTAAAAATCATTCTTTTAGAAAATCTGCGAATTAGTGGCCGAAAGCTCTAATTTAATTTTTTACTAGTTGAATTGGTTAGTGAGTCCAATTTTTTGAAATTTTTTAGAAAGATATTTCCTTAATTTAATGTCGAGTAATTTATATTAAGCAGGTTGAGTTTGATATAAGTTAAATTAAAAAAACTGAAATAGAGCTCGATATATATATATAAGCATTTGACACCATGAAGTTATCAATAAAAAAAAGAAAGATATTCTAAACAAATAGCCTTTTTGGTTTTAACAAATGAATTGCATAGTTGGTCTATTTTCTTTTCCAATTAATAATATACTTTTAATTCAGGTCATGAGTTTTTATTGAATTTAAGGACACTGAAAGCATTTATTAAGTAAGAAAAACAATTAAGATTATATAGAAATAGCATCTTATTTGTTTTTAGGGGTTTAAATGAGATAAATCTATATGTAGCTCAACTAACTCCCATGCTTAATTAAGTTCAAGCCTAAAGTTGAAGTCAAATTTAAATACTACTCAAATTCTAATTGAGTTTAGACATCAATATTATTTTAATTAGAATGATAATAATTTTTTAGATAATCAAGCAGAAACGAGTTTTAATTGAGTTTGGATTAGACTATAGAGTAACAAACACTTTATGTGAAGTTTAAGTTTAAAATTATAATTTTAATGGAATTTGAATTGAGTTTGAACTTTAGTATTTTAAATCAACCTTGAGTCCAATCTTAGGGCTGTATTGTTTCAACTTAACTTGTGTAGGCTATAGAGATTCAAATTTAGGAGTTTCCTCTAGGCTTATATAAGAAGGAGCCTAAGGTCGAAGTCCATTAAGGGCTTTTAGAAGGTGAAAGCTTCTAGAAGATTTGAAAAATCTTAGAACGTTGTATTTTAGTAGGTAGATGCTAGGTTGATGTTAGGTATCATTGGAAATATATATATAATGTATATCGTTAGATCGGATTAATCTTGGTTATTCATTTGAGAAGACCAATTGCATATATAGGGGACTTCTCCTTATTTGTAATCATCAGTCATTTGAGTAAGAATTCACTTGTACACTAAAGTTTCTCTCCTTAAACACTCTCTCCTTCTTTTGAGTGTGTTGTGAGTTTTTACAGGAAATATTGACTTAGCTCTCTTTAGGATGCTTAAATAGTGTAAGTGTTGTACGTGTGTACGAGACTAAACACTTCACACGTAACAAGTGGTATCAAAGTAAGGCTTGAGAAGCTATGGTTGGAAACCATTTAGGGATCTAGTTATAAATATGTTTAGATATTTTTGGTTGAGGAATAGTCTTGATATCGACAGCATGAATTGTTTCTCTCTCTCTCTCTCTTTATATATATATAGATGAGAGGAATACCAGGAATATATTGAATCTTGCAGCAGAGCGTCCCCTGGCTTTGAATGTTGTAAACTCTATTATTATTATTCGGTGAAAATTCAGTTGTTATCGTGTGTTGGTTTGGTAAGGTTTTTTAATTTGTTCATGAAAAGGTGTTTATGACGAAAGATGACATAAACAAAACAATGCAAACCGTAAAATGTCTTTACAAGTGTCGGTTTGAAGTTGTTTCAATTAATTGTTTGATAAAATTTGGCGATCGTAAGTTTGTTAAGCTTTTTAAGCCTAGCATTTGCTATAAATAAGATAATAGCTTTATGGGTAAAGTTCTAATGGACTGCAAATATGTCGGAGATCGAGTAATGTATGGTGGAGAAACTACTTAACATAACTTTCTTGATTACTTTAGGTTATTAGAAATGTTAGTTAATGTTATATTATACGGGTACAATACATATCTACTGATTTTTTAAAAATATATATATAATTATAAATTATATAAAAAATTATTAAAATACCGATACTATATCGTAACTTAAAGATGCGATATTACTATTTGCACTAATATCTTTAAGATACGACATAATCACATTATGTAAAAGTTAATCTTCCATTTTGAAAATGCAACATTAGCAATTTATACTAATATTACATGTTCAAGATGCAACATAGAAATTATATTAGTATCGTATTTTGAAAATGCGACATTAGTATAAATAGTTATATAGTATTTTCAGAACGTGACATAATGATAGTATTTTAATAATATTTTTTATCTAATTTATATTTGTGTAATATTTATTAGTTTTGATGGTAAACATGTAAATTTTTCTATATTGTTAATTTATTAATTTTATTGGTAATAGATTTACTAACAGCTTTTTATTTTATTTAAATTTTAAAATTCATCATAGAATCCAACAAGGTTTTTATTCATGTCCTCTTTAGGGTATGGGCCTTTAAACGAATAGGTGAATTAGATATTTTATAAGGACTCACTTAGCAATATCTCTACTTGACATTTATTGATACGATAGAAATTAGTTGCATTATGATTGGACTAGAGGTATGGTAAGCAAATAACCTTTGGTATAATTTAGTTGTTATAATTGAATGGAATAGAATTGGATAAAACTTTTTATCCTCTATTTGATTTGTATAATTAACTATGGTAGTGAACAAAAGAGATAGTAAAGTATCGGATAAAAGTCTAAAAATTTACATATACATTTGATAGCAAAAATCTACTTCATATGATACGAAATAAATATGTTTTTGAAATTTAAAAAATAATCAAATTCTCAAATCACAAAATTAAACTTTGTTATAATTTATATTGTGAATAGTTAATTTATATTTAAAAAAAGTTTCAATGGCAAAAAATTTGCGTCAATTTATTACTGAGTACATTACACGTGATGCGATGAGATCATATCATCCAGTACTCTTGTACCGTTTTATTCAATTGGATCTTGTCCGGTTTTCAAATCACATTGTATTGAATTTGTATGGTTTGTTACTGCAGGCACTTACATGTAAATTTTTGAAATTGGCGCTTTGGTGCGCAATCCGAACCGCACACTATGGAACCAAACCATTTCCTCTTTATAGAAGGAAAAAAGGCTGGCCACGTATAGTTTTCCGGCCGAATCCAGCCCAGCCCATGTGTGCCCTGCCAAGCATACGAGCTTCACACTTTCACCGTCGACAGTCATTTACTTTACCTTCAACTTCGCAGTTCGAAGTTCTTAGACTTCATGCTTCCTCTGCGTTCGACGTTGGTTGGCTTGCCGGAGTCCTCCGCAGTCCGCAAAACGTTCTTCTTTTTCGGCGGCCTTCGTTGCACGGCTCTCTCCTTCAGGTACATCTCCGTTGGCCTTCTAGGGCATTGAATTTATGTTAGTATATGAATTTTCTAGGGTATGAATTTGATTCTGATCCGAACTAAGAAGAAAATAGAAAGCAAAGGAGAAATATTGACAACGCCGTCACGAAGAATAATATGGCAAGACAATACAGCAGCGAATCGAGTGATGGAGATGTAAGGGATGGAAAGGATAAATATCGCAGTGATGTAGGTAGAAATCATGCTGGGCATAGTCGCCGACATGATAATGATTCGTCAGATTCTGAACAAGAAACTCGAACCCAGAAACGTGATAAACACGACGAAAGGTCCAGTAGGAACGGAGGGAGGAGAAGGGAGAAGGGTGAGTCCCGCGATAGACTTAGGAAGGGCTCTGATGGTGAGGATGATAATGTAGAAGAAAGGAGAAGGGATAGGAGAGATAGACGCAGAAAAGATTCTGATGATGAGGAAGATATTGTGGAAGATAGGAGAAGGGACAAGATTGATGGTGAAAGATATAGAAAAAGATCGGATAGTAAGGATGATAAATTGGAAGATAGGAAAAGAGGTAGAAGAGATAGGGATAGGGGTTATCGCCTTGAGAGGGATGGGAGAGAGAACAATGAGAGGCAACGGGAAATGAGAGGGGATGATGATGAGGTGAAAAAATTGCGACAGAGGTCAGGTAATGATAATGAGCAGATGAGGGAAGATAGAGAGGATAGAGGAAGAAGTCATAGACATGAGAATGGTAATAGAAAGCGAGATTCTGAAGATGTGCGTAGCGATGGAGAAAGGAGGTCACATCGAGCCGAGGAAGATGAGGACGATAGAGATGCACGTAAGAAGAGGGAAAGGCGTTCACAGCGGTTTGAAGATGATGGTGATGATAGAGATGCTAAGAAGTCTAGAAAACGGTCTCGACGGGTTGAAGAAGATGAGGACGAGATTGACACTCTTAGGAAGTCAGAAAGGCAAAAGAGGAGAGACAATAGAGATCATAATGGGCGTTATAGTGATGGTGGTATTCAAAGGATAGAGACGGGAGATGGTAAAAGGATTGAAGGTTCAAAACCTGAGAGGCAATCGACTTTGCAGGAGAACAATGCCAGTGCAGATCTATCAAATCCAGGGAGGAGTGGAGGAGTTTACATACCCCCATTTAAGCTAGCTAGAATGATGAAGGAAGTCCAAGATAAAAGCAGCGTTGAGTATCAGAGACTGACTTGGGATGCCTTAAGGAAAAGTATAAATGGTCTTGTGAACAAGGTCAATGCCACCAATATAAAGAATATAGTTCTAGAGCTATTCTCGGAGAATCTAATAAGAGGAAGGGGTCTATTCTGCCGTTCATGTATGAAGTCACAGATGGCATCTCCGGGGTTTACTGATGTATTTGCTGCATTAGTGGCTGTTGTTAACGCAAAGTTCCCTGAGGTGGGTGAACTCCTTCTTAGAAGGATTGTTTTGCAGCTTAAGAGAGCATACAAGCGTAACGACAAGGTAAGACTTGGTGCCCTCATCCCTCAAGTTTATAGATCTTGATCTGGTATCATTACTTCCATTTTCTGTGCATGCTTCTGATTTTGCTTTCTTTGATTTATCTTTTAACAGCCACAACTATTGGCTGCCGTTAAGTTTATAGCACACCTTGTTAATCAGCAAGTAGCGCATGAGATAATCGCCTTAGAGCTGCTCACAGTACTGTTGGAGAATCCTACAGATGATAGTGTAGAAGTAGCTGTTGGCTTTGTCAAAGAATGTGGGTCGATTCTTCAAGATCTCTCTCCTAAAGGCCTGCGTGGTATGTATGCTGTATAGATTTACTCGACAATATTTGCTTAGGCCCCTTTCTTTATAATGCATGCATTGGGTGAGAATTCGAATAATATCTGACTGTAATTAGTAGGTTCATCCTAGCTTTCTGTTGTTCATATGTTATTTCTTTATCAATTATGGCCTTGCTAGCTTAACCAAAGAATTGAAATTATGCAAAGGGAAAAAAAAAAAAAAAAGCCCTTGCTTGACATTTGTTTTGGACTATGTCTGTCAAGATCTGTTGTTTGGTTTGTCCTATTGTTTTTCTGGACAATTGTACGTCCATTATAAGTTGGGAAACAGCTACCATGGGTCATTAATTATTCACATGTAGCAATTGGTAATTTATATGGTAGATTTGGTTCTTTAGTAGAATGATATATATATATATATATATAAGTAGGATGATAAAAACAAGGGATGTGCCATGCTTTGCTCCTTGTTCTGCTGCATTCATGTATTCACCACTAATATTGGATAGTGCTCCTCTCTTGGCAATTATAAGTCGGATGATTTTCATTTTTTGATAATTTAGGAACGAAATTTATAGCTAGTGCTGAAATATCAATCCATCTGCGGTCATTTTGATTGTTTAGTTCAGGTGTTAACAAAGGAAGGAGAGCAATAATAGAGATTGAAAACTGGTTCTTCTGCTATTTAGCTTTTCCTTCTTTACTGCATAGCATATCACTTGCAGGTAACATCTCTAATTTGCTTTTGTATTTTTTATAATGCATTGTGAAATTTACAGGAATCTTTGAACGCTTCCGTGGGATCCTCCATGAAGGAGAAATCGACAAGCGGGTCCAGTTTCTGATTGAAGGTTTATTTGCAATTAGGAAAGCTAAATTTCAGGTGTGGTTCCTTCTCTATTCCTTGATATTTTCATGACATTTTGAGTGTATGCTTTAGTCAATCAGATGGACCTCTATAGTATTATGCAGAATCAGTGCTGCGATTACATTCTGCCAAAGGAAGTGGAAATTTCCTTCTTAGCTTCCTCAAGCTTCTTATAATGAGACAATATTTAATATCTACCGACTGTATCTGGATGCTGGACCGTTTCATGTGGCTACATGGCAGTTTCTGTTCAATTGCCCATGGTATAAGCATAACTAAGTCTTCAGTTTCTTTGAATCAAAGATTTCAGCACTTTGTAATGATAGTAGAGTGGATGAGAGCATTCGTGTTGCTGGAGAGCTGTGGTATCATTGTGAAGATAGATTTATAGTCTATATTTATATGTATGGTGACTTCTAGGCATAGCTTAAGTTTACTGAGATATAACCCTCTGCTCTCTGCCATGTGTTCAAGCAGTTTTGAATTTTAATAATGCAATTTCTTTTGTCTGTTACTCTTTTCTTTTTCAGGGCCACCCAGCCGTTCGTCCAGAGTTGGATCTTGTCGAGCAAGAAGACCAATTAACTCATGAGATATCACTTCAGGAAGATATTGATCCGGAGATAGCACTTGGTATGTTTCTAGATTTAGATATGTATTAAGATACATATTTTGTTCCTTTTTTTCATTCATTCTTTTTTTTTAAGTAGATTCTTCTGCTGAGATTCTCAATATTGATATCTATATCAGATATTTTCAAGCCTGATCCTAATTACCTGGAGAATGAGAAGCGTTATGAAGAATTGAAGAAAACCATTCTGGGTGAAGAATCTGAGGATGAAGATGGTTCTGAAGATGGCTCCGAAGACGAATCTGATGAAGAATCCGATGAGGAGGATGAACAGCAGATGAAAATCAAAGACGAAACAGAGACAAATCTTGTAAATCTTCGTAGAACAATCTATCTGACAATTATGTCTAGTGTGGATTTTGAGGAAGCTGGGCATAAGCTACTTAAGATCAAACTGGAGCCTGGTCAAGAGGTAAGGTGGTTTTTCTGTCTGTTGTTGCTGATAGTTTCCTAATGATTTCTAATTTTGTGTATTGTATCAGACCCACGTATAAGAGCTTGTAAATAATTATTTCTTTTCTTTTGAGGTTTTATTCTTGTTTAGATGCTTTGGTATATTTTATATCATTCTTTATATAACTGGGCAAAAAAGTGATGGATGACTTTGTGGTTTTGCTAAGACACCAATACTTCAGTGGACCAAAAAGCTCATATATCGTAGTACATTTTGTCATGAGCTATTCTTATTCAATAGGAAACTCAAATTCTTCAGTGGGGGAAAAAGCATTTATTCTAGCACGTGCTATCTGTATCATAACTTTACTACAGATTATGTAGTTGTGGTTTCCCTCCTTGTCTCCTTTTGTTGGGTTTCTTGGAATGAAAATAAGAATCATCTGGACAGTAACGAGAACAACTTTCGGTTATTTATAGCAACCCTGTTTCCTGAACAAAATTAAGAGCAATACCGAGCTCAATGTTTTTAGAAGTCCTGGACAATTTTTGGTCTATTCTCTTTTGTGTTATCACGATCTTCTTAAATGGCTTGGAAATTACTTACTGAAATAAGTTAATAACTCGGACTTCGGTCTGCACAGAATTGTGAATTATCAGTCATCTTTTTAGGATTTCCAGCAGACGATCCTCTTGGCTATCCTCCGAGCAAGTAAATGTCTGTCATCTTCTACTAGTATATAGGTGGTCTTTAAAAACAAATAATTAGCAGCTACAGAGAGCATCTGAATGCTAGCCGCTGTATTTTGCTCCCTTGCATTGTCTGCCACTAACAGTGAAGTTTCAATGTGTCTTAATGTCTTTTCTTCTCTTTGCAGATGGAACTATGTATCATGCTTTTGGAATGTTGTTGTCAAGAGAGGACTTATCTTCGGTACTATGGTCTATTAGGGCAGCGATTTTGTACGATTAACAAAATATATCAAGAGAATTTCGAGAAGTGCTTTGTCCAACAATACTCGATGATTCACCGGCTAGAAACAAACAAATTGCGGAATGTCGCAAAGTTTTTTGCTCATCTACTTGGCACAGATGCTCTACCATGGCATGTCCTATCATATATACGCTTGACTGAGGATGACACTACTTCTTCTTCTCGTATATTCATCAAAATTCTTTTTCAGGTAACTGGACTATATGTGAGGCTTTAGCTTGATTTTCAATTTTCTTGATAGCGTTTCTGTTTCTTTACGCTGCATTCTGTTACTTAATGTTTTTGGTTTTGATGCGATTAAGGTGTAACAAAATAGTAAGAGAACTGAAATCGAATTGGGATAGATAATCACACTATGAGATGATTAAAATAGGTTTATTGTGGCTTCTTTGACTCTGGATCCTGCTGAATGTCATGCCATAGTAAATGAGACTAATTTATAGGTTTCTCAACTTTGACCTTCTTCGCTTTTCCAAACATTGCAAAATGAAGTATGGCATCCATATTGAAAAGGATATCTCTTCGTAGAATTTTAAGCCGGCCCAGCTTTGGGCCGGGGTGGTTCACAACGATTTTACTCTATATGGGCACTGGATAAGTTTTCATATTAAAAAAAAGAAAAAAAGAAAGAGGTGTAAACTTTCGAAGCACTGAACAAACAGTTAATGATGTGGCAAGTGTATTGGTATGTATGTGTTAATCTTTTGGTGTCTTTGTGCGTTGGAAAACTTTTTGACTCTATACCGGATTCATAACTTGAAAGTTTCTCTGGCCCTTTGCTAAGATACTAGAGAAAATCTTGACTGAACCTTTCTGTATTATTTATTGCTCGATTTGTGTGCTTATATAAAGCTTAAGCAACGGGAGATCACGAGAGCCTCTTAACTGCTTAGGTCTCAACTATTTGGATCTTATGAGTTGTTGATGTGAGAAGTGGGTCATGGAGATCAAATAATAAAATCATTTATAAGTAAGACCAGTTTTTCTGACATTTCATCCAAAAAACTGGTTTTTCCATAATAACGAATGACATAAAACCAGTTCATTTGATTTACTGAAGAGCGTAGATGATTCCATTTCCAGAACTTTTTCTAAAATTTATCGACAGCTCGGTTGAAACCAACTGCCTATTTTTATGTTTCATGTTATTTGAGTGGGTATTCAATTCAGCGCGTCAACTATAGGATCTATCCTTGCCATCGTAAGATCTTTGACATGTGTTGCTGAAGACTTGTATTGTTTCGATAGAATGTGCATGATTGTGAGCTATATATATTCTCATAGTTGGTGCGTTTAGAAATTGGGGGATTCTGTTGTTTGCATGGTGTCATTGATGTTCTCTTTTTTGTGTTCTGTTGTAGGAATTATCAGAGCATCTAGGTATTCGCTTGCTGAATGAACGGCTCAATGATCCATCAATGGTGGAATCTTTTGAATCCATTTTCCCCAAGGACAACCCCAAGAACACACGATTTGCTATAAACTTCTTCACATCAATTGGGCTTGGTGGCATCACTGAGAACCTGCGAGAGTACTTGAAGAATATGCCTCGTCTTATTATGCAACAACAACAAGAAGCTGCAGCAGCATCCGAGTCGGAGTCCGAATCAGATGATTCGGCAAGTTCAAGCGCATCAGATTCAGAAAGTGAGTCTGATTCGGGATCTCATTCAGGTTCATCTTCATCTGAAAGTGAAAGACAGAGATGGAACCATAAACGTACGAGGAGAAATTAAGTCAATGTTCTCAGATGCATTTTGTATCTTCGGAGGAAAAGCCAGGGTGAATGTTCTCAGATGCATGACCAAATTTTGGGTAATTATTCGCAGCTAGTAGGTAAGGAAGTTATTCATTCTGCACAAGCTTTGCTGCTTTCTTCTGTGCGCTTAGTAGCTGATGAAGCTCTTAATAACATATATGACTGGTTTAGTTTGAAGAGAAATGATGGTAAATTTGATAAGCCTGAGACTTTGTACCCTATTATGGAAGTTTTTGTGTCATTCCGAATATCAGAGTCTTAGCCTTCCAAATCCAGATGATCCACTGGGCTATACATGTGTGTGGGTGATCTAACTTACGAAGCCAAACTCTTGCATTGATGTAAATTTGAATTTGTTGTCGCTTCACCACACCACACAACACCACTGCTGCACGGATTCGGCAGGATGGACTTTATTTTTAGATATTTTTGCTATTTTAGTGTTTGTTCGTTTACCCTTCCTCGTTGTTTGTATAATTTCTGAAATTCTATTGTAGTAGTGGTGTTGTTATGTAAAATTACAAATAACTACATTGTAATGAATTTAGAACTAACTGCCATCGTTCTATATCTTCTTACTATTATTATATTTTCATGGTTATATTCTTGGGGATTTTATCAGCTGTAGTTTGCTATGTAAGTTTCACTTAAATTTTCTCTCTCTCACATTCCGCATTCTATGCGGGCCCTTATCTAAGCTTTGACTAAAACCTAGGTTTTAACTCTTAATAGCATCTAAAGCTGTCGTGTCCTATTAAGGTGTCTAATTTCATCATTCACGTGTCCTTGGTGTTCGATAAGCACATGCACAGGTAAGGCTTGTAAAAACACCTTTACTTTTTTTTTTTTATCTTCTTTGCAAGTACACGTAAGACTTATATAACCCACACTTTTATCTGAAATTTAAGGTGAGTAGAGATGCTCGATGTGTGCTTATTGTGTGGCAGGTGGCGTCAACAAGTGGTTTGTTCGTCGGTGGGAATATTTTGAAGGTGAGTTTTGCTTCACGTGAACCAATCAATTAAGAGCTTATGCCGTTCTCTTTCTCTTGATAATATTGATGGTAAGTCGAAATCAGTTGAGATGATTGAGCCTTTTGGATATATGAGGGTTTATGACATCCCAGATGGTACTCCTTGATAGGAATGGATTTGGAATGGTCCAAGGATAGATAAGGAGAGAAGATTCACTCCTTATTTAGATTAGTGGGAAACATGAGAAGATATCATCATGTCTAAAGCAGTAGATGCGTGAAATATGGTTAAACTAGCCGATTTGGGTCGAGTTACGAGTTAAATGAGCTAAACTTATTAAGTATGTTTATTTTAAACAAGTTAAAAAATTTTAGTTTTAATATGTTTAAAAAGTTGATTAAATAGGTTAATTTGTAAATAAAAAAAAAATTGTGCTAAATGGGCTTGTTTAAGTTAGCTCACTTTGATTTATAAGTTAAATAGGTTAGGTTTATTTAATTTACTTTTTAAATGAGCTGAAAAATTTAAATTTAAATTCATTTGAAAAGCAAATTAAATGGAGTGTGATCGTGGAAAATCTGCTTGCACAACAACTCTATAAAAGAGCTATGCAGGTGTAGGCAC